>CM067758.1:31965000-32162500 GCA_034642375.1 Vigna nakashimae
AGGAAGATTGTTTAGTGAGAAATGCGATTTAGGTCGCGTGTTCGGTGGAAAAGGACGATTCAATGACTAAATCGGTAAAACAGTGCCAAGATTGTTGGACTCGTGAAAGCTTAAACCGTAGCCGCTGTGTGACCGAGCTATTGTTCCATAACCACCATTGCATCTTCTCATCTCCTATGAGGGTTTCCAAGGTTAGTGCATTCATATTAGGTTTAGTTAATTACTTTGTTAAATATGGTTTGGATTGGGCATGTTTTTGGAAAAGGGTTGTTTGAGACCTATAAGTATAAAGAATAAAGCCACACATAATGGGTTATGAAACTGATGTTCCTTTTGATGCCATACTTTAAGTATAATCTTATCTCAGTTTCGAAGCTTGTTTCTCCAAACATGTTTCTCATCCAGAAGTAAATTTTTTTTTACTAATGATGGTTATTTTGTCCAGGATTCGAGAGTGGAGGCAACGGGAGGGGATAAGTTGAGAGTAAGATGTTCAAAATTAAAGCTAGAAGTGTTTTCATTTCAGTTTTACATAATTTATTCACTTTTTTTTTCTACTGTCATTGTTATCCATGTGTTTTGACTAACAATATTTTTTTCTTTGGTTAATAGTATGGCTTATTGTTTACAATAAGTTGAGTCTTATATTTTTATCATAATATATATAGGTTGTTTACCTTTTTCAGCCTTACTTGATATATGTGGCTTATTTTCTTTAGTCCATTTCAAGTATAAGTGTATCTAATTGCCTATCTACTACTATCCATTAGGTGTTTCAGGGGAATATTTGAACTTCTACAAACAGATCAAAGTTTCATGTAAGTTTTGATAATGAAGCTTTAAATGTAATTTTGAAGCCTTTTTCTTTAATAAAATTGAAAGAATGCTATTGGATTGCTATACTGTAGGTTAGCACTACAACCTGTACCAATCATATGTTGCATTCTTGATAAAAGGAAAAGAAAAAAATACAAAAGTGGGGGTACTAATTATGAAACCTTGATTGAGAACTTGACAGTGGAAGATTTTGAACTTTTGTTGAAAAGAGTACTCAAGTAATGATTCTGTCACTTGAGACAACTTCTCTTTGTTTGTTAGACTAAGGCTTTGATATGAACCGAGGAAGAACGAGAGATTGAAGAGGGCAATTATTGTTACTTTTGGGATTGAATTAGACAAGTATTTTAGGAAGATTAGGATCCCTGCATAATCCATAGAGTATGATATTTTCTTTGATTTGTCTTAATAGTTCTTTTTTTGGTTATGTGGAAAAAAATGTTTGACATTTTATTCCTTGTACAATTAGTTGAACAGAAAATGAACATTCAGTTGGTTTCAAGCAGGAGGACCATCTTATGCAGTAGAGCTGGGAAGGCTATGTAGGAAAGTTTCAACAAAATTATGTGTTAGACACCATATACCTCAACCCGGTTTTGTAAGACAATATTCTCTTGTAAGTTGTGAAAAATTTCAAGAATAAAGCTTTTGAAGATTACCTTAAATTTAATTTATGCCTTTTCTGGTTGCTTTTAAATATTGCAAGTGCATGAATAATCTGATATTTGGATTTGCTCTGTTTGCATTAATGGTCTTGTTAAGTTTTTTTATTATAACCACTTATTAGTTATGAACCTGTTTGGAACAATGCAAATATGTTTATGTCATTTATTGTTTAGTTTAGAAACATCTTACTCACATGCAACTACTAATCTTGCTACCAAATCCATGATTTGACCACACAATTTATAATCCTACTACATGTTTTTTCTTCTAAATCAGGTTTAGTATAGTCTGTTTGTAATAAGTTGGAGCTTGCATACTTCGAATTGGGAATTTGAGAGTTCTATCTATATTCTTGGTTTATATTATATATATATATATATATATATATATATATATATATATATATATATATATATATATATATATATAAATGATCATAAATTCTAATTGCATTCTCTATTAATAACTACAATGTTATTATTGTTGGATGAAACTCCAATTCTTTGATCCATTTTAACATAGAAAATGGCATTAAATAGATATGTTGTACTAAATCAAAAATTGCCTTACATACTGTCAAAAATTGCCTTACTCAATTAGTCACCAAAAACAGATTTGATGAAATGAATTCTAAATAGATCAAAACAGTGCAAAAGTTGATCAGATGGGGAAAAAGGATTTTTGTCCACCCCTAGACTTAACACATAATAAATCTATATTTTATTTGATTATCTTGAATCTTAAATTCTTTGTCTGTGATCATTGTAACATCATTACTGTGAGAAAAGGGTCAAAACGAAATAAGTGAAGTTTTTTAACAAGCTTTTTGACCACATCCTCTAAAGATGACTCACGGATTTAGCTTCTTTTTTTTACTGCACTTTTATTAGTTTGTCTAGTTATCAAGTTTTTTACACTATCAATTTCATTTCATAAAAATATTTTTAAAAATGGGAATAAAATAAACAAGTTTTAGTTTTAGATGATAAATTATTCGGGGAAAAGAATATACATAGAAACGATAATATGATAATATAAAAAAATTGCAAAAATATTACTCACATTTTCAGAAACCTTTGGTTTTAATTATCCAGTAACGTGATTTGATTCTGAATAAGATGAATACAATGAGTATAGGGGCAGGTATTGATGGTTTTGAATTTTCATGTAACATACATACACTTACATGCTTCTTTAAATATAGTACATTGCTCTGCTTGAGTTTCAGAGTTTTGATGTTCAATTGCTTTGTCCATATACCGGTTTGTACTTTTCTTCAAGATTAATCAATGGTTGTTTTGCACAAGCTTATAGCATATGGTGATGTATTTATTAATGTAGCTGTTTTCCTTTCATCTTTGGTCACCTTTTATTTTTGGCATTTTTTTTTGTTTAAAACTGTCAAAATGGTTAAACTGTTATTAAATCATTAAAACATTTAAAAATAAGTTTCTAAAGACTGCTAAGTAAATAAGAACAGAGATCAGATCAATAGCTAAATAGGAAAAAAAGAAATCCTCTTGAACAAATGGCTAAATCTGAAATACAAGTTTGATTTGATGATTGTCTAGGTGGGCTTTGAGATGATTGATGCATTTGCTGAGTCTTAGGGGATTCCTATGAACACTTCCTATTCCAAAGCCATTTTCGGAAAAGGTTTGCCCGCTGCCTTGCTTAGATATTTCTATTTTCTGTTTTTCTGTCTATGTTTATTGTATTGATGAATTTTTTTCTTAAGTTGGTTTGTTGCAGGTTTTGTTGGTGAAGTTCTTGTCTTCCTTGCAAAGCCTCCTCGGACTTACATGAATCTGAGTGGTGAATTAGTAAGGAAACAAGATGTGCTATTTTTTTCCTCTCTCTTAACCATGTGGATATTTAACTTTAGATTGTGCAAGTTGTGCTGTCTATATAGCTTGTCAATTTCCACTCACAAAAATTTATTGACCACGAGTTCCTTTAATCGCTTAAGCTTATATGTACTATCAATAGTTGTAAACAGTTAAAAGATTGATGTTTATAACCTGTTTCAGACCAGATTTATTAGTTCTTAAGCTTTGAACAAGTTTCCTTGGTGTTGTTTAGTAGTGCTGGAAGTCTAACAACTCATTTTAATCACAGAATTGCAAAATGACTGGTTGAATTCCTCACACTCTGATTTCAAAATCTGTATCAAAATTCATGTCTCGTTTGATCATGTGCACACTGTTTGAAATTAGTGTGCACTGTTCATTTGGTGAATTTTGAACCTATATGCAAAATCACCTTCTAAACCATCATTTTTGCTTAAGTTTGGAAGTGGACTACTGATTTGCTGCTGCAGTGTGATTCTTTGCTGTCTAAGTGTTTGTACACATCAAAGTTGATGAGATAAACTTGTTTGACATATCATTAGAGCCTTTGATACACTGCCATTTGTTTTGCACACTGCTGTTCCAATTTTCCAGCCACATTTTTGGTGCAGTATGCATTTCTTTGTTGTTTTCTATACTCAAGTTCTTTGGCTTGATTCTTCACAGCATTAGCAACCTCTATGGCTGATTGCTTTGATGGCTCATTTAGATGGACAAAAAATGTTATATTGTCATGCAACATTGTATTTGCATTTTATTAGAACTAACTATAATTATGCCTTTTCTTATCCCTTTGTTTTCAGATTGCTATCAAACTTGAAAAAGGTCTTCCACCCAATAATTATATGTGCAACATTTGCAGAGCTATCAGCAATTGCTTTGGAGTTTCTTTCTAAGTCAGGACTTGATTTTGTTTTAGGTGTAAATTATAGTTTAAGTTAATATTCAACTCTATGTTATACAAGGACCTGTTTGTTTTAGATTTAAATTATTGTAAAAGTTGAATTTGAGTGTTATGAGATATTAATATCAGTATTCAAATAAAATTTTCATGTTTTAATTATTTGATTTTCAACACAATTATATATTATAAATTCTTAACATTTATAATCTGGTAGTAATTATTTATAATTTTATGAGAAGTTTTAATGTGTAAAAATTTTAATATTAATTATATAACTATTAGAAAAAATAAATCTAATTAAATATGTTGTAAACAATAGATACATATGTACATACTGTATGTAAATTACATACGGATTTATCCGTATATAATATCCGTATGTAATTTACATACAAATTTATCCGTATATAATATCCGTATGTAATTTACATACGGATTTATCCGTATATAATATCCGTATGTAAATTACATACGGATTTTTCCGTATATAATATCCGTATGTAATTTACATACGGATTTTTCCGTATGTAACTTAGCTACGCCTTTTTTATATACGGATTTTTATCCGTATATAATCCGTATGTAAAATTATTTTATATACGGATTTTTGATGTTATATACGGATTTTGGCGGTATGTAATACTGATTTTTCTTGTAGTGAGACACACACACACAGACACACAAACACACACAAACACACACACACAAACACACAGACACAGACACACACAAACACACACGCACATACACACACACACACACACACAAAGAGAGAGACACACACGCACACACAGCACACACACATACACAGACACAAACACACACACACACTATATGGGTTGGTAAGAGATAAGAAAAAAGAAATCAAATTATACTACTTTTCCGTCTATGTTCTTTAGTAATTAAGGTAGTTTATTATTTATCAAGTTTTACAAAAATATTCAATAAAACAAGAAAAATGTACAAATACAAGATCTTAAACTCTAGAAGATTTCTTACCGCATATTATATATGGGTTGGTAAGAGATAACGAAAAAGAAAACAAATTATACTACTTCACCCTCTACGTTCTTTAATAATTAAGCTAGTTTATTATTTATCAAGTTTTATAAAAATATTCAAGAAAACAAGAAAAATGTACAAATACCAGATCTTAAACTCTAGAAGATTTCTTACCACCTATTCTGAAATTCTATAAAAAAAAATCTTGATAACCCTGATCAAGAACAAAACGACTTAAAAAAGAAAAAAAAATGGAATAACATCATCTAAACATATTTAAGCTCAAACTATGTAAAGAATATATAATGGCGATCTTCAATGTAAAAAAAAAAAATCCTAGAAAATGTTATTCAAAATGCAAAGCTTTCCGTCAAAGTCTTTTGAAAGATTTCATGTTCGTTAATGCATATTTAGATAGAGTAAAGAAAACATAGATTTGTAGGTATGATAGTTTTAACAAACTAAAACACGTTTTAGCCAATTAAACATTATTTTATGAAGTTTCACAAAATTTTAGCCATTTAAAGTGACATTTTAATCAATTAAAATCAATTAAAAGTGATTTTATAGTGAACTTAGCAAATTAAAATTATGTGTTAATTTACTAAAATAGAACGAATTTCATTTCTTAAGAAACTTAAGTGATTTTAGTCAACTATAATAAATTTTAATGGACTACACTAGTAAAAAAAGTAGTTACGAAGGCGCCATATATGCTTCGGTTATGTTAAAACCGAAATGTAACAGCTTATACGCATCGGTTATACCATAACCCGTGGTGGAAGGTAGATACTGCCTCGGCTCATACAAGAACCGAAGCCTATATTCTTGCTCCGTACACTGCTACTCAGAGTGACAGGATTTTTAGAAGGCTTTATTGTCTCGGGTGGCAGGCAACCGATACCTAAAGACATCTGCAAGTTCAGAACCTGCTCTGCAACTTAGCCTTTTCAGAGAGTGATGGTGACAGGTATGTACTGCTTCGGTTAGCTAGGCAACCGAAGCCTATACCCTGGCTTACTGCCTCGGTCTTCTCGGCAACTAAAGTATAACCTCGGTTTTTTTTGTTCAACCGGTGCCACATACTAAAGCATAACCTCGGTCTTCCTCCACAACCGCAAGTTCAATTCGCCCAATGTTTTCTTCCTCGTCGTGCTCTCCCATTCCTCTGGCGCAACCGTGCTCTTCCATTCCTCCTCTCTGGTTTCGTCCACGACGGTCAATCCTTGCCTCGCCGCGTCGCCGCTTATGCTTTCGGTGGTCTCGCCAGCCTCCTGCTTACCAGTGCTCGTGCCTGCCACTGGTCGTTGCCGTTCTTGGTCGTGCCTCCTCCCTCCGCCACCGCGCCATTGTTACCCTGCCGTTGATGCCCCGCCTCCAACGACTCCACTTCGCCACTGCTTCCTGCGACGGTGCTGCCTGCGCCAGTTCTGCCTCCGCCTCCAACCACTGCCTCACCGCCGCGCCTCCCTGTTTTTGCCTCACAACGTTCGTCGCTGCCTCACTGTCAAGGGAACGAAGCTCAAACCACTAGATCCCGGTGCGGAACTGGAAGGCGTTGTACTCGTGTGTGTGCGCTTGCGAGGAGGTGACAGAACTCGCACATGGTGGGGTAGAGGGCGGGAACTCGCACATGGAGGAGGTGACGGTGGCGAGGGTTTCTGTGGTGCGAGGGTTTTTGTGGTGTTTCTGAGGTCTGAGAATGGAGAGTTGTGTGTTGGGATTCAGAGGGCAAAGAATGGAATCGGGTTTGAGGTGCGAACTCTGCTTCTGGTTCAGGGTCTGGAAGTATCGGTGGAAGTGGGAATTGTGGGATTGGTCCTTATGGGTGCTTAAGGAATGGTGACGGCGGTGGTGGTGGTGAGAATTTGAGTGGCAGGGCCAAAGTGAGGCCTGAGGCTGTTGTTGAAGCAGTGACCCTGGCTGCTGCATTAACGCTTCTTCTGTAAGGGCTGGTATGAAAATTCAGTGGTGTTCTGGGATGAGGTTCAAGATGGCCTTTGAGACTGAGGATGCTTCCAGAATAAGCTGGTTCATGGGAACCATTGCTTCTGTTCATTGCTTCTGTTCAGACTCTTATGTGATTGTTTTTTTTTTCTTTTTATTGCTTGGTATGTGACTGTGTGTGATTGTAAGCCTATGGATGCAATCTGGAAACATAAGTTGTGTCCCTTGAAGGTGTGTTTGCCTACTATAGTAGTGGAATTTCTCATATCACGCGTTGAAGGCTTCTGGAATTGATTAACAGAGAGGATTTGGCAGCTTATTTTATTAGCAGGAACTGATTTTGGGGATGAGACAAAAGGGACTGGAAATACCGTAAGCCTAGGGGAATATACTGCCTCGGTTCCCGTGAACCGAGGCATAAAGTCTTACAGAAACAAAAAATAAAAAAAAGCAAAAATTTTACTGCTTCGGTTAATGGTGAACCGAGGCGAAATTCTGTCATTTTATGCCTCGATTCTCAACCGAGATCAAAAGTAGCAGACTTTTTGCCTCGCCTGGATATGCCTCGGTTCGAGAACCGCTGCGTATAGGAAAAAATAACCGCTGTCGTTTCCCATACTAGTGCTAAAACGTTCTAGCTTGCAACCCGACAATCAATAACATTTTTAGCTAACTAAAATTAACTTTAATTAATTAAAATTAACTGAGCATTTAAACGATATTTTTAAACGCTTCTTAAAGGTATTTTAGTCAAAACCAATCAAGATCAATGACTCAAAACTTACCTAAAACACCTAAAATAACAAAATTACAACTCAAACACTATATTAACTACGATATCAACTTTTCAATAGATATTCATCATCAAATACAAGTGGTTAGAAACATCAAATCAACCCAATCAAGCTTTCTTGACTCTTTAATATCAATAAACCGTACATCCTAAGATTTTTGTCTCTCAAACAACTTTTATACACCTTGACCTTGTCAAGTAAAGCAACAGCATTATAATTTTCTTTGTATACCATTCTCTTTTAATTTCATCGTACCACCTTTTAATTTTAAATTTGTATAAAACCTTCACAGGATCTAGATAGACCAAAACTTCCCATTCTCTTTGTAGGTTACTACAGGAATAAGCCCTACTGAAATCACAAGAATAATAGAGAATGATGAAAATATAGTCTTGTAACAGTCACATTGAAGAACAAGGTGAATAAACAAATTAATTTATTACTCGTGTCATAGGGCTTGGTGTTAAATGATTTTAACAAAAAAAATCACATATAAAAACAAAACCAATTTCCAAGTTATTTTCAATTCTTGAAATTTTAGTCAATAAAAAATATGTTTTAATCAATTAAATGCAGCTGAAGAAAAAAATACAAGTCAATTTGTCCCTTTTAGTCTATTAAAATCATGAATTACTCGATTAAAACACTATGAAAATATTTAAAATGGTTGTTCAATTTTTTTAGTCAATTAAAACGATGTTTTTAGTAAACTAAAATCGGTATAACTTCTATTTTAAGTTATTTTCAGTTTATTAAAAGTCTATCATGCATCCCAATTAGGCAACCTGTTGGAAACTGTTATGTAGTAAAGATATTTATGTAATAAAATATCTTAGATATTTTAGACGGTTAAGTAACTAACCACATTTTTAGGTAAGGTGGTTATTTTTATTTTTTAGCTTATAAATACAATGACAGGGCCAAAATCCAGGTACGTTCTCTTTATGTTCTAGAGACTCTAAATAATACTTCAGAGTAGTATCATAATCAATCTCTTGAGAGCTGAGGCTCCATAACTCACATCTGACTTGAGCGTCGGAGTATCTTTGCAGGTACCTCCCCCTCCTTTCGAGAGTATGAACAACAACAATTGGAGGAAAGCACGCATCTCAGACAGCATGAGCAACAAAGACACACTGGAAAACCTCTACACCGAAACAAAAACTAAACACACATTTAGATAATTTGGCAAAGAATTTGTTAGCAACCAATAAATATAAAATGGAATATAGATGCATTAAATGTTTAGAAAATGAAGTGTTGTAAAAAAAAAGTCATCAAAGAATATTAGAACAAACTATCGAAGGAAAGTGATAAGAGCATTTGTGACAATGAATTTGTAATGCCCATCAGATAGCTATTTTATGAGTGTTTGAGAAATGAAGGTGTATTTGATGATAATAAGAACATAAGTTATTTTTTAAAAATATTTGGTCAATCCTAGTTCATCAACAATTCACCAACTGTTACTAAAGGAGTCTTCTCCTTGTCGACAACAACATTCAAAACTCTAAAACCTATGTAAAAGTGCTAATAACCATATTTCTTTTTAACCAGTAATATAAGTAATATAGGTAGGGGTGGGCAAATCAAACTAAACTACACTGCACTACTAAAAACTGTATTGAACTAAAAACTAGTTCAGAAAAACAAACTGCATTAAAAAATAGTTCAGAAAAACTGAACTGAACTGCTTTTGTTTTATTAAACTGTACTGAACTGAACTATATTTAACTGTACTAAACTACATTATAAACTAAATTGAACTACTAACTATACTAATTTTGAACTGAATTATACTAATTTTAACGAAGAACTGCACTAACTATACAACACTAACAACTACAACACTAACTAGTAAAATTGCATTAATAAAACTGCACTTCATCCTGTAAATTAAACATGAGAAGAGCATCATTAATAAAAATCAAAGAACATATCATAAATCAATCTTGACGAGTACATATAATATAATGCTAAATAAAACTTACAAACTGAAAATAAGTCTTTATAAACTCTTCAATACAAAATAGAACTTCAAAACTCCAGCACATAATCCTTTTCTAAAGACAAAAGGTATTAACACGCCATCACATGTATTATAAAGCAGTAACCAACAAGATTAACCTGTCTCAACAAGACTGACAATATTCTGCGTGTAGCTTCATGCATTTCATTGTCACGTCCAACAGCAAAAAGAATCAATCTGTATCCAAAAATGTAAAAACACAAACAATACGTAAAGTAGTTTTCCAGAAAATCAACAAGTGAAATAAAGCAACTCTATATCAACATTCCTCGTTTTGTTACCTCATCCAGAAATATAATAGCACCATTTGGAAGATTGTTTGCAAGCGAAAACACTTTCCCTAGAAGACGTTCACTTTTACCATAGAACTCAGACATTATTGCCTCAAGTGGAACATATAGTAAAGGGACACCCTGCCAAATCAAGTTCACCGATTTCAGTTCACTATATATTTACCCCTCATAATTAATACCATATTGCAAACAATGAAGAACCATATGCATAGTTATTATTGCCCTTTATGTGATCATATTGAATACAACTCTTTACACATGAGCTCAGACGTTTTATAGCTGTTTTCAATTAACCAAATAACATGAAAAAGGTTATATTCAGTTATGGTTAACTTAATTTACAACCTGTTAATTTGATCAGCCCTATCCCGCCTAAAACACCAGCCCAAATCAAAGATGAAGCTACAATTTTATCAATCTATTTCCCTTACCCCCAGAATTACAGTTGGCAAGAAGGCCAGCTCTTCCCTTGTGCCCAAATAGTAACTCTATTTCAATTAAGAAAAGATTATTGTCCCACTCAATCACCCTCGTTCCTCCTCCTTGCAGCCACAGTTGCAAAAACACAAACAAATATTTCATTTCTTATCAATTCTTAGAACTTGTCAAGATAAAGTTGACCGGTCCCAAATTTTCTACACAAAGTAAAATGTAATTATCAATTGAGCAACAGTTTGAAATGACAAGTTAAAAAGGTGTTATATTGTACTCACAAAATCAACTCCGATGGTGCTTATGTAGTTTCAATGTATGAATCATCCTGTAGCAAAGCATTGAAAAACAATATTGAGCATTTGTGTACTATTTCCAAGACAAAACAACATGAAAAAAAAAGCATTAAGGTTATAGTCTTACGCACATGTACTTTAGATAACTAACAAATTGTGGCATTAAGGTTATAGTCCCACTTCATCTTAAGAGGTTATCTCTACAGAAATAAAATAAAATATTTCATAATTTTTTAACACTTAAAATATAAATTAAAAAGTATATAAATTTGTCATATAATCCTCATCAAAAAGTATAGAGAAAGGTGTTCCTTTTAACCAATCTCGTGTGCAAACAAGCACTTCCACTATTTTAGGCGTTAGGCAACTACGATAAGGACTAACCACTCTTCCTCCTGTACTGAATGCACACTCTAATGCTACGGTAGAGATAGGAATGACTAACACCTCTCGAGCCGTGTTCGCAAGGATAGGAAATCTAGTCGAGTTGACTTTCCACCAATGTAAAATATCAAGCTCAACTGACTTCATATAAGGTTCATGATCCTCTCTCAAGTATTTATCACGCTCTGATATATAATCAAATCTACGTCTTGTAGCTCTTAGGTAGAAACTCATGCCATGAGGATCATCATCATCATCATCTAGTTGAGATTCTTGTTGGCTACTTTGAGAACCCTCCTTAATACCTTGATATTGTTCATAAAGTGTTTTTAAAGATGACAATAATTTTGATTTCAATTCACTAGCCATACTAGATTCAAAGAGGTAGTCAATGAAGTAATTAACAAAATCCAACTTACTCCTAGGGTCAAGCACAACAACAATCAATAATAAGATATTAATTCCATTAGGATTTCCCCAATACTTTTCATACTTGCCCTTCATCCTCATTGCCATCAATTTTATGCTCACATCACTACTCTCAGAATATTGTCGAATCCTTTTACTAATTCCAAACACCTCCTTCATATACATATGGCTCGTGACATAAGATGAACCAGAAATGCGTAGGGTAGGGTCATAAAATATCTTTAAAAATGGTAGAATAGACCTCACATATTCCCAATCTTCTTCTAATGGCACACCATCATTACTTTTGGCCATTTCAACCCCAAATTTCTTATCTTGCATATCTAGCAAGACAAAGGCATCTTTATACTTCAAGCTTGCCTCTAACATTAAGTAAGTTGAATTCCACCTAGTTTCAACATCAAGACAAACAATACCTTTGTAAGAAATTTCCTCTTGTTCAAAACATGCCTTGAATCTAGCAAATCTAGCAGGAGAAGATTTCACATATTTAACTGCACTCCGAATTTTTAAAATTGAATCTTTTATCTCTTTTAAGCCATCCTTCACAATCAAACCTAATATATGAGCACAACAACGCATATGAACATATTCTCCCTTCAAAACAAGACAATTTCATGATAACATCCTTCTTTTAAGGTACTGGACCCCAACATCATTTGCGCCAGCATTATCCACTGTAATGCTAAAGACTCGCTTCAACTCCCAATTATTCAAACAAGCCTCAACATGTTTAGCAATGCGCTCTCCTGAATGTCCCGTTGTTTGAGAAAAATTCAAAATTTTCTTTTGAAGTTTCCAATCATTATCAATAAAATGAGTTATTAAACTCATGTAATTTAGGTTTTGGATTGATGTCCATGTGTCTGTAGTTAAACAAACCCTCTCACACTACTTTAATAGAAACATTTTCAACTTTGCTTTTTCCTCTTCATAGAGTTCCCATATTTCACGCCTCAATGTAGTGCGGGATGGGACTTCAAATCGTGGTTGCAAGGACCATACAAAGTCACGGAAGTCCTCATTTTCCACAAATCGAAAAGGAAGCTAGACTTCACAAACATCTTCACCAACTTTATTCGAGATGCATTTTGGTCAAACTCTAGAAATAGTTGGTGAAGAGCTAACACTAATTTCTGCAATTGATGATTAAAGCTTTTGGCTTTTGAATGCTTCTCTATTAGGATTTTCTTTACATCTCGCCAAATGATTCCTTATCCCACTTGTTCCAGCCAAATATTTAATCAAATAACCACAATAATTGCATTTGGCCTTCTTCTCAGAATGTGGTTTTTGTTTAGTAAAATGTCCCCACACATCTGATCGACCCTTACTATTCTCAGTTGACGATGAATCGATACAAGGAGGTAAATAATCCATTCTAAAAGTATTTGGTGTGAGGGTTTCTACCATTTCTGACATTCAACATCACTACATTAATTAAGAGTTCAATCAACAAAAGGCAAATTTATCTAAATGATGATGATATTACGTATCTAGTTAAGTGTTAAAGTACCTAGTCAGTCTGTACTCACCCAATAATTTCAAACATACTAGCTAGATAAAAAAACATTAATATCTATTTAGATTTTGAGTTAACAAAAGGAAGAGAAAAGTTTCTTCTCTACTTAAAGTATTTAATCTTAAATGTATTTCAAAAGGAAATTTTATAGTGTTCCACTGTAAACAAAATGAACTACTTGACCTGCTTCTACTTTTTATATATACAGTGTTATGGGTGTGCATATCGTGATCACTGTAAATTGAGCTGCCCATACAGTGGAAGTATACAGTGCTATGGGTATGGTATAATTTAGAGTTTACAAGGTAAGTGAGCAATTACTGGGAATCTGTTTTCAAATTTATATTAAAAAAATTAATTTTATCATACTAGTAAATTTTGACCAGTATGTCACATTTTCAAAGTATATGTGTTCATTTTGACTGTAATAACATGAACATCAAATAAACTGAATAGAAGACAGAGTGATAAAAAAACCAACCCTTGACTTAGGTTATTTACTCTAGAGTTTTTTTTTTCAATTTCTGCAAATGAAAATTGGATCAATATGTTGCTGCAGTGTACAATCAAATGACCTTTAATGAGATTCACTTTGTTTAAAGCTTACCACACTCATTTTTGAAATTGAGCTAGTTTTTAATATGTTAATATGCACAATATGAAGCGATGGTAACAACACCATAAAGACTGATGCTGCACATTAATGATTTAATTCAATATTTTGTATTCCCATCTGTTTTCATGTATATATCAAGAATAGACTAGATGAGTATAAGATAGGGATATTTTGATATCAAATAGAGGTTTTAATCATGCTTTTGGATACCTAAAGCAGGAAACAATGTAAGTATTTTTTGTATAAAGGTTACGGCACCCAATTGTTCCAATATATATATATATATGCTGATAAAAAAACATATGTACATGGATGTTAACTTTGACACAACACAACCAAAGTTAAAACTAACAGCAAATAAGTGGAAGGTAATTCAAAGGTTTAGTAAAGTTATGCCTATTGATTTATCATATCTAGAACATAAATAATCATAATATTTTGTCCAAAAAAAAGATGTACTAACACCATTTTGTTTATACTCGGTTGAAAATATTCTTGTTTTAGCTTTGAACTGTGAGGTGAGAATAAGTGTCATTTCTGCAACAATTTGTTATTTTGTCTCTGTTTTATCATATGCTTATCTCCTAAACAACATAACCCATCATATTAAACTCCCTAGACCATTTATTATAATAGTAAAATACTCATGCATATCTGCATCACAAGATGCTCACACGTTGCAGCTTGGAATTCATATCCAAACAGGTAATGCTAACATAGTTTATGGTAGCTCTCATGTGAATCCAGCAGGGTCGTGTCTTGTATATTAAGCCCACAGATTCTGTGGCTACTTTCTCTGTCTCGTGAACCAACAGGGACACAACCATACCATTTCTTGTATTCTCATATAGATAAAAAAACAAACATTCAATTAAATAAAACAGTAGCTACGAGATGAAAATTTAGTGGTAACATACAACAGTCATACCAGATGGTAACAATCAACACAGAGAAACAATATTGGGAGAGCATGGATTTCATATGTCAAAAGCTAAACAAGACACAAATATGCCAAGGTAAAAAAATGTTGAAAATCACATCGAACAATGCGACTAGGGTTCACACCAAAAGTTCATAGCAGCCTGGTAAACTCACCTTTAACGAGGGCGAGTCTTCGACAACAGTTTGGCGATGGCAGAGTGCGGCAAAGCCTTCAACAATGGTAAGTCTTCGACGATGGCGAGTCTTTGACTATAGAGAGTCTTCAACGACAACGAACCTTCGAGAACCTTCAATGGCGACGAGCGAACCTTTGACGAACGGGAAGTAACGAGAGGACGGCGAGTCTTTGACTACAGCAAGTCGGCAACGAACCTTCGGAAACCTTCAACAGCGGCAAGTGAAAACTGTGATGGAGAAAGGGAAAAGAAAACCTAATTTTGAGAGAAATTGTAATTGAGAAAAAGAATTGGGAAACTGAAACACAGTTAACTGGTTAACTGTACTAGAATAAAAATAGTTCAGTATTTTTAAACTGAACTATTAATAAGTATAACTAGTTTTAAATAAAATTAGTTTAAGTTTTTTAAGTTTAAAACAGTACAAATGAACTATAGTTTAAGTTTTTTTAATTAATTATGCCCAGCCCTAGATATAGGTAGGGAGTAAAGAGTAATACTAGGGTTATTATTAGTAATTTTTCTATGAAAGTCAAAGGTACTTCGCATTCAAGACATTATAGAAAACATTATAATGTTAAAAGGTTACAAAAGAAACATAACTACACACAGAATACACAAAACATAATTGTCCACTCATAAAAAATGGACAGAAAAAGAAAACAAACGTCAAAACACAAATGTTAATAGTAATAAACGTCAAAACACAAATGTTTTTAAACTAAGTAACTAAGTTTTAAAATTTTATCGACTATTAATACCATAAAAGTAGTTGTTAATAGTAATAAACGGTAAAACTCAAAAAAGTTTTTCAACTAAGAAACTAAGTTTTAAAAGTTCATCAACTCCTAATAGTCAGTATAGTCATCAGAATCATCTTCTTCTTCTTGTTGCTGAGGCAGTTGTTGCTGGACAGGTGGTTGCACTTGAGTGGGCTGCATGGGCTATAGAGGTGGTTGCATTGCAGTGGGCTGCATAGGTTGTGTTCGTGATGTCGGAACAATCGGTACCGTTATAGAGTCGCGCAGCGGAATAAAATATTTGGAAAGCGTGTTACGGTCACAAATCAAGTTTTGATGGTCCGTTTTAGAAAAACAATTTTCTTAGAGAAAATTTATCAAACAGTTAATGTGCATAAAACAATAAAGAGAGTAGGGAATAGAAAAATTGATACACTGGATTTTTATCCTGGTTCGATCAATTGTTAATCACTATAAAAAGTGATTAACATTTTCACTAAAATCAGTTTCACAAATTACAATAAGAGTGAATAAAGAAAACAGAGAGATAAAACCTTCCTTCGACGAACGAACCAGAAGATTACCACCTGGCCAACTCGAAGAGAACCGCTCCGACTATCGATACACGAAACACAAGCTTCTCCTATTCACGAGACCAGGCAAAGCACTTGAACTAGCTTTTGAGAACTTCCTCAGACACACTGTATTCTAAAAAAGCTCAGAGTTCTTTTCTAAGAGTTTTGGAACTAACCTATATAGCCAACTGGTCTAAGTTCGCATAGATGAATTATAACTGCTATAGATAATCGATTATTCGAGTCCGTTACAGGGTTTTTCAAAAAGTGATAATCGATTATCCTAGGAATAATCGATTATTCCAGAGAATTTGGGAGTTCTCATCAGAACTAGTGATAATCGATTATTTGGAGTAATAATCGATTATTCCAGAGCAACGAGGTTTTTCAGAAGGGCTCAGGATAATCGATTATAGCTGCTAATAATCGATTAAATGCATAACAGTTCTAGAAATACAAATTTTTCTAAGTATTACATGTTTAAGGCTTTTCCTAATACATTTATAATCTACAAAGTGCTTTTAAAGCAACTATAACAATGTATCTTCTTTCAGCATCATCAAAATCTTTTATCTTCAAATTTACCAATTCTCCTCATTGGTAATAATCTCCCTCTTTTTGATGATGATCAAAAATCACTTTTTAAAAGCAACTTTGGCTTATCTGCAAAAGATACAAACTGACAGACAACAATAAGAGTTAGTAGTAACTGCACATATTTCTCCCCCTTTTTTATCATAAGCAAAAAGAGTTATAAAGCTCCCTCTTAATATGAGCTCCCCCTCAATTAAACAGTGTATGAAAACATTAAAGATTACAAGGGCACATAAAGCAAGACCTGAACATGATAAAACATCCTAGGAATTCAAAACAAAAATTTCTCCCCCTAAATGTGATATTTCCCTTAAACTTAAAAACAAATTCTGAAAAAATATTTTAAGATCTATTCAGTCCAATGCAATGCAGAAATACTTACAAGCTAGTTGAGATTAGTATTTGCAATTCCAAACTAGTTTCAATACTTCTTAGTAGATCAAATTCAACTTTTATCAGACTTAATTAATTCATTGAAATCAACAGTTAGTTTTCAAACGAATTAGAAACTAATAATTCTACAAACAATTTATAAGCTAGAATGAATGCAATAGTAGCTTAAATGAATGTGATCACAACTACTCCAGGTTTAACAAGAAAGCATTTCAGCTAGCACAATCAGTTCAAAAACTAATTTTGACAACACAAATTTCAACTTCCCAAACACCAACTATGATTCATGCACTCTCAGATCCCAATTTGTTCAACTTCATATATTCAGCTATGCATATCAAAACAACATATGCAAAAATTCAACCACAAGAGCTGATTCAGGTTTTATCTTTCAACATTTTTTAAACAAAATAATTTACATCAAAATTCTGCAAATTTTATCAGTTCATTTACTGCATCCAAGCTCTCAATGTATATTATCATAGCTCATTCGTTATGCATTTGAACTTAAAAGCAAATCTCCACAGAACCAACTTTGAAATAGAAATGACAATTTAATTATCACATGTCTTAATCATAAAAAAATGCTAATGAAAATCTGTTAGCCAACTCATTTAAATGACTTTTTCATAGTTTTTTTTATGCTTGATATAGATTACACCAAAGATAACTTCAAAGTACTCATGAAATTGAATACTAAGCCAGTTAAACACAAATTCAATAGATAATTATCAACAAAGCACTGAGATAACAATGCACATGGCTTTACATGACATGAATGAAATTCAGCACATGAATATCTTAAATAAATGAATTTCACTTGATCAAAATGTGTAAACAGACAAGAACACACCACAGGATGAATGAAATAGTGATGAACATATCATTTGCCTAACCAGAAATGAATATAACAATAATTAAATAATGGAAGATCAAGTAAAAACAAGATGCAACATCACAGTTTAAACAACACTTAACTCAAATACTTGGTGCTTGAATAAAGGATTTTGGATACCACTTGATGGAGTTACATCCTGGCTTGTAGCATCACTTCAAATAGCAGAATACCATAGAGCTCTCTTATCCTTTTGAATACTTAACTTGGCTTCCAGCATCATCAAAATTAGCTGTCAAACACAAGTTTACTTCTTCAACAGAATCACTTGAACTAGAGGTGGTTGATGCATTATCCTCCGAGGCAATGAGAACCTTCTTCTTCTTGTGAATTTTCTTTTCTTTTCTTTCTTTACTTCTTTTGTTGCTTGAACAATAAGCTTTCACATGGCCTCTTTCACCACATCCATAACATTTGAAGCTTGAAGAGGAACCTTAATAGTCCTTCTTTTCCTTCAAGATTTTGCTTTCAGATGATTTATCGTTGGCCATCAAGCATAGATTTTCTTGCTCATTAGAATCGCTTGAGCTTGAGGAGTTTGATGTAGAGCATGAGTTCGAACAAGTCAACTTAGCCACATTTGATACTTCATCATGAGTGACTCTTAAAAATTTCCACATTTCCTGAGCACTTTTATAAACAAATACTTTGAAAAAATCATTAATGGCTAGTTCAGATAAAATTATATTTCGAGTCTTAATATCAAATTGGGCTCTTCTATTTTCCTCAACAGTCCAGTCAAAATATGATTTTTCTATTTCTACATCATCAACTGTACTTTTAGGAATGTAAGTACCATTTTGTACGGCTTCCCAGATGCCTCTGTCAATTGACTCTAAAAATATTTGCATTCTTATTTTCCAAAACGCATAATTTTCTCCCATAAACAAAGGAGGTCTATCAATAGAAGCACCCTCAGCATAAACTTAATTATGACTGCCCATTTTTGAAAAATTTGAAAAACTATCAAAGCAAGCTCCGATACCAATTGTCGAAACAATCGATACCGTTATAGAGTCGCGCAGCGGAATAAAATATTTGGAAAGCGTGTTACGGTCACAAATCAAGTTTTGATGGTTCGTTTTAGAAAAACAATTTTCTTAGAGAAAATTTATCAAACAGTTAATGTGCATAAAACAATAAAGAGAGTAGGGAATAGAAAAATTGATACACTGGATTTTTATCCTGGTTCGATACAAAAAGAATCTACGTCCAGTTGTTAATCACTATAAAAAGTGATTAACGTTTTCACTAAAATCAGTTTCACAAATTACAATAAGAGTGAATAAAAAAAAACAGAAAGATAAAACCTTCCTTCGACGAACGAACCGGAAGATTACCACCTTGCCAACTCGAAGAGAACCGCTCCGACTATCGACACACGAAACACGAGCTTCTCCTATTCACGAGACCAGGCAAAGCACTTGAACTAGCTTTTCAGAACTTCCTCAGACACACTGTATTCTAAAAAAGGTCAGAGTTTGTTTTTAAGAGTTTTGGAACTAACCTATATAGCCAACTGGTCTAAGTTCGCATAGATGAATTATAACTGCCATAGATAATCGATTATTGTTAGTGATAATCGATTATTCGAGTCCGTTATAGGGTTTTTCAAAAAGTGATAATCGATTATCCTAGGAATAATCGATTATTCCAGAGAATTTGGCAGTTCTCATCAGAACTAGTGATAATCGATTATTTGGAGTAATAATCGATTATTCCAGAGCAACGAGGTTTTTTCAGAAGGGCTCAGGGTAATCGATTATAGCTTCTAATTATCGATTAAATGTGTAGCAGTTCTAGAAATACGAATTTTTCTAAGTATTACATGTTTAAGGCTTTTCCTAATACATTTATAATCTACAAAGTGCTTTTAAAACAACTATAACAATGTATCTTCTTTCAGCATCATCAAAATCATTTATCTTCAAATTTACCAATGCTCCTCATTGGTAACAGGTGAGTGTGGTTGGTGTGAAGATGATGGGCCGGATACTTGTTCCTGAGGTATGTATTTCCTGAACATATCTTCAAGAGTCTTCAATCTGGTTATAACTGCATCATAAGTCTCTCTACTAACCATGTGGCTTAATTACCTACTTAGTCCCCATGTTAGGAGGTAATTTTCTATTTAGTACCCGGTTTTAAAAATGTAGGCATTTGGTACCTATGTTTTGAAATTTGTATCAATTCAATCCTATCCAGTTAACGGCGTTATAATTGATGCGAGAAATTAAGGACGTTAATGAAGATGCATTCAAACATTTGATAGCTATTCCACCCAGGCTATCATTAACGTCCTTAATTTCTCGCATAAATTATAACGCCGTTAACTGGATAGGATTGAATTGATACAAATTTCAAAACATAGGTACCAAATGCCTACATTTTTAAAACCGGGTACTAAACAGAAAATTACCTCCTAACATGGGGACTAAGTAGGTAATTAAGCCTAACCATGTTGATTTGCTCAGTATTGTTGGATGTAGATGGTTGATGTTTCAATATCCCTCCTCTTGTAGCACTGTAATTGGAGGCAAGTTCCTACCCCATAAACTCTTCCTTTCTTCTTCCCTCGACGACATCAACCCAGCATTGGGTCTTCACGATGTCCTCATTTTCATCTTTTCTAGAGGCAGCATCAGGAGTAGATCCCACCTCCGATCTCGCTTGTAAGAGTCTAGTAGAAAACAATTCCTGTTAAATAAGATTAAAAACGTCGGTACTTGAAATTCAAAGTGTGAAACTAAAATAAATAGTAGAACATTGAATATTATTACGCCAAACTACTTACAATGGTATTGCGAGACCTCTCATCAACAAATGTGCCAATCCTGATGGACGAACGCCCGAGGAGAGGTCGATTGAAGTTGCGCGAACACGAACCGGACCTCCTCGAAGCTCTCTCCGACGAGTGAAGACGCAACGGAATGGAAACGAACCCTAGAAAAGAGGGAAAACTCAAATTGGACACGAAGAAACCCTAAAATGGTGAGAAGACTCAATATGAACCGATTAATCGGTTCAAATGACTGATTGAACGGTGGGAAAGAAGTATGAACGGAAGAAGTAAGGTTTGATCGGTGGAAATTGTGGAAAATATTGTTTCAATCGGTGAAATCGAAGGAAACCTAAGGAAGAAGTGTTTTACTCGAAAAATAGAGAGGAAGCAGAGATCTGGAGATGAGATGAATGAAGCTAGGGTTTGTAGCGAGATTACCTTAAGGTGCAAGTTGTGGTTGAAACGAGAAATGGAATCTCGCGAGGATGGAGAAAAGCTCTCACGAAAGAGAGAATGTGGTTGTGCGTGTCTGATGTGTGAGAAGAAAAGCAAATGTGGAATGAGGGAGCGGACGCGTGCTGAAGGAGGAAATGGAGAGCGCTGATGCATGCGCTAACGAGGTGGTAGCGAAGGAGAGGTAGCGTGGAGGAGAGAGAAAGCACCGTAAAAATGGAAAATGGAAGTGAGAGAGTGTGCTTGGAATGTGGCTAGAGGGAGTCTTTGGACTCTCTAGCCTATGACTTTCATGGGAGAATAGTTTCTGATTCAGAAAACTCAATTCTCATTAATCTCAAAAGTGCCAATACAAGAGAGGAGCTAGGTATTTATAGTAACCCATGCTCCTTAAGAGCTAAGCTATGAAAGATAAAAATACAAAAGAAAGACTACGTCAAGCAGGATTCTATCAAATCCCCTTCCGAATATGAGTTTGTGTAAACACCTCATCAACACTAACAGCACGTCCCAGCTTTGCTGCTTGTAAAATTATAAAACATATAATTTCAAAGTACATGATGTTATGGAAAAATTGATATGAAATGAATGACGATTTCTACCATACGAATTACATGCTCATGTGTAGTAATCAATCCTCCAATGTGGAGCACACCACCTTTTTCTGAAGCCCTATTTTTCTGGACGATAACACATTTAACGCGGTATGCTGGCGTATTCCAATGTGCCAGCAATGATTTTCAAATGTGCTCCCCCACCCAATAAGGGCGTTCTCCTGTGATCCTTGCATCTCTAAACATTTCTGACAGTCTGTGAGATGCTTTACTGTGGAAGTTTCTTTTAATTTGAATTTCATGCTCAGGTATCCACTGCACCTTTTGCTGTTACAATATATAATGTTAAAATAAAGAAGATGAAATTCCTATTTGAAATTAATACAATATGATTAAGTAACAAAATTTTTTTACCTTAAATCTTTGCCAGAAATGTTCCTGGTCATCTTCGGGGGTTGCTCCCCATGATGTCCAAGGCTGAAGAAATTGTTGCTTAATAGTTCTAGTGATAGCTTGTGAAGCAACTCTAGAAGGAAGAAACCTGAAGTATGAATTCAAGAAAGTTATGAATCTACAGGTATAGTACAAGAAATAATTTACTACAAATAATGACTAAGAAGAAAATGTGGTATTACCCTTTTCCATAAGGTTCAATAGAATGTCGATGATGAGGGAAAGGATCAATCATATCATCAGGATCAATCATATCATCAGGATCATCCGATGGCTGCTGAACATCTGTAGATCGTATGGGGATAGAAGGAGAGGGATCAATTATTGGTGTTGGATCCACCGTAGGATTTGGTGTGGGTGGTACAATAGAAGGAGTGGGCCGTATAATAGGGGGTGAGGTCAATATAGTAGGGGGTGTGGTTGGTATAGTAGGAGGTGTGGGCCGCGGAGTAGGGCGTGGTAGGAGAGATGATCGAATGTTAGCTCGAGTACTGCCATCTGTCAATTGTTGGGTGTTAGGAACCCTGATAACATATTGTGCTTGTTTTCTAGTCTTTTTTATAGCCTTCCCCTTATAAGGAGCCGAATGACCCTCTCCTGACATGGCTGTAATACGGAAATATAAGAATACAACAGCAAAAACTGTAAATGATTAATTAACACATAATACATTAATTCATGTTATAAGTGACCACATGTGTGTGACCATTGTTGTCCACCAATGACCACGTAGATCCTAATTCATTTTCAAAAGCAGCAACAATTCAACATACCCAAATCCTGCAGAAGTACGCAGCAAAATTAAAATAACATACATGGAAAAAAAATTATATGACAACAACATGCTTTCCAAATTTGTTAGGTGGATGGTTCTAAACTTGCACAAGATTGTTGACGATCCTGCACTGGATGATGCAACCATGATTTGAAAAACCAAAAAATATATATGTAGATATTTTTGGTTGATATGTTTCCCTTTGTTCATTCAAGAGATACCTGCATGACAAATATACACACAATTAAGAGGTTTGTTGAACAGTCCCAACACTTTTCAATACATCACATTTACTTACATTCTTATGACCTTCTTCTTTAATGCAATCCATTACTGTCCAAAGAAATGTAATACAAAATCTAAGTCCAAATAACCAAAATACTACCACAAATAAAAAAAAAATCAAACTTTCAACCAATAAAGCACATGCAGGAAGAAATGTTCAACAAAAACTTCAAACAACATTCAACTTTACCATGACATACAACAAAATAATAATACAAAACCTAAATGCTCAAAAAATAAAAAATAAAAAAATTAAACCCACCGAACAAAAGCTAACCATTAGCGACGAATAAACCCTTCAAAAACTGACCTCCAATGACCTTTTCTAGTTTCGTAAGCACATAACGACAAATGACGGTTGCGATGAACGGCGTGCCTCCAACTAACTCCGAACTCCCTCAATGGCGACGGTGGTGGTTGTGGGTGAGTGCGACAGAGGAGGAAGACGAAAATGCTTCTGGACGAGAGCGAAAAGGATTCTGAGTGAGATGACTACCTTTATCTTTTTTTGAAAACCACCAGAGGAGACCCGCGAAACCAAAAATCATCTAGTTCCTTCAATTTTCACCTCATTTTCTTTTTTTTTCTTAAATTCCACCTGGTCCAATGACAGCGTAACACGTGTATGGTGTCAAAAGTTTGTCATTTTTAGATCTCTAAGGTATCATTATCCATAAAAAATATCAAGTATGAAGTGAGAAAATTAAATAGTCATGTTTAAGGTTTTGTTCTCATAAATAAGACAAGGTAACAAAGAGTGAAAAGTGAAAAAAAAAAGAGAGAAGTAAATCAAGAGAAAAAAAAAAGAAGAAAATATCTTAATAAATTTTTTTATTCTTTATTATATTTAATTTTATGTTTTATTATTTATTAATATGAATCAATATATTTTATAAAAAAATAAAAATTTACCTAATTTAATTCACAAATTCTCAATAAATATATATAATTTTAAAGTGTAGAAAGACCACAAAATCTTCTAGCCTGCGAGAAGATCCGCCCTCGGCTAAAAATACCTTGATATGGTTATGCTTTTTCTATATCTTTTCATCTTAACCAATTTGTCAACCTCACTGTTTGCTTTCTCTCTTCAAGTCTATCAATCCTCCAATAATAATAATAAGAAAATTCATTGAATCTAAACTAAGGGGAAACATGGTATTGATGGTCATTATTTGTAAAACTATACCTATTATTGAATCGATAAAAAGTACTAATTAAAACCAAATGGTAATGCAATACCTATTATCTTAACGTTTAAATCTAAATAAAATATATCATTAAATTTTAGTTTTAAATGGTAATGCAATATCTATTAATATTAACAAAAAAATTACGTCTAGAATAAATAATAATAAATTAAAAAATAGAAAGAACACCAAAAAGGGGACCTAGTTTTTTAGGGTTAGAATATAGATTTGAAAGATTATGGGTTTGTGGCCCATCTTAGATATTTCATAATGGTTTGGGTTCCCATTATGGGAATGAGCCGAGAGTGGAACATGATAAAGCAAAGGCCCAACTCATGAGTGGAACATGATAAACTTTAACCAACCTCATTCCCACAACGCTTTTTCTACATATTCAAACACAAGTACAGTCTCTATAAATATTCAAACTTTAACAAATTCTTTTACACAGATTATAAACAGCCATAAATATTTTATTAATTAAAATGATTTTATTCTCCCAGAAAAATATATTACTTTATGTTATAAATTAATTTTTCAAAATGTAATGCATAAAGTTTCCCACAATAGCAAAAGAAACAAAAAGATTAAACTTTTATATTTATTTTGAACTTATATTCTGATATGAAATTCAGATTGTCTCTTATTGTCATATACTCTGTCACCTTCTAATTTATGTACTCTAATAATAAAAGATACACTCAATCTCAAAAATCAAGAGAAAAATCAGTAATATTTAAACTTTAGAAATACTAAATATTTTAAATAAATGAAAAATTAATGTGTTTTACCATATATATAACTTTTATAATATTTGTAAAATATATATTTTTCATTTAACCCAAATTTTGTTTTTTTAATTTATAGAATAATTACGTACATTAAAAACTACGTCATTTTAAATTACCTACTTTCACACAAGCATAGGTCCTGTGATTAGGTATATTATGTTATATATTTTAGCAAAAATCATAACATTGACATGTAGCTATCAAAGTCTTACATTATTTCAGGACCAATTTGGTATGGTATAAGGGTATTTACCGTCGCAACTTTGACAGGACCTCGTAGCCAAATTTATCATAGCAGCATTCTTGCTTTTTCTTTATTTTAGTGATGGACCATTTAATTTTCAGTGCCTACTAGCTAGGAGGGACCATTCTTCTAGCTTTTTCTCCTATCATGCTCAAATTGCAACAACAATTGCACACTGTACACGAAATTCATGCACAAAATTGCTACTTCCATTCACGTCCTGCTATTAATAGTTGCGAAAGGTTCATACACCCTAGCCAATGTCATTTTCCCTTTATTGCCAGATTAAAATCCTATCCAGAAGATGAATATAGCAAATAAATAAATAAATGAGATAATATCAATAGAAGATTGTGAGTAGGAACAGGGCTACATGTAATAAAGTTATCACTCATTGTTGATAACCTCATAATCTGGTGATAAAACGTGGCTACGTAATGGAGTCTTGTTAATTTGATTGACTTGTTAATCCAACATTTCTATATTTAGTTCTAATCATGCCCCCAAATTAAATGTTGTGCTACTCCTGAAAAGCCAAAATGAAAAGGAGAGATAGAGTCGTTGTGTGATACAGACGTATGCATATGAAAATGCATGGTTTCATATTATAGAAAAGGAAAACTCACTTGTTTTCGTTAGTATGTAGTTCAAAAAGTATTTTTATTACTCAAAATGGTCCGATAAATACGAGATCTTGAGTGTGAGATTACTTTGAAACATTAATATCTCTAAAATAAACAAAAATAATATTTATGATAATATAAACATAATTCATATTATAATAAATCTCTGATTATTATATATGTTAATTTGTTGTTATATCTTTATATTACATTATTTGTTGATATACTAATATACTCACAAAATCTTAAAATAATATTACAATGAGTACAGCCCATTTTATAATTATTATTTACTCACAAATTGATTTAAGCGTCAAGAGTTTTTCTAAGTAAACTTCTTTACTTCTTGGCGATCAAGAGTTTGGATACAAGTCGATACAAGTCCAACCACGGATTAACCTAATAAATGTCTAGTAGTGAGATTCAAATAAAATTTTATCCAACCTCCATATTTTATACTATCTTTTATGGCCATTCATTTTGAGAACAAAAATAGTCCTTTTTCCTTTGCTCTCATAATGTCTTCATGCATTCCCTTTGCTTTCATAATACCATGCAATAAGCTAAAGTCAGATTTTTCACCATACTTCACATTCACCTTTGAAACACTATCTAAAGCAAAGAAAAGTTAGGCATGATTGATTGAATAATTGAAACTTGAAACTTGAGCTCGATTCTGATTTCTGATTGAATAATTGAAACTTGAGCTGCTTTGATTGAAATCAATTACATTCAAAATCAATCGAAATATTATTATTTAAATTTTTTTTTTCAAAATTTAACCAATCTCCCACAAAGACCAATGTCCACCATAAGAATGGGCCATAGATTTGGGCTTTCTAAAATGGCTTTGGAACTTTTAATAAGGTTTTATGCATAAATACCTAATTGAATTGTCAGATTGAACGCATGCATGTATCTTAGTTAACTGCATTCAGAATTGACATATAGTCTCGTTTATCAGAAATTTTGAAATGTGTGCCATGAATCCATGAATTTATTGATACAACCTATATTCAAATATGCATTTACTTTTCTCACATGAAAGTTCCATTTCATGAGAGTGTTTTAAAATGTTAATCGATTATATTGTGTAGCATTAATATAATATTAAAATTCTGAACTAGGTTAAGAATTTCAATTTTATGAATATATTGTGTTGTGTTATGTTATTACGAGGATAAGCATCAACAAACATTGAAAACGATAAACATCGGAAATGATGTCGTTTGAGGATGTGTTTGTTGGCATCATCGACCAAGACATTACCACAGCAACAGTAAAACAATTGGGTAAGCTGCTAAATACTGACAAGCCACCACCACGATGGCCAAGCATAAAGAGAAAGGAAAGAGAACAAGAGTGATATGATCATAGAAGGGGCAACAATGAAGAGTTTTCAAAGTGACAACAAGCATAAAAAAGAGTAGAATAGGTTTCATTGGCTTGTATTTGCCTCTTTTGTTCGGTCTTAAAAAGAAAAGGAGAGGAAATGGGCGTCTTAGGCGTGTAGCATTAGATAGCATAGCTAGTTTTCATATTTTGAACTATAGGAGAACTAGTTGCCTTATAAACCCTTTGGAGTGGAGAGAATTGAGCAATGTGGGACTCAAAAGTCCCTAGAAGACCTGCAGCAGCTGTTGGACAAACTACACCCTCAAAAAGTCCCACATCTCCTAGATCTTGCATCTTAGCTCACTCCAAAGGTTATATAAGAAGGCTTAGGGGTCTCCTTTTTGTACACCTTACCTTTGCCTTGAATGAAATTTGAGTTGAATTGCAATCTTGCATTCTTCTTTGAGATAGAATTCTGTCTCTAAAGTCCCAAATTTGGGCAGGCCTTATCTTGCTCAAGCAAGTGGCGGTCCTCTTCATGATGCTTATCTTGGAAGCTTGTTCAATTGGCGCATCTTCATTTCCTAAGTTTCCTTTTTTCTAATCTCTTCCATTTTTAATTTCTCTTCCATTTCTTAAATGTCATTTAGTATATTCTCTCTAGGTATGCACTTCCCCATCAAAGAGTCTAGAGCAAAGTAGAAAAAAAGAAAATCAAAGAGCAAGAGAAAATGGTATGAAAAAATACTTCAATTACGATATCTGAAATACAAAGGGAGTGGCCATAATATAGCCAAGCAACCAAATTGTATCACAGACAGTTACAACGAAAAGAAAATCGGCTAGTCTTAACCCATTCTTGAAAAAGCCTCATTTTAAGAAGCTCCTCAAATGGGGACCAAAAAGAAACCCCAACCCCCAAAGCCTCCTTTCAAGGGGGTTAGGGTCAGGGTTAAAGTGGGTTTAGCCCCACTAACTTTTTTTTTGGAAACTAAACTTGAACATTTTCATAATGAGTACTAAATTTTATATTCATGTAATTGATTTCTTATTTCAAATTATTAAATAAAACTAATTAATTATAGTTTAATAAAATATTTAATATTCAAAATAACCACTTTTTTAAATAATTAAAAACAATTGCAAACCACACACTTAATTTTATACAACTAAATAGTATTACAAATTTATTATGTCTTATATTGCAGACATCAATTATTAGAAAATTATATATAATTAGTAATATCAAAATAACTCCAAAGAGAGATAATAACATATTAAATTGATTTAATATTTGCATTGTTTTTACAGTTCTTAAAAAGAATTACTGTTTTATTTCCTCAACTTCTAAAATACCACTCAATCTTTTTTTAACTATTTAAAATTAAAAATAATTCAAAAATTTAATATCTAAATTTTTTGGATCATAAATAGTATTAATATTTTATGTGTAAATTAAACTTATGCTTTATTTTTTTTTTCTCTCTGATAATCTTTTCTCAAAATCACCGTAAGATATATTATAAAAAGAAAGTTAATTTCTTAAAAATTAATAAAAAAAATGAAAATTTTAAATAGACCTAAAAGTACTAAAGAATAACAAATGTTATAGTGTTTCAATTCTTTAACTAACACATTAAATAATTTATTTTTAACTTTCAATTAGAACACATAACATAAATGTATGTTTATGTTTATGTTTATCACATTTAAAATGTAAACATTTTGAGTGAGTAGTACAACGAGATTGAATCCTATGGGCAAATACAACCGCAGCCTACACAAGGTTTATGAGTTTTATCTTTTTACTTATTTATTTATGTTATGAGCATGATTTGTTGAGTATAAAATAAAAAGGAAAATCATTTATATTTAATTTCTATTTCAATAGCTTTTAAAAAAATAAAGAAGTCTCATTTTTTTTTAAATTAAGAGCTTTAATCAGAGAAAATCTTCTCTCAAATTTCAATTAGGATAATTTTAGATAGAAAGTTAATTTCTGACTTATAACCTAAAAAAACAAAATTAAATATTTAAATTTCAAATTTATAAAATGATCCTTTAATTATATACTTAGAGAATCTAACTCAATAAATATTAAATATTGTCATTTTGCTTTTGCTTCTTGATTCTAGAACTCTCCTCCTATAAAAATTTCAATTTATTTTCTATAGTAACTATTTTTGTAACAAATTAGGAGTTAATTATATTTTTTCTTGTATTCAAAATGAACATTTTTTCTAAAAGAAAGGCCCATGGGTTGGCCCTGACCCATAGGGCTTTTGAAGATATTTTGCCCTGTGGGCTTTTTCTATAAGGGGCTTTTTGGTCCTGTGGATTTTTCTTGCCCCAACCCACGTAGATTAGGGCCAAATCATGTAAGGGGGCCAAATTGACGGGTCTAACGATCACTAACATATGAAGGCCGAACACAGTTAAAGACCGAACGGCGTTCAACACAAGCTGAACGATATTGAGTCTAACTAACAATTCTCTACCTAGACTCAATAACGATAAAAGACCGATCGGAAAACAATTAAAGACCGAACGGTACAGAACCAATCCTAGATAAAAACTTCAGAAATGTTTTCTTTGCGAGCGGCTTAGTTAGCATATCTACAGGGTTGTCTTCAGATGCTATTTTGTAGATTTGGATATCACTGGATTCCACAATGTTTCTGACAAAGTTCAACTTAACATCAATATGCCTTGTTCTTGAATGGTAAATTTGATGGTTGGCCAAATGTATGACACTTTGACTGTCACAATGAACACGAACAGACTTTTGATCAATCCCCAATTCTTGAATCAAGATTTTTAACCAAAGTGCCTCCTTTACCCCTTCAGCAAGTGCACAATATTCTGCTTTAGTGGTTGAAAGAGCAATGACTGATTGTAGTGTAGACTTCCAACTCATAGCAGTTCCGAACAAAGTAAACAAATATCCCAAATGGGACTTTCTTGTGTCCATGCACCTAGCAAAATCTGAATTGACAAATCATTCAATAAAACGTCGTGCTTGAAAGTTATTTTGAAAGAGTAATCTAGTATCAAGAGAGACCCCTTTATGTATCTAAGCATCCACTTTAAAGCTTCCCAGTGGATTTGTCCAAGATCAACCATGATATGACTAAGAACACTTACTCCATGCACAAGGTCAGGTCTAGTGCAGACCATGCCATACATGATGCTCCCAATCTCATTTGAAAACGGAACAAACTCCATCTTCTTCCTCTCATCTTTGGTCTTTGCGCATTGCTCTTTGGTGAGTTGAAGTGTTGGCCGAGCAAAGTGCCAGCAGGTTTGGCTACAAGCCTCAAATTTATACAACCAACCTGGGTGAAGCCTTTGGCTACAAGCCTCACTTTGTACCTTGCTTTCTCATCCCTTGGTATAACATCCTTTTTCTTAAAAATCCATTTTTAACTTACAACGTTTTTACCCTTTGGCAGATCCACCAATCTTCATGTGTTATTCTTCCTTAAAGCCTCAAGCTCTTCCTCCATAGCTCCTTGCCAAAGTTTCCATTCACTGCTATCAAGAGCCTCCTTGAAACTTCTCAATTCATTCAAGCTTTCAAGATCTTCAACAACATTTAAGGCATAGCAAATTAGATCATCCTCTCGAAACCGCTTGGTTGGCTTAGAGATCCTCCTTTCTCTATCACGAACAAGTTGATAGTTCCTCAATTCATTATCAGCTCTTCTTGATTGACTAACATAAAAAAATGTTCCATCTATATCATCATAAAGATATGTGATAGACTCTCTTTGCACTTCATCCGTTCGGTCTTTCTCAGCTAACGACCGAACGTCTTCATCAGTAGTATGCTCCACCTCAATGAGAGTCTTCTTCTCACATTCAGGATTTTCAGCATGCATAGCCATTTTTGTTTCATCAAAAATGACATCTCTACTGATGATCAGTGTTGAAGGTTTAGCATCCAACCTCCATAGCTTGTATCCCTTAAGTCCTTCAACATATCCAAGCAATACACTTTTCATTGCTCGAGCCTCCAACTTATCCTCTTTGACATTAGCAAACGCCAAAGAACCAAACCCTTTTCAGTTGGAGTAATGTACTGGCTGTCCACTCCAAAATTCCATTGATGTTTTATGATTGAGGGCAAAAGAAGTACTTCTGTTGATCAGGTATACTGTCGTATTGATAGCCTCTCCCTAGAAACCTTTTGACAACCCTGATCCAAGCAACATGCACCGAACCCTCTATAGAATTGTTCTATTCATCCTTTTAGCCAAACCGTTCTGTTGAGGAGTTCCCACCATAGTCCTATGCCTCCTGATCCATTTGACTTTGCAGAACTCATTAAATTCATCTGAAACAAACTCCAGACCATTGTCAATTCTCAAGGATTTCAACTTGAATCCCAATTGATTCTCGATCTGTGTATACCACTCCTAGAACCTTTGAAATGTTTCAGACTTGTTCTTCAGAATGTAGATCCACACTCTTCTCGAAAAATCATCGAAATACGCTCCTCCACCATGAGTTTGAGTTCTAGCAGGCCCCCACAAATAAGCATGAGCATACTCAAACGGCCGTTTGGTTAAGTGTTTCCCTTTACCGAACGATATTCTGTGTGATTTCCCAAAGATACAATGGTAATAAAAATCAAGCTTCTGTAGTTTATCTCCCAGAAGTAAACCTTGCTTCTCTAATTCTTCAAGGCCCTTCTCACTAATATGTCCCATCCTAAAGTGCCAAAGCCAAGCGTTATTTTCAGACTTCTTACTTGCTACCGAGGCATGACCAATGATAGTGAAACCCTCTAGAATGTACAAGTCATTCTTTATTCTGCCTTTGACAACCATAGAATCTCCAGAAAACACCTTTATCACTCCATCTTCAACTTTCATGGAATAACCCCTAAGATAAAAAAAACTTATAGAAATCATATTTTTCTTTAGTTCAAGCACATACCTCACATCCTGCAACACCATTTAACGATTGTCAAACATCTTAAGTCTTACATACCTCACTCCCTGCACTCTGCAAGCCTTGTTATTGCCAAGAAGCACATTTCCATGCTCTTTTTAATCAAGACTCTCAAAGAACTCCTTCACCGGGCACATGTGATAGGTGCAGCCAAAATCCATGACCCAGCTTCTTTGAGAATCTTTAGATGAAGCCACCAGAACACCAGTAGATTCATATCCTTTAGAAGCCTCTAGCACATCAGTAGTTTCATGCAGCCAAACGCTTTTGCCCTTTTTTGGACAATATTTCTTGATATGTCCAATCTTTTGGCACTTGAAAATGTCATATGTTTGTTATATTCTGGTTTCGTTTTCTTTCCATTTCCACCCTGCTTCTTCCGTTTGCCTTTCAACGTAATGAGCCTTGATGCCACCTCCTTGGTTGCCTTTGAATCTTGAAGCTTTTGAAACTTCTTGGTTTGAATTGACGTCACAACCTCCTCTAAAGTAATCACCTTATCCTTACCATAGAACAAGGCATCCCTGAAGTGCTCAAAGGTTCTTGGAAGTGCATTCAGAAGAATAACAACCTTATCTTCATCTTCTAATCTAACGTCAATATTCTCTAGATCATCAACAATTTTGCTGAATTTTGCAAGCTGCTCCTCTATGGTTATTGATTATGTCATCTTGAACGAATAGAGTTGTTGTTTTAGACACAACATATGAGCCAAAAATTTTGTCATGTACAAGGACTCCAACTTTGCCCATATTCCAGTCGCAGTTTTCTCCTTCGCAACCATCCTTAGTGCCTTATCACCAAGAGACAATATGATTGCACTCCTTGCCTTATCAGCCGTTCTTTTCTTCTCTTCTTGCGTAAGAGTAGCAACCATGTTCAACTCACCCTTCAATGCTTCATCGCAGTCTTGTTGTATCAAGATTGCCTCCATCTTGATCTTCCACAGTCCAAAGTCATTTGATCCATTGAATTTTTGCATGTCGAACTTGGTTGCCATCGTTTCTATAAATTCTTGTTTAAGCCCCATTGTGGGCGCCACTTGTTGGTCTGACAGGAAAGGGAACAAGAGCCCAGATGCAAAGTAGAGAAAAAAGAAAACCAGAGAGCAAGAGAGAATGGTTTGAAAGAATACTTTGATTACAATATCTGAAATACAAAGGGAGTGGCCATAATATAGCCAAGCAACCAAACTGTATCATAGACAGTTATAAAGAAAAGAAAATTGAACACAACCACTAAAGGTCGAATGACTTATAACAGTTGAAAGCCGAACAAAACAGATAAACACAACAAATGTACAAGATCATACGGTCAGTAAGAGATGAAGGTCAAACACAAGCTGAACACAGTTAAAGGTCGAACGACGTTGAACACAAGCCGAACGATATTGGGTCTAATTAATAGTTTACAACATCTTAAATTGAAACACATCCAAAGAATATTTAAAATCAAAAGATAACACATAAAGTATTAGGGTGCAACCACACCTAAAATGTATTTAAAAACATCTAATAGGTCTAAAATGAAAAGTCCTCTAAAAGTAATCTTAAAAGCATGAAGAGAAACACATAAATTTGGAGGGAGAGCCATTTGAAAGTCTCAAAAGTGTTGCAAACATCAATTGGAATGAAAAACAACTTTCTTTGAGTGGTGTGTTTGAATGGCTAAGACCGTGGATCTTTCCTCTCTTTCATTAGAACTTGGATCTTTCATATAAGAATACAATATCTCAATTCTCGAGAGCCTTCCACTTCAAAGAAGAAACTTTGATAAAACTCATAATAATGATAATGGACAAATAAATCTCAATCAAACCAATCACAAAATCTTTCGAGGTACGAAAACGTTGATAGACCAATAAATGATTAATCTTTTACCCAATATACAAAAAGAAACTCGAGTAAAAAAGGACAAAGTACGAGTGATATTGTTTGACAGAGTGTTAGTGCTATTGAGGATTTATATGAGCAAATTTGTAAAAAGAGTCTTGAGAAAATTCTAGCTAGGAAATACAAGGCTTTTAAGTTTGTTGATCGTGACATGCTAATCCTTTTTGGGAGTTTACTTAGTAAACTTTCAAAAATATTTTCCTCTAAAAACTTTTATGCATCGCACAATTGGCAATTTGGGTAGTTTGGTATCAACTTATATGATCATTCAATAAAAGCCTAAAGCTTTACCAAAATTATCATTAAAGGAAAAGGGAGTTACTTGTTACTAATGCTTGACAAGACAACACTTTGATAAGGAACTCGACAAGGAAGATCGACAATTTAACCTAAACTTTAAGCATAAAAAACAATGAGAGTCTCAAATACAAGATGAGGTAACAAAGTAAAGAGTTGCATGATGATACAATACCCAAATAAACTTGAAATTCCTCATAATTCCGCTTTATTAGCGGCTTTGCAACTCCAACATCAATCAAAGACAATAAATACTTCTAAATAGAAATAAGACCATCACATAGGCAAACTAGGAAGAAATCAATTTAGATCCTCGGTAAAAAATTAAAGACCCAACCCGAGTACCAAAGTCTCCACTCAAAGTTCAAATCAGGAAACATGGTAATGTTGGCCACATAGCCAAATTGTTTCTCAGACGAGAAATAAAAAATGACAATGATTAGATAGATGATGGATGACTATACTTTGTATGTCCAAATTGGATTATTCCATTGATAATTGTTTGATACTGGACAATTCTAAACAATGAAAATGTGGACCTCGGCACAATTAGACAAGAAATCAGCCAATACAAATTTTATACAAGTATGAGATTAGGCCTATGGCATCAGAAATACCCCAAAGAACATATTGCTGAGCTCGATATAACATGAGATAAGGCTTGTGACGTCACAAATATCTCAAACATTTAGGTTTTACTTTACTATTTTGTAGCACATAGATACAAATAATCATGTACTATTTTTCCTTGACTCAAGTTTTTCCTAAAATAGGTTTTGTTTGGAAAGGTTTTAACCAGGAACAACATTCACTTTAATAAGTACATGGATAATGTTTAAATTTGATATTATTGAGTAGATTAAAGTCTAGTGTCTGAACTTATAAGTACTCGATAAGTCCGAGCCTAATGTTTGAATATGCGATTACTCGATAAATTTGAGCCCAATGTCTAAACTTGTAATTACTTGATAAATTGAAGCCCAATATCTGAATACATGACAACAAAGTAAATTTGAGCCTAATTTCCGAATATATGGGTACTCGATAAATTCAAGTATAAGAATATGGATATGTGATTACTTAGTAAATCCGAGCATAAGCATCTAATGAGTTTCTGACCATGGACTTACAAGTATCCGACTTGAGTTGCCGAAATGGGCCACTAGACCTAGTCCAACCCAACCCGACTCATCACGGGTTGACCACTTAATGAACTAACCTAACCCAGTTCACTTATTACTAAGTCCACAAAATTTGAGCCCGGTCCAGCCACCACAGGTTGGTGGATTAAACGAGTTGACTCACTTAATTAAAAAGAATTACAACATTTTTTCTTCAATCCCAAAACACTATTCATTATTCATCTTCGTCTTTGCACCAAAACCTAAAAAAGTAAATCTAGTCCGAAACAAAAAATAAGAATCCCCAATTTCAAAACATCAATTAGAAAGGGAATAATCACTAGTGCAGAACAGGCTATAGACGTCCGTTCTATGGGCCTTTTGACGTCCGACCTCCAACGGAAGTCTATGCGGGTGATGTCTATATACACGTCCGTTGTGCCAGGCCGGACGTTTATATAAATGTCCGTTGTGTCAGGCCGGACGTCTATATAAACGTCCGCTATGTCAGGCCGGACGTTTATATAGACGTTCGTTGTGTCAGGCCGAACGTCTATATAGACGTCCGGCGCCTCGACCCTTGACGTCTACTTGGCTGTATTGTTAGTGGTAGGGGTTGAGGGGTTGGACGTCCGTTTGTGCAATGCCGGAACGGCCTAAGAATGTAGCCCAAAAACAGTCAAAGGGAGGTAAATTGAGGAGGGAACGACATAAAACGTAGCCCGAAAACAGTCAAAGAATCCGCCCAAGAACACGCAAGAGATTACAAAAAAACGTACCGAAAACGATTTTTAATGGGTTCAAATCAAAGGTATTTCATCACAGAGTAATGTAATCGGATAGAAAGTTAATTTAAACGGTCCAAAAAAGAGAAAACGCACCTAGAAAAATCAATGGAGCAGACAGCGTTCGCGGGGGGAAGACGAGTGTAACTGCTCGCGGGTTCGCGTTTACAATATTAATACTGTTATAGACGTCCGCGCCCTCCCAGGACAGACGTTCAAGTGGCTGACATGGGGAGTTGAAACGTTTAGTGTTCAGCCTAGTGAACGTCCGCCCCCCTCCCACGGACGTCTATAATATTATAAACGTCCGCGCCCTCCCAGGACGGACGTTCAAGTGGCTGACACATGGGGAGTTGAAACGTTCAGTGTTCAGCCTAGTGAACGTCCGCCCCCCTCCCACGGACGTCTATAATATTATAAACGTCCACGCCCTCCCAGGACAGACGTTCAAGTGGCTGACACATGGGGACTGAAACGTTCACTTGTTCAGCCTACTAGACGTCCGTCCCCCCAGACGGACGTTCATAATAGTATAAACGTCCGTCTCGCCCCAGGACGGATGTTCTAAGGGCTGGCCATGGGGACTGAATCGTTCACTTGTTAAGCCTACTAGGCGTCCGTCCCCCCCAGACGGACGTTCATAATATTATAAACGTCTGTCTCGCCCCAGGACGGACGTTTAAGGGCTGACATGGGGAGCCTAGTAGACGTCCGTCCCCCTCCAACGGACGTCTATAATATTATAAACACGTCCAGCTCGACCAAGGACGGACGTCTCGAGTTTCACTTATTTACGAATATGTCACCGGTTAATTATATACGTTGGAGCTTTTGTGGACGGACGTCTATGGGGAGACGTTAAAATCCAATTCTGCACTAGTGAATATAATACACAAATTACATCAACAAAAAAATGAAGAAAAAGAAATTGAAAAAACATAATCATCCATGCTAGAAGATAAAAACAAGCTGACAACACATCAAAGGAGTGAAAGAGAGTGAGTAATGAGTGAACCAAGTGAGGGAGGTGAAATAGGAAAGAGTAGCAAACTAAGAAAGTAAGGAAGGTGAAGGATTATGGTTGTGAGGAAGAAGAATGAGATGCAAAGTTCTTTGCTTGCGATCCTGTGAATAAAGACACTAACATTGTTGCTTGTTGAGTCACATGATTGTGTGTCACATCAATCCTTTCCATTTGCTGAAGCTAGGTTTGCAAACCCAATGAGTTAGCTAAAAAATAACCCAACCTGACCCAAAAGTAAAGCCTAACATAAAACTCATGTGACCTTTCTGTTGAGTCACATGATTATGTGTCACATAAATCCTTTCCATCTACTGAAGCTAGGTTTGCAAACCTAATGAGTTGGCTAAAATATAACCCAACCTAGCCCAAAAGAAAAGCCTAACATAAAACTCATGTAACCTTTTTGTTCAGTTAAGGCTCTCAACCATTTTTTTAGTTTATGGGTTGGTTAACCAACCTGGCTCACCATAAGTTTAACCCGAATGAGTTGGGTTCTTAGTGAGTCGAGTTAATTTTTGGCACGTACTGAAAATTTGTAAATTGTTTTTAACCCAATCTGGCTCGAACTCGTGATAGGTTAGGTTGGTTCACGAGTTATAACTCATTTTGAAAATCCTATGTCTCATCATTTATGCGTGTTCGATTTTGGACTTCTTGATGTTCCATTCTTTCCAAATTGCCTATTGTTAGTGCAATTTCATTAATTGGGTTTTATTGGACTAGTAATTCAAATTTTAATTAATTTAAATTTACTTGGTCTAATTTTTGCTTATTTATTATCTCCAGGATTAGTGTGAAATTAGGCTTGTACAATTTCTTAGGTTAGAGTAGTTTTGCCATGTCAGCATTAAAGTTGGGACCACCTTTCCATGTTAGCTGCCATGTTGGATTAGTTAGGTTTTTTTTATTTGTTTCTTGTGGACTAGACATGGGTAGATTAGGGTTTTCAACTCCTTTAGCGAAGTTGAACCATTATATGACAGACTTTAGTTTTATACATTCTTGAACAACACCCATTGCTAGGGTTTTTTATTTTCTACATTACTTTACTGGTTCACTATGTTTTCAACTTATTACTTCATTGGTTCATTTCTTACTTTGACTCTCTATGATGCATTTTCATTTTCATTTGAGTTGTAAGAACATGTGCATGGTTGGCTAAACTCTATATTGATTTCTAAGGAGAGTACAAGCTTTGTTATTTCTATTTGCTCTTTGTTATATAATCTCTATGATTATGTATTTTCGTCTAGGCATTCTTAATATCTAATGATATTCAGTTTTACCGGACTTGTGCTTAATGTGTTTGGGTTGTTGGCTGTTGGGAATAATTAACGCACACCTTGCTTAATTGTGTGACGAAACTCATCCTAATCTTCAGTTAGTCGGTTAAATTCGAATGGAATGAAAGTTAAGCTTAATAGACAAATCAGTTTCATAACCTGGGATAAGCTGCATTTGAATCAAGAAATCAAATTTTCTTTAGTTAATATGCTTAATTACATTAATGAATCTGCCAGAGACTCTCCCTCCCCCCCTCCCCCACTGTGTTGTGTTTAAAACCTTTGGTTGAGAACATTGATCACTAGGAGACGACCTTGGGAAGATCTCGTGAATACTACAGATGAATATGTTTGTTTGTTCTACGAAATTGATCACTTTCTTAGGAAAATCCAAGTATAAATTAAGCATCCAAAATCATGACGATAGAAGTGTCTAAGTACAACTCGATTATGAGGTAAAAGTAGCATAGAAACCCAATATGAATAGCTAAAAGCATTATATAAAATTTTTCATTTAATAACTTAGTCCACCTACAAAAGTAATTAACATTCAATCTCAGGAGACTTATATACTTATCCAACCCAAAAATTATTATTATTATCCAGCCCAAAATGACCTCATAAGCCTAAAATCCAAATATAAGATTTGTATGAAATATTAATACCTCTAAAACTAGAGAAAGACAATATTTTGTGATAATATAAATAAAATCATACTATATTAAAATGAATTTAGTTATTATATCTATTAATATGTTATTATATATTAAATTTATCTCATTTTTTTATTATACTAATATATCCCGAAAACCTTTAAATACATATTATAACAATAAGTATGCTCCACCTTATAATTATTATATAAATTTCTTATTGACTTAACAAATTGAACCATCTCCTATCAACCTTACAAATTTATGGTAAAAACACTCTTATTATAATTATATTTCATTAATGAAGTGAGTGTGAGATGTTATTATGGGAAAGGGTCTTTAGTCATTAGTATAGTGAAAGCAACTTTGTCTTAAACATGTTTGTACATGCATAGTTGAGAAGAGTTGTAAATGATAAATTATTAGGCCACAGGGAACTACCACTTGTTTATAATTTTAGCCTTTATCTTGCATATAACTAAATTCATCATTTTTATTTAAAATTTAAAAAATTCATGTACAATTGGTAAGAATCATAGGAAAGCCAGTGATCTAGAATCAATTAATAATTTAGTCCTTAGAAACCGAATTTGGAAAATATTATTTTTTTCTAAATTGTTATTTTTGAGGTGTGAGGTGTATAATTAAAACTATATTTTTAAAATAATTTATTTTCTGTCAAATCAATTATATATTTTTTTTCTAAAATAATTTTACATGTTTATTTTATCAAACAACTAAATCACTACAAAAATAAACAATTTTTTCAGGGTTTATTTTTAGTATTACCGGTGGTTTTAATCCCTAGAAAATACATTTTTCGCGATTGCAAAAAACGCGGGTAAAAGTAGTGTCGTTAAACATTACCAAACCACCGCAATTATCCGACGTTTTGTAAAAATCGACGGAAATAACCAGGGTTTCACAAAAATCGTCCCTATTTGCATGTGTTGCCTCCTAAACTGCCGATAATGTAGTAATTTAACTTTTTTAGTGATTTAAATTATTTAATCATCATAACAAATGTTTTAATAATAAATCAGAATGAATAAATAACCAAATTAAATATTATTATATAAAATAAACTATAAATGTTAGAAATACAATTAATTTATCAAAAACTGATACACTAAAAAACTTCCTAACTCTATTACATAATTCCTATTTTATACATAGGAGCTACCTGTAAAACTAGTTGGCTAACTATCCTAGTTGAAAACAACTTCCTATAGCAAGAAAATTCCAGCACAAGCTTTTATTTCCAGAGTAATTCTTCTCTTTGTTTACCATGTAGTAGGTTCCACAAAGTCCAGTTGTCTTCCTCTTCACCTGCTATTGGAGGTTGATGCAGCTCTTTAAATCAAAGAATTGGAGTTCTTGACAACCTATAGCAGATGTAGCCTTCCTGATTCCTCCCCTCTCAAGTTTTAAGCTATATAATGTTGAACAAAAGTAATATGTAAAGGATTGCAAGAGTGTTAAAATTGGAAACAGAGATAATATGAAAAATGAATCATGTTTGAGTGTGGCATCAAAAAGTTCAAACTCAAAGAAATTATGACATATAATAATAGTTAAAACATCTATTATAAGTTTATAATAGTTAAAAAACACTAGTACAACACCTTTAAGCAAGATAACCATGCAAGAGGATCAATATCAAAAGTAGGTACTATCCTAGTGCTACGTTCTAGCACAACCTGAGTTTCCAAAATTTCATGAGAAGATGAGTTTTCATACGGACTCTTGAAACAGGAGTTATGATACAAAAGCTTGAAAAGAAAAAAAAATAGAAAGCAAAAATGTGCATGAGATATATGTTACCTTGGTTAATAAGGAGTCATGTCGCTCTATCATTGTAAAAGTCTATTAACTGCAAGATCCCAGTCTACTTTACTAGGAATGTTATGGCTGCTTAAAATTAATGTTGGAGGAGTTTGTTTTGGAAAGTTCACAATGGAGGAAGAAACCTACACCGCAAAGGTGTATTGTATTTTGAATAAAACATTATGCTTAATAAGTTTCAAGACAACTTATATATGGTTCTTTAAGTATTTTTGGTGTTTTTTCCACACAAAAAAAATTAGAGTTTCATCTCAATAATCAATGTAACAAAAGTTTGTATTACAAGTCAATATAACTTAGGAAGGTGAAACTCCAATTCTTATTATAGATTAACCAAAAGTACCAAAGAACCAAGGGAGAAAAAGTTTTGTGGTAACTCAAAAGACCATCTATTAGCACTCACTTTTGCAAAGTGTTTCTTGAAGTGCATTTATTGCATTTTTCCATGACCATAAAGCAAGGGATTTGTTTCACCTGAATTCTCCATTTTCACTTTTTTTCTCTACAGTTTTTGTTGCCTCCACTTAAGACAGTAGTAGTTCTATCATCATGTTGAGTTCTTATATTCTCAATCACTGCCTACAATATGCATAGAATATTTAATTGCAAGCTTCTGACAACAATATGCAGGCAAAAGATTAAAAAAATTATCTCAATCAATTCAACACAATAGCTTATAAATATGATATCCATGAAACCTTTACAAACGTTAATTAGAACAATTAAAAAGAAAACAAAGAGAACATAAACAATATTTATCATGGACACAAAAAATAGATAAAAATTTGACAAGACAACATACCAACCCCAAGAGTTCCAACAAAAATCCCAACAATATTAACATCCTTAGCTCTCTCCATAAGGTAATATTTGCATAGTCATCACTCTAGCTTAGTAAAGGAAAGAGTTCTCATGAATAAAGGGAAAAATACTCACCCAATCAAGCATGGGTCCTTTGTTGTTGGTTGATTTTCCAAAGTCTAGAGCTCTCTGGCCTGTGAATTCAAGGAGGAGAATGCCAAATCCAAAAACATCAGACTTTACTAGAGGAAACAACCACACCAAGCATTGTTGTTCCAAAGTCTTTCATCACAGCTTTTACATCAGCAAAATCCACATTTACAAGCCTAGGTATCTGTAAAAAGACAGTAGGAATATCATTCTTATAAACCAACATCAAAATGTACTTTGAAATATTAAAACCATGCATATTTTAATGCAATATTTTTAACAAAATCAATAATAGCAATCTCATGCAAATAAAAGGATGCACATCTAAAACCTAATCAAAGGTATTATATTAAACTTCCTCATAGGTTGGGTAGTGAGTAACTAATGTCAATTAAAAATTATAACCATGAGAAACCTAGAAGAAGTGAGTAGAAAAATTTGAAGAGATATATGTGAGCAGATGGAAAGGTGATGTGAACTCTGAATTACTAATGGAAGACATATTCATGTAAACCTAATAAGTGAATCGGGTGACATATATATGGTTCTATAGAGAATGTGTCACACCTTTGAATCAAAGTGAATTTTGTGTGTGACAAGGTTGGGCAACTGAATAATGTATTGAATTTATTCAAGTCCAACGTACAACTACACATGGAAGACAACTTTCAATTGTCTAATGAATGTTTTCAAGGAGAGTGTGGTAGCTTGGTTGTTGTTGAAGCTAAATGAGCCTACGATTTGCTTGGGCAAGCCAACAAGTGGAGCAATGATGAACTGAAAAGGAATAAATTCTTCACACAAGGTATAAGTTCCAAGTTCAGTGTGTTAGCTTGGTTGTTGTTGGAGCTAAATGTGTGATGAATCTTCAATCTCTCTATATTTAAATTATATGCATGACCTCTGCGTCATATTAAACTAATGTAAGAACCATACTCGACCTACATTGGCTATACACATAGTTGTATGTCTAAAAGTGGGTCTTCATTAAAACAAATCACATTTTAATCAATAATATATTAATCAGCTAAACATATATATTAAAAAATATTTGGATCTAAAATATATAAAACTGAGTTATATTTTATTTTTCTTTTGAACATGGTAAATGACAACATGATGCATATGGGAGTTCTAGACTAATGAGGAGGAGCCAATTATCAAAGTTGTAGTTAGTGACCAAAATAGGGATTCATATAATGAGGAGAATGAAGATACATTACAACCATCATGTAACTCAAAACATCACTCATTTAGTTGAGCTGGTCAAAACATTCAATTCGAGCTTTCAGAAAGCTTGTGTTTCAATTTCAAATACTACTCTACTTAGTTACCATCAAGCAATATCATATTGACTATGGGTACAAATATTTTGTTATTGAAACGAAATTCGACAAATATATGTCCTATCGCATACATTATGACAACAGTTGTTAGAGGCGCATTCGAACATCGTTTAGTAAAATATGTCAATAGTGAGAAATAAAAAAGAGTTGAATCTCCTCACATGTGCTTGTCCATTAACCTTCTTGTTGATCACAACAATTTGGACTCAAACCAAATTGCTTCAATTATGGTGAACTTGGTAAAGGTAAATTCATCCATCCCGATAAAAACAAAAGGCATTACAAATGGAATTTGAGGATTGGTGGAAGAATCATATAACGATCTTCCACAATGGTTGCAATCAATATAACAAACAAGCCTATGCATAGTCGTGGAATATATCAATGACCATTAAGACAACTCTACTTATATATTACAACGTGCCTTCTGGTCTTTTAATTTATGCATTAAGGGGGTTCAATTATTATAAGGCTATAATGCAAGTTGACAGGACCTTCCTAACGAGAAGATTTCATGGTAATTTGTTGACTGCCACTACTCAAGATGGAAATAGAAACATTTTTTTTCCATTAGCATTGACCATTGATTAAGGAGAAAATAAGGATGTTATGATATTGTTCTTCTAACGGTTACGACAGACATCACACCACAATCGAATTTATGGCTCATAATTGTTAAAGGTATAAGCATATTGTCAGCTTTAGAGTCACCAAAATTTCATTGGGAAGGAGATGGTTTTACCTCAATCTATTGCATAAGACATATCGCATCAAATTTCAATTAGAAAGTTCAAGCATTACGAGCTTAAGAGACAAATAGCAAACATGGTATGCTAAATCATTTACATCCATTATTTTCCAAATAACTAAATAAGATAATTCCTAATTTTTAGCTTTTACAAGGAATGAGATGAAACAACCCACTTTACAAGAAAAGTTAATGGTTGTGAGGTTAGAATTCCATCAAGCAGTATCTTGATTTATCTAATCCCACTAGAAAAATGGACTAAGGCATACGACGACAGTAAGAGATACAACCACATGACATCAAACATAGCGAAATTCATGAATTCAATTTTAAAGGAAGCACAATCCTTATCAAATGGTGCTCTAGTAAAGGCCACATTTGAAAGAACAATATCCTAGTTTGTTGAACAAGGAATTGAGGGCATGTTACGAGTAGAACATGAATATCCCAAAGATATTACTACTATATTGAGATGAACCAATTCCAAACAAATCCAAAAGTGTTTTTATTTTCAAAATAAAGACTACAATAGAACCAATTGTCCATACAGAGGATCATAATACATTTTTACTTTTTCCTAACCTTTTTCATGATTTTGGTTTTAAAATAAGTCACCTGACCATTGCACAAATTTAGCTTATGCAGGAGTCGTTTACCCTTCCACAACTTTGATTAAATGTATAATTAATTAAATCAATCCTCATGAAAATTGCGTTTGAACATCATGACTTTAGATTTAACACAAAAATTGTACTTTTCTTCCACGAATTCACCTACCACTCAAAAGTTGTGCAAGATGATAATGACTTCTTCATAACGAAGTCGTGCCTGGTTGGCATAAGTTGCCTTGTATGTATTTTTTTAAATGATACAAATAAGTATTTTGAAAACAAATTAAAAAAAACAACAATAACACGTATTTTTAAGGACACCAAAGAATTCTTAATTGATTGTTATGGCTGCAAAAATTTGCTTTCGAGTAGGTAACCCGCTTCCAAAATTAAAGGAAACATTAAGAATTAAAAAAAAATCAATATCTTATTGTATGGTAGAATATCTGAAGACGAGCGATCGTCAACAATAAACCAAATGATCGACTGAACGATCGCCTTCATCCGGACAGCTAGCAATAGTGAACAGGCCAAGTAGGTATTAACGGATAGTCAACGATCACTTCCTAACGGTCGTCAACCTCTTAGGCGAAACGATCGCGATATCATAAAAGATAATGCCAGCGAGACAATCATCATGCCACACGCTCGTCAATGTTGCCCCTAGTATCGATCGTCTTAATAGTGATCGTCTGTCACTTAAACTAAACAACCAGCATGGATCAAATTAACCCAGTCAAGCTAAGAGTCAACAGATGTTTGGTCAGCTTTATTCAGACTGGGTCAATTGACTCAGATAAACTAAAGAAGAAGCGGTTACAAATGTATAACCATGAAAGCGCAAGTTGCGGAACTAACCAACCAAATATCAAAGACAAGGATCACGATCAGGTGACTGGATTATCCAACTAACCGAATTTCTAGGTAAACGGTTCATCTTATTTATAGGTCAAATACGAAAAACCTAGAGGAGACAAATACGTTTTGAATAATTCAGAGAGAGAGGAAAAAAGATTATTTTTCCATTATTGAACTAAAAAGGTTCAGTCATTCCTTTTTCTAACTTGAGCGTTGGAGTGCCTTCGCAGGTATCCACCCCATTCTCCCTGAAGAACCCTGTGCAAGAGGAAGATATAAGGAAACATTAGGAGAAGACGTCATTCATCAGGTTCGCATATCGGTCTCAACAACTATACTGAAACACTTATCAACTTCACTGAAAATAAAATAAAAAAAAGTGTGAGAGATATCCTAATATTTCCTAAAAAATTATATTTCATTTCAATAAAATAAATACAATATCTGTTGATTTTTTTTCTAAAATTATATTAATTATATCAGTACGTATCTATTAATTCCTTTTTTTCTGTCTAAATATTTTTTTCAACTATATCCTTCAAATCATTTTTTAAATTTAACCATTTTTAAATTTAATATTTCTAAAATTAATTAAATAAAATGCATTTAAAGAATAATCAAAATTATATATATTTATAAAAAAGTGAATACTGTGTGGCGAATGTGTTTTCACTAATAATAAAATAGAAAAAAATTATTAGTAAAATATTATATATAAATACAAAATTAATATAAATATAAAATTGCAAAAAAAATTGAAAAATTATTTGTTCAGGTTTCATGTGGTTGAAACTTAAGTTATTTTTTAAAATACCTTATTTCAAATTATCCTTTCCTTTTCAAATTATCCTTTCCTTTTCAAATTATCCTTGATTGATGATTGGTCACGCTATACATATTAGTACAAATATATTATACAAAAACACATGGTGTAGATGGAGTAAGTGAGATTTTAGAGCCATGTTGGTTGATCCCAGACTTTTAGCTAAACCAATTAATATTTAAAAGCGAGATCCAATGCTAAATTTACGTGATTTTGCAGCACATTTTTTTCTATATTAAGTGGGAAAGATCCGTAAGTGAAGGGAACCAAAGTGATCAATAGAATACGTTTTTACACAACTTGCTTCTTGATTGGCCTCAAAAAACAATTGCTTCTTCATCACTTCTATGTTCTTCAAAATCTGTTACTTTTATGTTATTCATGATTCGTAAGCCGCAAAATAGTCTTGGTCATGGATGAACAATTATTATTTAATCTTGTTCAAAATCACTTTATTCTTTACCCATTGTTGAATTAAGAACTTCTTTTTTACATGGGATCACCAAATGAACCGATTAATAAAAAGGAAAATGGCTCATCAGATTCCAAATGCTTTACCATTATTATTTTCCCCACTACCAACCAAACGTACAGTTTTCAACATAATCAACTGTTTTTAACACGCCATACCTAAGCGGGAAAACATAATAATTGTCCATGAATACTCCAACCCTGAACTTAGGTTAATCTTTAAGATACATTTAATATTATTCATAAATATCATGTTTTATTTCAAATAATTTGATATCTACCATTCTAGTTATGAGACAACACCATACTATGTTTAGGGACATTTATGAAAAAAAAAAATCATTGAGACTTAGAAACTCAAAAACATTAAGAGTCTGGGAACAAAGTTGAGAAGAGAGAAAGAAACTTATACAAGGGACTTGCTAAAAATATATCCTTTTCGCAATTTTATTATAGTATACTTTAAATATGTAAATGTACATTTAGAACTTGCGTCATTTTTCCACTCAACACAAATAATTTAGAACTTGACTTATTTGTTAGTTATATTCTCTTTTCTTCCACGCTTTATTTCTTTCTTTTGAAGATAAAATCACGGTAACAATTATTTCTTACTTAAAAAATCAGGGGAAATTGAATTCAGCTTGGTACCAAAAAAGTAAAGAACTTTAATGATAGTGTAATGTTATATGGGAGGTTGTAAAAGAGTTATAATGAGGAAGCAAATGAGAGTTTAAAGCTTGGGACAATGGTTGAATAGGAGTGCATGGTGCTATAAGTAGCATGAAAGAGATATAATTAGGTAGGTAGGGAGAAGTAATTGGTGTGGTTAGGTTAACTAAGTGAAAAGGAAGTTATGAGAGAGATTGCATAGACATTCCACAGCTTTTTGTAAGCAAGTTTCTTTTGACCATGGCATGGCCATATGGTTTTATAATTTTAACTGTCTTTAATGGTATATAATTTGAGTTGTGATGGTACTATTTGTTGAACACGCGCACTGACAGGTTAAGGTTTAAAATGTAAGGAGTGTGAGTGTGTGTGATTTTGCTTTACACGCCAATGTCCTTTTGTGAATTGCGTGGAGGAGTATGACTTTACTTTGATAAAGATATGTTCCCAAAGTTTGTCCCTATGTGTCAAACTGTAATATCTCTTTAAATTCCAACTCAGTCGTGTTCTTTAATTTGAATGCCATAAGCGCAATGTCAACTTTCATTATACTTTACATTTATTTAACTTCTTCTAGTAATCGCAATATATGACTACATGGGATGTATAGGGTCTGAGCTGTGACCCTTTATTCCTCAATATTATAAAGTATTTTTCTCATAAACTTAGCAAACAAATATTTCTAATGACTAATACTCCATGCTGTGTTTGTCCACTTGTCGTTAGAGAGACAAACAGAAGTCTTTTTTTTCATGTTTGTCCAAGTTCATGCATAGACTATCTCTTCTATATATTACTAAGATATTTTCTTCTTTCTTGTCTTAGGCCAAGTTGTTCTTGCCTTTTGTGAATAAGAGGTAAAAATATGTAAAGATATATTAACACTTGAGTCAGTTTAGGAATAAATGAGCTAATAAATACATAATAACAAATAATAATAGATTGTTTATGTTTTTGGAATTGTAAAATATCTATACTTCGCTATCAAGCTTTCATTTTTGTATACTTTATATGGCAATACTAATGTTAGCCGGGTCTTGGAACTATCAGTGTAATAAGCTGATTATTGGCTTAAATATTTCAACACTAGTGAAAAAAACTATTTTTTTATAATAATTTTTTATATCGGTTGAAATTCATCAAATGTAGAAAGCGGTGTGGTGACAAAACTATAATAAATTACAAAGGTACCAGAACTGGTATAAAAAGTTATTTTGCTATACTGATTAGACCTAGAACCAGTAAAGAAAGTGACGTGCTGAAAAAATTGTAATATTAGATAACACTATCTATACTAGTTTGTCACTATAACCAATATAGAATGTCTGATATTCTTCCCTACCTTTTCTTTCACGTTTCTTCTTGTTTCACTTCATTATTTCTACATTTTCACTTGCTTTCGTTCTTTGTTTGTCCCATTCATTCTCTACCACATTCTTTGCTTTTGTTCTTTGCTTGTCCAATTCATTCTCTATCACATTATTTGCTTTCGTTCTTTGCAATCACTAGTTGTAAGAACCTACAAAATAGAGTATTAGAGTTGGCAGGTGTATTAAAATAATGAAACCGAGTATTTTATTATAAAATAATTTCATAATATAAATAGAATTTTCTAAACTTGTTTCATTATCTAAAACATTGTCTATCTCTCTAAAACACTATTATCTTAACCTCTCCACCATCTATCTAAGATTTCTTACTCCTAAGTCATCTATTTGACGATCCGGAGGTGTCTAGGTGATCCTTACGACAAGGACTACCTATCTACCCGATCAATTTGTTATTTAGAGTAAGTAAGCTTTCATCCCACTTCTTTGTATTTTCTTTATCCTTTATCATGTAAAGGTAATCTATAGTGCTTGTGTCAAGAATCTTTCTTCTTCAATTCTTGGTTCAATTTAGATTATAAGGTTTGCCTCAAATCACCAATCGGTGATTTGTAGGTTTTTCTAGAGGTTCCTTGTGGTGGAAGCAACGATTAGGGATTTCTAGAATAGTGGAAGTATTCTAGACGTAAGGGAATCTAGAACTTTCTTTAATTGATGTTTATAGTGTTAGTTTGATGTTCTATATGAGTATTAAAGTGTTTGGAGGAAAATTCTTTCTTGTGCTAATTTAACTTATTTAATGGAGTGTAATTTTAGTAATTTGTGATGTAATACTACTACTATGAGATATATTGGATGATAAATTGGTTTGGAAGTGGATGTTAATATGTTGTATTTATGCTTTGAATGTATATTGCAAAGTTTCTAAGTTTAGGAGTTGAAAATCTATGAGTTGTGGTAGTTAAAAATTGAGGGTTTTGAGGTGTATTTGAGTGAGAAAGTATTTAGGGGTAGAAATCTAGTATGGCAAGTCTATTTAGATATCATTTAAGGTTTGTGGATAACTTGAGAAAGTATAAATGTGATATGAAACTTGGTATGGATCAAGGTAATGGTTTTAAAAGAGATAAGTGCAAATGAAAGGGGTTTTAATAGGTGAAAGTGTGAACTATAGGTTCTGTGCTCAAATAGTCATTTTGGGGAGTCTTGGTAAGTCATATGGGACTTGTTGGAGTCCCTAAGTTGTTTGAAATTGTGTCATAAATGGTGGAATTCAATTTGAGTCCCTTAAGTATAATTGAGTGTATAACACGATCTATAATTATTACAAGTTGGGAAAAATGTATCCAATAGGTCAAGGGTGGTGCATGGTGCAAATTCTGCAGTTTTGGTACTGTAGAATTATGCATACTCGGTGAGCGAGCTGGGTCACTGAGTGAGAGTTTGGGGGGTCTAGACCACTGTCTCTGAATTCACACAAGGAGTTGGGTCGCTGAGCGAGAGGTTGGGGGTCTGGACCATTGTCTTTGTGTTTGCACAGCGAATGGAATTGTTGAGCAAGATGACTCTTTGATCACTTAATGAGCTTGGTCGCTGAGCGACTAGCTCGATACCTATTCTTTTAGTTCTTTTTATCTTTGTTAATGTTAATCTTGATCTATTTCATGATTGTTTTAATTGTGTAAAAGTATTTATGGTATTATAGGATCATTGATAACATATGTTGTGATTCAATTCTGGAAGTATGCATGACTAAGTTTGGTTTCAAATGGTTTCATGGTTGGTAACATGGGTTCGACGGAGGAACTCCTTCAGTATGGTTTAAAGTGTTTTAGAATTAATACAGAGAGCTCATCATTAGGGGTTATCCTAACACTCTAATACGGTGGGTTTGCTATCTTGTTTCTTTGGTTTTGTTAGTACTAGTTTGTAAATAAAGTGACTTTTATAGTTATTTTGGGATGACTGTAAACATTACTTTATTTTCCTACCTATCATAAATGTTCTTGTTAATATTGGACTTGTGATGACTCTTTTATATAGTACTCTACTACATTTTTGGGATGTTACACTAGTTACATTGATGGTTGAAGCTCTTGTTATGATGGACGGGTGGAGTTGTTATTCATTATTGTTGATTGCCATTGGTGGTTAAAGTTTTCACTGTAGTGGGTCATTCAAGCTGTCGTGGTGGTTAATGTCGTGGTTGAAGCTTTCATTTGTGGTGGGTGAATCTCTCACTATGGTAGCTCCTCCAGTACATCACTGTGAGGTGGGTTTGTAAGTTGTGCATGCATGGTATAAGATTTGTTGTTTTCCAGTGGTGTGTTGTGGTATTGTGGTGTGGTCATTGTCGTTGTCGGTGGTGTGTTAGGTGTTGCATTCTCTTCAAGGTTACCATTTCAACCTAATGCCTACATGTTTGTCATGTTGATGAATTATGAATGTACATTTGAATCTTAAATGCATCTTTATGGGTTGCATTTTTGGATAGAAAATTTTCAAACTTAACTGTGGACAATTATAATTAAAGAGTTTTAGCAAATAATTTAGAAATAGATTATTAATGTGTTACTTTGAATGTCTGTTTGACACAAAAACTTGTTAGCTGCAAAACCAACGGCAAGTGCACCGGTCGCAACGTAGCAAGTGATAAATATCGTTCTCTCCCAAGGGACTTATGCAACACATGACAACTCTTCCTTCCATAACTCAATTAGACATCAAAGTGTACAAAAAACACAAGAAACTCTTTTTGGTATTTTTATCAAACAGTTGGTGTGCAAGGAATTTAACATAGAGTATTTACAATTTGTTAAGACTAGAATTCATCCATTTCATTCTCATGCATTCACAAACATCAACACTGTCTGTGCTCAGCCCCCTTCCTGGGGCGCCCGGCTCGAGCACACCAGAAATCAGCTTCTATGCAAGTGACGCTCAGCCCCCTGAACCAGGGTGGCCTGGCCTGATTTTTCTACACTGCATCTTTTTCACTTTTTCTACAGATCTACTTGCTCCAAAGGCGTCCAACATGGGTATTTGCTTCAAATTGATCTTTTATTGTCCCAAAACATGTTCTCTTAAGTTTTTGTTTGTTTTCCTCCACTAGAATTGCTTCCTATTCATTTATTTCACACACTCAAATAAAGATATTATAGGTAAAACTAAGCATATACTAAATAAAACACAAGAAAACTAGAAAACACACTAAACTTGAGGATAAAACAAGGTAAAAGCTATGAAGAAGTTGATTTATTCACAAAATATATACACAAAAACACATAAAATCAATCGTTATCAGAAGTGATCCATCCTTTTTGCTTGACCTCCTTAATTATATTGTGTATATCATTGACAATTGTCTTTTGCTACTAGCTTCTTGGAGCAAAACACTTAAGTTGTGGGGAAACTATACTGTGGTAATACCATTGTCATTGTTTGTCATGTTGAGCCTTTAGGCTTCCAACAAGCCACTGAGCTTGTAGTTATTTATCGGTTGTGTTTACAATGAGAAACTAAAAGCATTGAAGCAATAATTTAGTTTGGTAAGTTGTGAATACAACTTAGTTTATGTGAGTTTTATGTGATTAATTTCGTATCTCACATGCATTATGTGAATTTTTTGTTATGATTTTGAGGGAAGTTTTAAACTCTAACAAGTTTATGATTTTATGTAAATGAAAGTGAACTCGTTCCTTTTATATGAAACCATAATCTCTTATGATCAAACTAGATAGGTTGTGCAACATATTGGAAATCCTTAATTGTGCGTTTAATTATTTCTTAGCTACACCAAAAAGCAGAGGTGTTGATTTTTACATATAACAATGTATCGGAGTTAGATAAATTTGATGGCACAACAATGAATATGAGAGTGAAGTAAAATAATTTCTTAAATTTGCAAAGATGAATGTTCTAGACAGTAATGAAATATTCTATTGTCCGTGTGTTAATTCTTTGAATAAGCAAAAACTACCAACTGAAGTAATTTGGGAACATCTTATTTGTGATAAATTCCTAAATAGCTACACAAAGTAGACATGGAATGATAAATTAATAGAAATTTCAAATGTAACTGAATCTCAAGTAAAAGAAGAAGAAGTTGATCTAAAAATGGTTATCAATCATAGGACATGGTACGTGATGTTTGACATGATTCCCTCCAACATACACATGTGTATGACAACTTGTGCATTGACACAGAAAAACCTTTATTTCCATAATGCACTAAGTATACTCAATTGCTAGGGGTAATAAAATCGTTCAATGTGAAGGCAAGAAATTAATGGACTGATAAACGCTTCACAAAATTGCTTGAATTGTTGAGTGACATGCTTCTTGAAGGTAACAACACATTGCCAACCCGCAATTATGATGCGAAGAAGATATTGTATCTCATAGGTAAGGAGTTTAATAAAATTCATGCATACTCAAACAATTGTGTCTTGACTAAAGCAAGTTCACCAACTTACATCAGTGTCCACAATATGGGGTAGCATAATACAAATAGAAAAAGGGTGAGTCTAAATGTGATAACAAGGGTCTAGCTGCAAAAGTGTTGTCATATCTTCCTCTTGTTCCACAATTAAATGTTTATTCAGTATCTCAAATGATGCAAAACATATGATATAACATGTAAATGGACATACAAAAGATGGGAATTTGAAGCATCTAGTCGATGGTTTGGAATTAAAGAATATTGATTCCATGTTCCCCAATTTCAATATAAGAAAATTTGATATTATCGACAACCAAAATTCGTGGGTAATTCAAAAAACCCATGGTAAACTAAAATTATCGACTACTTATCGATGGTAAAAAATATGTCGGTTATAGTGTCGTTTGGAAATTTTACTAATAGAAGTTGTTTTGTCAGTAATTACTAACAGATTTTTTCATCAGTAAATTTGTTAGTAAGTATCGATGATAAAATTTGTCAATAAAAGATGTGGGTAAATATTGCGATGTGATTCATCTTCTTCCCTCAGTCTCCTTCTTCATCTTTCTTTTACTTTTACCAATCCATAAAAATGAATACATTCCAAACAAAATATCTTCAATCCAATTGAATCATTCATTACAAATTTTGATCAAATTTTCGAAAAAAAAAATTATTAGGATTCATGCCAAACAGTACAGGCTGCATCTCTGATCATAAGGACGGTGACAAACGGTGGCTTTGGCCAAACTTAGCTCAGAATACAACGGCGTTGCTCGGTGTTGTTAATGCTCGGATGCATCGTTGGTGAAAGAGGAAGAATAAAGTCATTAACCCTCCCCGCATGTATTAGAGAATAAGAAGATGAAGTGAAATACCTCAAACGCAATAACGTCGGTGAAGACCCAAATAGTGGCCTGGTTAAACGAGATAGAGACATGTCAAAAGGAGCTTGTAGCTATGGTGGTCCAAGCTAAGATGGAGAAAGTAGGGAAAAAGAAGATCAAGACCTAACAAAGAGAGAAAGAAAGAAATAATGTGGCTCGTGAACAGAAAGAAAAAGTGGGCAAGAAAATTACTTCTTTTTTTACCGAAAAATTACCAACACATTTTTCCATCAGTAATTACCTACAGATTTACCGATGCATTTTTTGTCGGTAACTACAAATGTATTTATCAACGAATGTTGCATAGGGATTTTTAATTGGTAATGCATATTTCATTTAAATTTACTGACGAATTTATTTTCTTCGATAAAATTTTATTAGTAATTTCAATAATTTTTGTAGTGTTTCTCTAATTATTCAAGGAACATTAGGGTTGGATTTATTACAAATGGAACAAATCCATATAACGACTTAAGCAATAAACATAGCTCATTTGATTGATAATTTACCTTCAGGTTATGCATGAAAGGCAAATATGTGATATTATCCTTAATTATCTCATGTGTAAGACAATAAGAAAACGATGGTAATGTTTATTTAGCCCTATTAGTTGAAGATTTGAACACGTTATGAGAGGAAGGTGTTGTTATGTTTAATGGGTACACCGGTGATTCATTCAAGTTGCATGTCATGTTATTTTGTACAATCAACGACTTTTCAGCTTATGGTAATTTAAGTGGCAATAGCACTAAGGATCACAAAGCATGCCCTATATGTGAGGAAGGAACATGTCACTATCAATTGCAACACGAAAGGAGAATAGTATAACTTCCACATCAGAGATTTCTTAGTACAAACTATACATATTGTAAATTAAAGAGTTAACAGGTGTCAAGAAAATGAATTAGCTCCAATGGCTTTAAGTGGATCACAAATATATTAGCGTGTGTAGTACATTGGGATTTTTCTTAGAAAGATCCAAAAAAAAAACGTCAATTCAAGAAACATATGGAAAAAAAGGTAAATTGTGCTATATTGAATGGTGTTTGATGTCATACATTACTCTTCTAAGTTTAAACGAGTTTTTTCCATAAAAGATAAAAAACTACTTGGGTTAAAAATCTTATGATTTTCATGTACCAATACAACAACTTCTACTAGTGATTATTCGGGACATATTGTCTAATAAAGTTATATACATATTAACAAGATTGTGTTTATTTTTCAATACAATAAATAAAGTTATCGACATTCAAAAGTTGGATCAGTTGGAAAATGAGGTTGTGGTTATGAGTAGACCTTAATTAAGGATTAAAAATATCTTCTCGATAATCTATGATGTATTAGGACCGTCTATATAAAAATGCGAAAGGTAATACAATGAAAATATTCAATTTTTTTTTATAAATTAATTCATGTAATTTTTTATTAATGTCATTTGATTAATTTAGCTCTTAATAAAATTGTCAAAGCAAGTAGGTCTTTTCTGAGTCTTAAAAGTCACTTAGACAAACTCATAATAAATTAAATGGATTGGTTAACTTAATTTTTAAAACATTTCCAAGAAAACTAGGTTTGACAGAAAACTTTCTAACAAAATTAAATGTTATTTTCCACTAACTCTTAAACATTAAGTGGTCATAAAATTAAATTCTTAATAAAAATATAAGTTTAAACATTTCTCCATCAACAATACAAAATAATAAAAACTACCACAACAAAATCATTTCAGCATATTAGACTTCACTAATGCAGAATAGGCTTTTTACACTTACATATTATATCTTTCAAACTCATCAAGTATAAAAAGAAATGCAGTGACAATTTTATAAATAATGTGAGATCTTCTATACCAATTAGGGCTAGAATTCGTACAAAAGTTGATTTCTTAAAATTGAAAAAGCATTTCTATATTGGTTCTTCACTATACTCAATATAGAAGTATGAATCTTCACATTTCAAATTTCAGTTACTTCACAATTTAGACTTCTTGATTCATTCTCTCTCTTCCTTCTCTTTTCTCCATGGACTCACTACATTGTCTAGTGATTTCTCAAGTGGTCATTCCTTTGTTTTCTACTCATCGTCGTTGAGTATAGGAGATCTCATCACCACTATAAGTATCTCATTGTTCGCCATTTTTGTTTATGTTCCTTCATTTGTCGTTGTTGGTGTCTCTTCCATTGTCCATGTGTTTGCATGTGCCTCATCGTCCAAATCTCGCTTTATCTTTTTCTATTTCAATTTCTAACTAAATTTTTGTCCAACCTACAATGTTATTATCTCAATTCAGTACTTTTCTTCATTTTACATTTGATTTCTTCACACTGCATTGTATACATTTTTCTTAACTTCTCATTATACTACATTACAATGTTTTTGAGATATTGGGGATGAAAAAGATTGGGTTTTTGTTCTTTTTTTTTTGTTCTTCAAGTCCAAAGTCAAATGAGTATTGTGGTGTCTTTTTTTTTTTAGTTTATCATGTTTATGTGTGATTTATGTTGTGACAAGCCCTTTGAGAAATGAGTTTGAGCATTGGAAAAAATGAAGCACCATTAGCCTGGAATCATAGGGTAGATGGATTATGAACAATGAGAGCAAGGTATTAAAGATCTTTGTTGGGTGTGACTTGAGTGAAGGTCTTTCCTTTTAGGTATGTTGTCACTCCATTTTGAAAATATCTTCAATTCCCATTGAGGTCATATTGATTAAGCAGTTAGATCTCAAAAAGAGGGGTTTGTATATGGGTCATGCATGAAACTTTTAATATTGGTTTTAGAACCGATATAGAAAATGGACTTTCTATATAGGTTTCAAAATCGATATACAATGTTCAACACTTTATATACCTCCAACTTTTATACTGATTCGAGATAAAAAAGCCTTTTTTATCCGTGTAAAATGCCTATTTTTTTTTACTAGTGATTATTTGTCCATCAGCATTAATCAACATTAGAATCTTGATCAGATAATCTAGTAAGTATTACTTCCCAAATAAGCTTGTGCTAGGTATCTTTGTCATTACATGAAGATTTGTATTGTGATAAAATAGTTCATGTGAATTTTAGTAGTGTCATTTGATTAATTAGCTCTTTAAGAGACTTAGACCAGCACACTATAAATTAAATGGATTGGTCATTTATTTATTTTTTAAGAAATCCAAAATCTAGGTTTGGTAGAAAACTTCTAACAAAATTAAGTTTTATTTTCCACTAATTCTTAAACTTTTGAATAGTCATAAAATCAAATTCTTAAACAAAATATAAGTTTAAGTCTTTCTCCATCAATATTACAAAATAATAAAAAATACCAAAGAAAAATCATTTCACCATATTAGGATTATTTATCCATCAACATTACACAACATTAGAATCTTGGTCAGATAATCTAGTAAGTACTACTTCCCAAATAAGCTTGTGTTAGGTATCACTATCATTACATGAAGATTCTCGTTAGTCAATACTCTTACATTCCAAAAAAATCTTTAACTTTCATAAAGTCCTTAGTTTGAAGGATTTAATGTTAATTTTCTTTGGCATACACTTACCAGGTTTCCTTATAGTTTGAATTGGCTCATCATCCTCTTTAGTAGTAGAATCTTCCCTCTCATAAAGCATATTAGTCTATTTAGAAACTATTTTTAATTTATTAACAAAACAAGTTCTCTTAGATGTCAAAGAATGAAAAATTGTCTCTCAACTACTATAGTTAAATTTAATTGTTGTAAACCCTATAAACTATTAATAATGAGTGACATCCTCCAAAGAAGGCATATCAGCCAAGGAATTAGATTCTAATGGGAGTGGGATTCCTTAGTGAGGTGGAATTACCTTCTATTGATCTTAATGCTTTCAAAACATATCAAGTTTTTACAAATGTCTAAATCTATAAGTGGATTATCCTTGTTTGTTAACAAAATACTCATCGCAAATGACTTTTGCACTCCTCTAAACCAGCAAGATAAACTTCCTCAGAAATCTAAACAAAGTCCATATCTCTCTTTATACAAGGAAAAGGTGATTACAACAAAGAAATATCACATGCACTATTAAAGACCTAGACAAATAAATGTATGTATCCACATATTTGAAGAAAATTTAGACAAAGATGATTTTTCATAATCTTGGTCTTTAGTGCACTACGTATTTATTTTTATATAAATTTGAATTTTGTTTATTAAATTTAACAGGTGATACGGGTTAACCCGATTCACCACTAATTTAGGTCATAAATGAGTCAAATTTAATTTTAGTATAATTAGTGTAATTGTTTTTAACTAAACTCCGCACAAGCCATATGGAACCAAATCAATATGTAAGTTTTGATAGACTTTGAGAATTTTAGTTCTCATACTAAAATTTTATAAATTATTACCTATAAAATTTTTGAAAGTGTGAGAAAATATTGAAAAGAAATGAATTCAAATTTAAAAATGCTGACATAATTAATTACTTATAGTATGGTTAATAAATGGATCTTTGGTATGTATTTTATTTTAAGGTGCGGTATTTGTTTTTTTTTTCTTTTTTGCATTAAATATGTTTTTAGTCCCTCAAGTATCAAGTAATTTTGGGTTTCATCCATCTTCCAAACTTTGCTTCACTTTGATCTTTTTTTCTTAAGGAACTCTAATTTTTAGTCCTCCAAAAGCAATAATGTTAAATTTTATCTGAGGTGGCTAACGGTGTGTCGTATGATGCAAACTTTCATGGTAATTGTGTGCCACGTTTCTCATTAAGGACTTCCTCCTCTCAATCTCTGCCTACGATCACCGGACTGTTGGAATTTAAGAGAATTAGAGACATTTTTCATATTTATGAAGAGTCACAACCATTCATGAAAATTTATTATCAAGAAATGTAACTAATCAGAATCCGGTATCTCTTGGATTTGAAAGATGTCTAATCAACATCTATATAAAGGGATTAATTGCTCTATTGAAAGGGGAGACTTTTTCTCTACATTCTGTTATTCACTTAACACACAAATCAATTCATGAGAATTTCATTCTTGTTTGACGTTAATACTAAGAGTGAGTATTATCATTGTATTTCTTCTTTTCATCTCAAAAGTGGATTTTGTGATCCTCTTAACTCTTATAAGGGACGAAATATTGCTTTTAGGAAAGTGTGTACTCACGCCTAGAAGATTATATCAAGTCTACATTGTTGTTCATCTTGTTTCCCTAAGTTCTTGAAAAATTGTTCCAATAGTCTAAAAGTGATATCTTCTCTAAGATGATAAAAATTCGTGAGATGTGTGCAAACTTTCACAAATTAGACAAGTTTAAAGGTGTTGGTTTCCGATGATGGCAAAAGAAGATGCATTTCCTTCCCTCCGCTCTAAACGTGACATATGTTCTAAGTTCTCCCCAACCTAAAGAAAGGGAAACTGAGACATTGGAGGAACAACGGAAAAGGAACGAATGGGAGAATGATGACTATGTCTGTTGTGGTCACATTCTGAACGGTATGGATGATCCTTTATTTGACATATATTAATATGTGGATTCTGTAAAATAATTTTGGGATCAACTTCAATGCAAATACATTTCCGAAGATGCATCAAGCAAAAATTCCTGGTTAGTAATTTTAATAATTACAAAATGATTGATGCTACCCCAATAATCGAACAATTTCATGAAATCCAAAGAATCCTAGGAAGTTTCAAGCAACATAATATTGCAATGGATAAGACATTCATTGTTTCTTCTATAATTGACAAACTACCACCAAATTGGAAAGATGTTAGAAATTCAACAATTATGAATGCTCTCGTGTTTCAACCCCTATGGACCCTAGTTTAAAGATATTACCTAATGATGGTAAAGTAGTTTAACAACTGGAATATACAAGGGTAATAAAATGTTTAATGTATGCAATGACAAGTACAAGGCCAAATATTGCTTTTACGGTAAGCAAATTGAGTAGATATACTAGTAACCCTAGTCTATCACATTGGCAAACAGTACGTCGAGTACTTAAGAATTTTAAAAAAAACTATAAATTATGGATTAACATATAGTGGTTATCCTTCAATTTTAGAAGGATATTCTAATGCAAGTTGGATTACAAATGTAGAAGATCACTGTTCAACTAGTGGTTGGATTTTTCTCCATGGGGGAGGTACAATTTCTTGGTCATCCAAGAAGCAAACTTACATTACAGATTCCACTATGGCTTCAGAGTTTATAGCTCTAGCCTCGACAGGAAAGGAAGTTGAAAGGTTGAGGAACCTCATGTTCGAAATACCATTGTTACCAAAACCAATATCACCAATAGCAATACAGTGTGACAATGCTACAACATTGGCAAAGGCTTATAGTCAAGTATACAACATATTGGTGTGAGATGTAGTTATGTCCAAGGACTCATAAAAGATGGAATTATTACAGTAGATTTCGTACAAACAAAGTTTAATTTAGCTGATGGATTTACTACGGCATTAACTAAAGATTCATTTCCAAAATGACAATTGGAATAGAAATGGAGCCCATGATTAATATGACATTGAGTCTTAAGTTCAATAAAATTAAATCTCTTATTTGATGATTGAAAGCACAAATAATTATTTCAAGAGTGCTTTAGATATGTGATGCTTATGAGGTTGACTAATTCTTAATTCATTTCTTGAATTAATGTGTTTTCAAAGAAACATGTTTACCTAAGAAATCAACTTATGTAAGTGTGAAGTTTGGCCGCTTCAAGAAGTCAAAGGGGTATGACTTTGTTGCATTTATGAATAGATATGGATGCATGGCCCTATTGTGTTAAGTATAACAAGAATATGTAATTTATCTTTTATGTAGAGTATCTTCAAGACTTCATTATGTATTATGTTGGTTCAATCGTTTTGACACCAATACAATACGAATTTCTGAAATGTGTATGCTACTAAGTGAAAGTTCAAGTTTATGTACACTTTCATTTGTGTAAAACTGCAATTATTAAATTGATGTTTGTGTTAAGTAATTATAAAATACTCTCAAATGGTGAAGGATTGTTGAAATTTAAGAGTATTAGAGACAATTTTCAGATTCATGAAGAGTTAAAATTATTCATGAAGAGTTACAATTGTTGATAGGGGGAGAAATATACATGTTAAACCCAATCCCTGATGTGGTTGGTTTTTTATGATGACAACACATTGATTGTAACAACACATATATGTTTTCATGGTAACAATAGAAATGTGTATTTGTGATTGATACATATGTTGATATGTAAATGTTTCTTTATGATTGATACATATGATGATATGTTTTTTGGTCTGCATACTTCTATGATCATAATTGGGTTTATATCTACTGTATGCATACTAAATGTTTTTGTGTGATAAAACTACAAGCACAAAGCAACTCTGTATGAAATAATCGATGACAGTGATGTTGTAATCAATTAAGTTCATCAGATAGCTCATATTTTAAACTGTGGCAAAATAACAAGTTTTAACCGATTACTTTAACTGTAAAATCGATTAAAACTCGTGTCTTTGCAGATATCTTTTTGAAATGTGTTGTGATGAGTTTTGTGGTGAAAATGTTTTCAAAATGCCTAAGTGTTGTACTTAATCAACTACACATTTTATGTAATCAATTACGTTTTTTATACTTTGAAAATTGTTTGTTGATAAGTCTTAATTGTCTCAACGGTCATATTTTTATATGTTTTGACTTACGTGATAAAGTCAATCGATTACATTATGTGCTTAATCTGCTAAATATGTTTGAATGTTTTTCAGGTGTAACTATGTTACTAATGTAACCGATTACATTATTATAGTAATCGATTAGATTGCGTCTGTTATGAGAAAACTATAAATTAACGCATTGCACACTGCTCTATAGACTTTTGATCATTCTAAACTTTCATATATGATATTTGTGAATTGAGAAACGAGTTACATGTGTGCTGAGACGCTCTAAGAAACAAGATACACAGAAGTTGGTAATCTTGAAGGTTTCTTGAATAATAGATTTGGGTTTCCATTGTTGATCAACTATTGCACTAGTGAGGTGTACTCTTGACTGATCAGATTTTATTTTTAGCAATCTTGGATCGTGTTATTCCCTATGCGTGCAGCCAGGAAGAAGAACTTGGAGTTCTTTGTACTTCGAGAGGTGTCTTAAAGGGTTATTGCAGAAGAGGATTGTTCTTGCTACAGGGTTTTGTTGTTGGCTATATTAGATTAGTGAGTTAAAGAGGTGGTTGCAATCAAGAGGTGGTCTTTATAAAGCCTTGTTGTAAAAACTCGGACCTTTACAGTGCAGTTGGCTTTCAATCTCAAGTTGATTGAAAAGACACTAAATATAGGCATTGAGGTCGAACCAGTATAAACCCTGTGTATGTATTTCTTTACTTATCTCTTTTACTTTCATTGCATGCGCTTTATTCCTTGGATTTCAAGTTAGATTAAAGATCATTCTTAGTTTGCGAAAAGATTGAAAAAGTAATTGTTTTTATTGATCACCAATTCACCCCACTCCCCCTTCCCCCCTCATGGTAAGAGAAACAAGGCACTTCTTTTCTTACAACAACCATTCATGAAAAGTTACAATCAAGAAATGTAACTAATCAGAATCTGGTATCTTTTGGATTTGAAATATGTCTAATAAACATCTATATAAAGGGATGATGTGCTCTATTGAAAGGGGAGACTTTTTCTTTAAATTCTGTCATTCACTTAACACACAAATCAATTTGTGAGAATTTTATTCTTGTTTGACGTTAATACTAAGAGTGAGTATTATAGTTGTATTTATTCTCTGTATCTCAAAATTAGATTTTATGATCTCTTCACTCTTATAAGGGATGAAATATTGCTTTTAGGAATGTGTGTATTCACGCCTAGAATATTATATGAAGTGTACATTGTTGTTCATCTTGTTTCCCTAAGTTCTTGGAAAATTGTTCCAACACGGACCTCCCCCTCTCTCTTCATCTCCAACTGGTGGTAACCTTGATGAATCATTATTTTCTTCACTTCACTTAGTTTATTGTGCTAAAATTAGTCGGGGAATTGTGCTTAAATGTCCGGTATTTTCCTGTTTTTCCTAATTGTGCTTAATTTGATCGGAAATTCTTATTTTAACTAATTTGAATTATCTGAGCTTATTATTTTGCATTATTAATTACGGGAAAATTTTGGATATCTTTTTGGGACATTTGAAGGCTAAATGAGAAATGACAATTGAGCCCAATGCATTTCAGCCACTTCAATTTTCGCACAGTGCTGCGTGAATGTTGTGTCAACTTGTGTGTCTTCGTTCGAGTTCAATTCTTATCCGTTTTCCATGCAATTTTTTTTCATAGTTTCGTCTAGATGTCTATGTTCACGTATAGTTTTTATTTTGTTCAAATTTATTATGTGTTTTTCCCAGTATTTTGTTTACTCCCCTATGTCAGTCTAGTGCTTACTGTTTGAGTGACTTCTAATTTGTTTGCATTGTTTGATTATTGTTTGATACTTGTGGTGGCTGGAATTGATCATTGGACAGTGCTAAGACCTCCCAACACTCACGGATTCAACACTCATATTGGCACATTTTATCGCTCATTTCAAAAAGTAATATTGGTTGATTTGGAAAACATGCTAAAACTCACGACCAAGAGAAGTTTGCTGAATTTTATTTGTAAATAATGGAAGCACACATAGTGTTTTGTTTTTTTTTAAAAGAAAGAAGGAGTAGCTTGGAGAGCCCCTCATGGCTTTGGCACGTTAGCAATTGAAGAATGAAGAAAGCCTTCATCCAAGAGAATGGAACTCACGGCAATTTGGCAAGCATTTCACATGGCCCCTCTTTTGTCTTATTTTGGCTAAATTATTTGAAGAAAGAAGGAAGCCTTTATCCAAAGGTCCAACTCACGGCACATGAAGTCTTCTTTCTCTTTGCAAGTGAATGTGAATGGGAGACAACATATTATGGAGGGGACCACCATGTTGAAAGCAAACGGTTTTGCTTGAAAGAGGCATGCCAACACTTATACGTAAAAAGGAAGAGGAAAGTGGAGTTGATGACTTGGCATGCAAAGTGCTGAATTTGTTGAAGTAACATTGCTATCACATGGCCTCTTCAATTCACGTCCAAATAGAAATTTCTAGTGGGAGCCACCACTCATGGTTTGCAAAGTTCACGGCCACATGGAGGAGTGCTAAATGAAGTGATGAATTTTATTCTATTAGTATTAAGGGAAATGGTGCCGCGTCCCTTTGAAAAGAATCTGCAGAATTTTCCTCTTCCACTCCACAAGCTCACGGTCTTGAAGAAGGTACACAAGGAAGAAAGCATAAATGTTGGCTGGATGTGTGAAGGAGAAACGTTGAAAGAAGAAAGAAGAGGAGTGCTGCTGCCACATCCACAAAGTCCAGCACGTTGGGGAGGAAGGAGTCCAGCTTGGAAAGCTCACACCCACCATGAGTTGAAGAAGTATTCCAGCAAGCTTCAATGCATCCAGTAGTTGGTAGCAAAAGTAGAAAGCAACGCCAAGCACACAGCAGCAAGCCTTCACACGTTCCAGCATCTGATCATCTTCCATCACCCAACCTTGAAGAAAGGAAGCAGCGTCCAGCAACCATGGCAACAGCTAGAAGTTTGAAGTGTCACGGCTGGAAGGTGTAGTCACCACCAAAAGGAAACACAACCTTGGTTCAGCAGGGGTGCATCCGTCCAGCAAGGAAGTAGCAGGCATGGCTTCCGCAAACCAGCAGCTCCTTTCCAGTTTCGGCACAGCCTAGGAGATTGCTGCATCCAGAAGACAACACACATCCAACGTTGAAGATGATCCATGCATCCAGAAGCTTGGAGTGGGAGCCACAGTTGAAAAGATTTTCCATGAAAGAAGAAGCAACTCACGGGCAAGAAATGAAGGGCCACCTTTTGCTTACTTTTTGGCACATATTGAAGAAAAACAAAGTGTCACGGAGAGAATGAAATAGAGAAGCGGATTGGAATACGGCTGGAAACAAGGAGTGGACACGGGAGAAGACAAATTTTTTGGCATATAAAATGGAAGGCAGCAGCAGAGAAAAATTCATTAGATTTGAGATTAGAATTAGGAGTAGGAATTAGGAAGCAATTTATGTGCTGGCTTTGATTTTTCTTCCTCCCCGTTGGGGAGGTTTTGTTTCCATTTTCAGTTCATTGCTGATTTCCAATTGCACAATTTAATTTCTTTCAGAAGTGTATTTGTTTTGCAATTTATCTTTTTCTGGTCTAGTTTCTGGAATTTTATTTGAAGTGTTGAAATTACATGAATCTTTTTCATTTTCAGTCAAGTGATTTTATTTTACTGTCTCTTAATTTTACCGTCTGCTATTACGTTTTATGCACGTTTGCAGTTCCAGCATTTTGATTTCAAACACTGTGTAATTTTCCATTTTCCATTTTTTACCGTCTTTTACCGTTCAGCTTTCACTGTGTTAAAATTTATTTCAATGTGTTTTAAATTCAGTTGTCTTATTTAAATTCCAGTTTTAATTTATTTTTCCGCACAAAACCAAAAATCACAAACCCCCCCCACTTCGTGTAAAAAAATCTGAGACTGAACCACACAAATTGGTCCTTGAGAGACGACCTAGGAGTCAAATCCTAGTCTTATACTGCATTAATTTCTGTGCACATCAAATTTGTATGACCGCGACAGTCGTATCAAACCTGTCTCCATCGACCAGACTGGAGTCAACATCCCCTGCTTTGTCTCCATCTACATCGACCTCTTCTACTCCCACACCACCATCCTCACGCGCCTATCTTTGCAAGAGGTCATCGCGACCTCCATTCGCGCCAAGCCCTTCTCGCAACGGGATCTACCTCATTGCCGAATACGTCACCATGGAGGTCTTCTACCCATTAATGCAGTCATGTTCCAGTTTCTCTCGTTCTTTGTTTGAAAAATGGCAGCGCCTTTCTGTTGTTACTCTTTCCTGGCCACTAGAGTATTTGTGCGACAGACAAGTTTCGAATTAAGATTCTCATTCTAGCTTAATAGAGTAGGGACAATTATGAAATCAGATACTCACAAAACCCATTCTAATCAAATTACTCGAGAAATGAAACGAAAGTATTAGTTTCATGGATGTCCATTTGTTGGGTTTTGAATTTATTGACTATGTTAGATCAATATGAAGAACTTATTTTTTCAATTTATACAACACATTAGGCTAGATGATATTTGGTGTATATTTTTACTCATATTTGGAACATCTAGTCTTAGCTTTCTTGTAGTGCATTGAGACTAAAGTCATTGTTTTAACATAATTTTATCGAATTAGTATTATCTAACCTTCAACAGAAATTAGTTTTTACACCTTAATAGATGGTAGACAATAACACTAACTAGACGAGTCTCATTAGAGGGTCTATTCAAGGATAATTGAAGTAGCAAATTGTCTAGTCTGTTTAAAGCACCCAATATGTTAAGTCTCATTAGAGAATTGCTATGTTGAATTGTGATAAACAATCTCTAAAAGTGTCAACAATGCAATTCAACCATTGATTTTAATTGAACAATTTTATCTAGGAAGTATATGTGCAGAATAACAAGGGAAAGAAGTAATTATTCTCTAACTGTGATATTGTATATTGTTTGATTTAATTTCTTAAGCAGAAAAGAAGAAGTTACATTTTGAAGTTATTATCAAAACTTTATTTACAAAGCATCTTATGCTAAAAAGATGAAGATGCACACTTGATAATGCAAATTTTATAGAATCAAGCACTTATTCATTTAGAGTTAGATGGGTTATTCTCCAAGGGCTACATAAAATTATCAATGTTGAAGAAGAAACTATTAATCACTTTACACTACTCTCCATGCTTTACACTACTCTCCATTTACACTTTTCTATTTTGTTATTCTTTTTCTTGTCTTCCTCATCAAAGGAAAACCTTTTTGGATTGACTCTAATATGATTTCATAGTAAATTCAATGTTTTTGTGTTAATCACATTCAATCTCTAATTTGTGTAATAGAGTGTGTCTTTTTAGTTTTTTTTTATTAGTTTTGATTTATGCTATTGGATTTGTTTTTTAGTCCTTGTTAATAATTCAATTATGATTTTTTATTTGAATTATTGTTAGTTTGCTTAATTCTATCAATTTATTGTTTGTTTAATTCAAGAGGTAAAAGAATATAAATCTCAAAATAGACATTTGGATATGTAGGAGAAAATTAGCAAATTGATTCATGCTTGCTTGATTAAATGGATTATGTTTGAAATTTTGATTAATGATAATCATATGATAACTAAAGAAGAATTAATATGAACTAGAGAAGTAATCTCGCTTTTTAATTCTTTTATTTTCACTCTTTTAGTAACGTCTATATCAAGAAACCCCTTTTTACTTTATTGTTCTTTCTAATATTCACTAATATAAATTATCCTTAAAATCTAGTTTTTTTGAGATTGTAATTAAATTTGTTGGGAGACGGTTTTAAACTGAATAATCATGTTTATATATAACCTCTAACTTCTGCTATTTTTTTATATAATAGATGATTTATACCTTTTTCCACTAAACAACAAACATTTTGTTGAACAATATAATTTTACATAAGACTTCTACTCTTTAATTTGATTGAAAATCCTAACTACCATAATTGGAATAGTTTTCAAACTTATTTTTCAACTTTACTTTTTTCACTTATGATTTTGTTTTAAAATTCTTAACATTTGCTAAACTAAGTCACAATTTCTTTCTATATACTCCATTTTATTGATTCCAACTAATAAACTAAGGTAAACAATAAGAAAAGGAAAAAACATACAATAACATTTGTAACCACAATCATTATAGTATGTCTATTTAGGACAACAATTTTAAACAAAACTATTATCAACCTAAGTCATAATTAACAATATTTTTAATTATTTATATTGCATACTGTTTTGTACAAAATTATCGTTATAATAATTTTTAATAAAAATATTGTAGTATATGTATATATGATAACAATTTTATACCAAATCCTCATCATATAGTTTAAAATTAGGTTTAATTGCTTGCTTTGTCCCTAGTTTGGCTGCAACATGTCAAGTTAGTCCACCATTTTAAAAAAGTTTCAATTACGTCCAAACTTGGTTTAAAAGTGTCAATTTCGTTCAAACGTAGTAAAATTTGCATCAATCAAGTCCCTTCCGTTAATTCTACAGAAACGGACGTTAATTTTTTTCTCTCTCCTCTGCTCCTCTGCTCTGTTTCTCTGCGCAACAGCATACCCTCTCTTTCTTTTGAATATTTGCATACACTATTATAATAATATATGCAGAAATCCAGTTTGAGGCTTGGTTTTCTCAACTGGTACAAAAAGTCCGTGTATGCTTTTGAATGGAAGACAATGTAAATTATGATCTTATTCATTGAAAGTAGTGATGAAAAATAAATTAGCATTGGATAATAATCCGTTCTCACTGGATAGGTATTAATTAGGAATTGAAGGGTGAGGTTAGAAGAAAAACGAGTGAGGTAAGTAATACATAAAAAGAAATCCACAAAGTTTTAAGATTGAAAATAGTATTAAACATATTTATTATATTTGAGTTGGCTCATAATTTGAAATTCATTAGATCCACATAGAGTGACTATCCTTTAAAACCTTTATTCTTATAGTTTAAATAACTTTGTTTGCTACGATGTCTCTACTGATGTGAATACAAAATTCAATTTCATAAAATTAAATTATTTTTATATTTATATCTTTTTTACTTTCTGTCATATTAAAAATATTACTCTTATTTCTGAGAATTCAATAACGTAAATCCTTAATTTAGTAACAAAAATAAATATACTTATTTGTATACTTTCTTGTTTCTAGCATAAAATTTATATAAATTATAATAACATTAAAAAATATGTCATTTTGATATTATTTTTATTAGTTGTTATCGTTCGTATTTGTGATAAAAAGTATTTCATCAAAATTTAGAAGAGTATAAAAATGAATATTAATATATCCATTATTGAGAGAAAAGGAATAAAACAGAGATATCATAAACAAAAATAAAAATAAAGATAAAGATACGTATGAAGTTTTACGGGATTGGATTACTATTTCATTAATCCTCAGCGTTGAACGTTATAATCTTCAAACATAATAAATATTCAAAAGAAAGAGAGGGTATGCTGTTGCGCAGAGAAACAAAGCAGAGGAGCATAGGAGAGAGAAAAAAATTAACGTCCGTTTCTGTAGAATTAACGGAAGGGACTTGATTGATGCAAATTTTACTACGTTTGAACGAAATTGACACTTTTAAACCAAGTTTTGACGTAATTGAAACTTTTTTAAAATGGTGGACTAACTTGACATGTTGCAGCCAAACTTGGGACAAAGCAAGCAATTAAACCTTTAAAATTATCACTAAAGAGAATTTTTTAATATTATTTCAATTTATAATGGAGATACTACACAAATCTTATCAATGATAAAAGTTTAGCACTTATTACACTAACATTATTAAATAAAATAAAAATATATCACTAATGAAACAAACAATATAATAACTATTTAGGATTTGCAAACAATTTTTACAATAATAAGAATTAAAAATGATTAAAATTAATCGATACTACGTTTTATGTTAACATACATATTTTATTTAAGTTTATAAATAAAAAGTTCAGAATTGTTTTTTTTACATAATCTTTTTTACTGCTTTGTACCGCATACAGATAAAAACTATTTTAACTGAATATAACTTATTTCAAAATATATTAATATATATAAATATTTAGGTTTTTATTTTAATTTTATAAAAAAATTGTGTTTGATGGATGAAAAGATAACTATATATTATAAGAATTAAATTCAAAATCCACCTATTTTTGTAAAAGTTAATAACAATAGTTTTTAATTTTAAAAAGATGAGAAAATATAGACATTATAATCCACTACGTTCATTTTATATAAAATATGTTTAAATTAGTATATATTTTTATAAAATTTTAGTTTGTCATACCTTAAATTTATGATTTTTTAAAATTTTAAAACCACCAGCTAGTCTCAAAGTCGAACCATTCTTTCAAAATTTGGTTCTGCCAAAAGAGATTAGAGATATTCACTAGTGCAAAAAGGGGCATAGACGTCCGTTTTTTAGGCCTTTTAACGTCCGACCTCCAACGGACGTCTATTCGGGTGACGTCTATGTAGACGTCAGTTGTGTCAGGTCGGACGTCTATATGGACGTCCGTTGTGTCCGGCCGGACGTCTATATGGACGTCCGCTGTGAACCTCTCGGACGTCTATATACTACTGCAGAAAGGGCTTTATTAGACGGCTTATTTAGGGTTATTTAGGATTACGGGTTAGGGTTATTTAGGATTACGGGTTCGAACGTTTGTTTGTGCACTGCAACACAACTGAAGAACAGATTCAAAATGAAAATGGAGGAGTAAACGACCAAAATGCACCGAAAATGTAGGTCAAAAAACGCCGCCCAAGAACACGTAACAAACTGCACCAAAATGCACCGAAAACGATTTTTAATCGGTCCAAATGAAAGATATGTCATCACTGAACAATTTAATCGGAACAAAAGTAAGATTAAATGGCCCAAAACGCATAAAAACCAACCTGGAAATGCAAGGCGCAGAGGGAAAGGTTCGCATAACTCCTCGCGGTTCGCGTTTTGAAGTGCAAGGCGCAGAGGGAAATGCAAGGCGTATCTTTATTTAAAACGCTTTTGAACGTCAGTTGTGGCGGGGGCCGGACGTCTATAATATAGTAGACGTCCGGCCCCCTCCAGGACGGACGTTCACGCGACTGACAGGGTAGTACAACCCTCAGTCGCGTGAACGTCCGTCCTGGAGGGGGACGGACGTCCATAATGGACGTCCGTCCCCCTCCAGGACGGACGTTCAAGAGGCTGACACCCATCAGCCTCTTGAACGTCCGTCCTGGAGGGGGACGGACGTCCACATAATGGACGTCCGTCCCCCTCCAGGACGGACGTTCACGAGGCTGACACCCATCAGCCTCTTGAACGTCCGTCCTGGAGGTGGACGGACGTCCATATATAGTGGACGTCCGTCCCCCTCCAGGACGGACGTTCACGCGACTGACAGGGTAGTACAACCCTCAGTCGCGTGAACGTCCGTCCTGGAGGGGGACGGACGTCTATTATATATGGACGTCCGTCCCCCTCCAGGACGGACGTTCAAGAGGCTGATGGGTTGTCAGTCGCGTGAACGTCCGTCCTGGAGGGGGACGGACGTCCACTATATATGGACGTCCGTCCACCTCCAGGACGGACGTTCAAGAGGCTGATGGGTGTCAGCCTCGTGAACGTCCGTCCTGGAGGGGGACGGACGTCCATTATATATGGACGTCCGTCCCCCTACAGGACGGACGTTCAAGAGGCTGATGGGTGTCAGCCTCGTGAACGTCCGTCCTGGAGGGGGACGGACGTCCATTATATATGGACGTCCGTTCCCCTCCAGGACGGACGTTCAAGAGACTGAGATGTCAGTCTCTTGAACGTCCGTCCTGGAGGGGGCGGACGTCCATATATAATGGACGTCCGTCCCCCTCCAGGACGGACGTTCAAGAGGCTGATGGTTCACTACCCTGTCAGCCTCTTGAACGTCCGTCCTGGAGGGGGACGGACGTCTACTATATTATAGACGTCCGGCTCCCTTTAGGACGGACGTCTCCGCACTCAATTATTTACATTTATGCCACCGGTCAATTATTTACGTTGGAGTTTTCGTGGACGGACGTCTATGGAGTGACGTTAAAGGTCAATTCTGCACTAGTGATTATACATCGTATATACAAAAATCAGGTAAACTAAATAAAAATAAGAAATTTAAGAAAAAGTTCTAATTTACTCTAAAACTAATTTTGTTATATTTTAATTGTTTTGATTTTGATTGTTAAATTGGTGTTATTGGATTGATGTATGTAACCTCTTAAATGTGAAATCTATTATAGTTATGGAACTTGGTATTGAGATGCAAGATATTGATTAAGGATAATGATACTTTAACAACATTTTTTTATAACATTTTAATATTATCTACGTGTCATTATGTGATTGGTCCAAAATTACTCCACAATCAATAATAATAATCATAAATTTCAATATGAACCAATTACAGAATGACACATAGACAGTGTTAAAATGTTATTAAAAAAATATTATCAAAAAGTATCATTATCCATTTGTAAATTGAGTATATTTGTTTGATATGAATGAAGTATATTGATGTGATAAATGATGTGAGGGATCAATTATGTGAATGGTTAACAATTTTTTGAAATGTGGACTTATGTGTTTGCATTATGTAGACATCTTAGTTTAGTGTTATACATTTGTTTTGAAATATATGTGATGAAAAATTATCATATACTTTACTATACTATAAACTCAAATAGTATATCATTGGTGAAGAGTTGAAGGTTCCATGGTGAGAAGAGGAATCAAATTTCTTTCTAACAAAATCATTGATTAACATAATTAGGGGTGGGCAAACTACCTGTAACTATACTAATTTATAGTTAATTGTACTGTTTTATACTAAAAGTAACTAATCCATTTATACCAAAAACTAATTAAACTATTATCTAGTTCAGTTAAGAAAAACTGAACTTATTATTTTTTCAGTACAGTTAACTGAAAACCATTTGCTTATTTTTAATGTTTTCCCATCACTCCCCTCATTTCCATTTTGTTGTAAAACATGAATCAGACACTGCCTTACCCTACGAAAATGAAAACCCAATCGACGGCGATCCTACCCTGGTCCTGCCGTGACGCGACTGCTGCCCACTATGACTCTAACATTTGTGGCCTAAGCAAGGTTGGGGTTGAGGGAGGAGGCTAGTCGGCGAGGGTCCCTGCCACATTTGCTATTGCTTCAATCATCCTTGTTGTGGTTGTTGGTGCATTGTTTGTCGAGGGGATTTGTTGTTCGCTGCCGCACCGACCGTCAAGGTAAGCAGTGATTTGATTATTGTGTTCGAGCTTGCCTATATTTGCTTTTACCTCTTTGTGTTGTTGCTTTACTTAATAGGGTTTTGAGAAAGACACTAGTTAATGTCCTCATTTCAATGACTTGTGTTGTGTTGTGTTTATCTTGTTCTTTGTTAATTTTAGGATTCTTTTAACGTTATGTATGTTTTAGTGTTGTATGTTGTTCAAAGCTTAGACTTTTTTATGAGGAATTTGATGGAAACTAATGAAAGATTGTTGCTTTCGAAGGGTGTTATATGATCTTTTTTCTTTTTGTCCATTGGGTACATTGGTTAACTCTGTTTTTTATGTTAACTGCGTTTAGACAGACTTTCAGGGGTGAAATTGAATAATTAGTTTGTTTTGATTGAAGCATGACAGAGTTTAGGAGAAATTTGTGTGGATTTTGGGGAATCATTAAGTGATTGTATGTTTTGGTTTGTATTTTCCGGCCTTAGATTTTATTCCAAATGCGGTAGTAATGTTGCTAATGTTCATCACCAGATGTAATTGTGTAAATGATGATGTGTAATTAATTGGAACAAAGATTAAAGAAAACACTAATAAGATAGTAAGAATGGGTTGGAAGAAGTCAACTAATATGAGTGCTTATTCTTGATTTTACATTGAGCATTCAATTCTTGCAGGGTAGTAAACATTAAACAGTGGAATAGAATTAGTTTTGCCTGATATAGTTATCTTCTTATAGAATAAACATTAAACATTCAATGCTTGTGTTTTTCTTGTTTTCAAGAAGAATTAGTTTTGTCTGATATAGTTATCTTCTTATAGAATAAACAATTTTAGTTTTTTGTAATTTGATTTAATGGTGTTGGAGAAATGACAGGGAAGTTACCAAACAATGGCAGTGACCAAGCAATGGTGTTGGAGAAATCTCAAGTGGACACGTTAACCGAGCAGTGACCTTTGCAATGGCAATGAGAGGTTATTTTAGTGTACCAACTGCACTCTTTTACTGGGTCACTCAACTTATAGCCTCTGTTATGGCTTGCCTTATTCTAAGAGGCATTGGTGTTGGCATGATATATATATTTTTCACCCTTCACTCACCAGAGAATGGTATATATATTTTATTTCATTTTATGCATACTTGTGAGTATCACATGAAAGTTATTTGTCATGACCGATTAAAAATTGAATATTTTCTTAGAAAAAACGTCAGGAAGTAGATTGTTCTTTTTCCAGATAGATTTGTCTCTTACACCTCCTTCAACCTGATTACTTGTTGATGGACATCTAGATTATTAAACAGACAATTAAACCAAGAATCAATATGATTGTCATGAACATACCAAAAGTGTATGTATGTGCATTTGATTATTTCATAGCTGGTTTTGTATTCTTTTTATTTCTCTTTCATGCTAAAATATTTTGCAGTGTGAGGATAGAAAGACGTGAAGATCTTTAGCTTTCAATGTTTTAAATTTAAGTTTTGATTATTGTAGGATGGTGCAAAGAAAGGTCGTGTTGTCCTGGTTTTCATAGATGGAGCAACTCTTTCCGTCAGTCAAATGTTTGAGACAATTACAGAACTTGGAAATGAAGGGGTTCAAGGATCTGATCCTCTAGTTCTTACATTTGCCTTGCTCTTAAGTAATTATCTTGATTCTTGATTCTTCATTTTTTTATGAACTTCAGTGTAAATACTCTCCACTTGTAGGAGCAGTAAATAAGAAGGTGGAATGCAATTGTGTGTTATACCAAAGTGAACTGTTTTATTGAATCAATTTTAAATCCAAGAAGTTTACAATTTATGACTTTAATTACCCATTTGATCCTTGTAGTTGCCAAAATAGTGAATTAGGTCAGTACATTATAGTTTATTGATCACTCGATCTTACCATCTTGCTATGGGTGGTTATGTTGGCTCTTATTTCCCTTGTTTCTGTTAATATTTTCTCCAATTGAATGAATCCATAATCTGAATCTCTTTCTAATCCATCAGACTGAGATGCATTAGTTTAATAAAAATAGGCAAACCCAGGAGTTGAATTACTTTGTATTTCTGGTCTCGTGCTGAGGTTTAAGAGGAATGGCTTTGAATTGATGGGTGTTTTAATCGTGTTCCTGTCCTCTCAGATGAAAAAATCAGTTTCCTAAATAGAGGTTTTTAGTTCAGTTCAGTTACTCTGAACTAAAAAATAGTTCAGTTCAGTTACTTTGAACTATTTTTTAGTTCAGTGCAGTTTTCCCAAACTAGTTTATAGTTAACTATAAATTTCTATAGTGCAGTACACTATAGCGCAGTTTGCCCACCCCTAAACATAATTATGAGAGATTGTGATCATCTATTTGATATGGTGAATCTTATATTTTTTTTCATTATTACATGATAGATTAAATCATGGTTTAATACCTCTTTTGGTCCCTAGAAAGGGGGCCAATGTTCAATGTGGTCCCACCTTTTTTTAGAAGTTCAATGTGATCCCATCTTTTGTAAAAAGTGTGCAATCAAGTCCTTTTTGGAAACGGTGTGAAGTTTTTAACGGAGCAGCTGACAGGGTGGACTGAAGTTAGCTACGTGGCTTTGTGTGGGTAATACGTGGCAGTGAGAGGGTGATACGTGGCTGTGAGAGGGTAAATCAGAAATTAGGGTTTGAGTTGGAGAGAAATTGGGATTTCTGATCTGGAAACATGGAAACCTGGTTTCACGTGTGGATCTCTGAACTCCTTCTGTTCTGCATCATTAGCGAGAGATTTGATAGAATGCAGCATGATGTTCAAATTGCCGAGCAGCTTCTCATCAAATTTTCTTCGAGGAAAGAAGTCTACATATTGAGGTGAAGGCAGTTTGTCGAACGCATCCTGGAGAAAAGCTGAAAGAAGAGCATCACCAACAAGTTCTGCTGCCATGGTAGCAATTGGAAATGGAGAGAATCGAAGTGTGTAATTTGGAAATGTGTAATTCAGTGCTGTATGAAATGAAGGGTTGGCTATTTTACGAAGAAGATTTAAGTGATTTTAGAATAACTGTAGAGAGAGAAACTCTCACTCACATGCCAAGAACCAAAATAATTAGCATTTCTTTGTGCATATATACCCATCTGTGACACTTTCTTTCTCAAGCAACCATCTTGTTTCTCTCGTTAACATAACAACAACGACAACAACATGGGAGGTCTCGAAGATATCAAGAACGAGGCAGTGGATCTGGAGCGGATTCCTGTGGATGAAGTGTTCCGCGAACTGAATTGTACGAAGGAAGGTCTGACGAATGAAGAAGGCGACAATAAATCCCAATTTCTCTGCAACTCAAACCCTAATTTCTGATTTACCCTCTCACAGCCATGTATCACCCTCTCTCTGCCACGTATTACCCACACAAAGCCACGTAGCTAACTTCAGTCCACCCTGTCAGCTGCTCCGTTAAAAACTTCACGCCGTTTCCAAAAAGGACTTGATTGCACACTTTTTACAAAAGATGGGATCACATTGAACTTCTAAAAAAAGGTGGGATCACATTGAACATTGGCCCCCTTTCTAGGGACCAAAAGAGGTATTAAACCTTAAATCATTTTATATCTAAGCTAATATATATATATATATATATATATATATATATATATATATATTTGAATTTTGAGTGTATACCTTGTGTGTGAAATTTGTTTGTCTTAAAAATATATAATGCATGATTTTAGAGTGATTAGTAATTTAGTATGTAATAGTTTGAAATTTATAATATTTGTATGTTTATTTATAATTAGTATGTCATTTTCTCTATTGGTATGTTGTTATGTCCATCTTTTGAAATTATTATTATAATGATATGCGCAGGAAATTTATAAGTGATGGTGACACTTAACAGTAAACATGAAGATGATAATTAAATATTTTGGTTTAGTTTATATATATATATATATATATATATATATATATATATATATATTATGACTATGATTTTTTAATTTTGTATGTCTTTAACACTTATGATTATTTTTGTCCAATACTATCACTTATAATAATTCTATAAATAGGTGAAGTTTTAATATTGTTAGAACTAAGTTTAAAAATATGTTGTAAAGAAATGAAATTTTTTTAAAAATATTTAACAAAAATAGAGAGAAAAGCTTTTCAAAAAGGAAAAATACGATAAAATTAATCTACTTATAAACTAAAACCCACCCAAAAATAAGTTGAAATAGATAATAGAAAAGTTAATAGAAATTAACTTGTACATCTAAACTCATATGTAATATGTATAATGGTGATTTTATTGATAAGTTAACTTGTAAATTTTAAAATTTTCTGATTTATCATATTAGCAGAATAACTTAAAAATGTCATTACATTCTCAAAAGAAAATAAAGTAATTAGAGAATGTGATAGTAAATTTGTAGCCATTAAAAGAATTAAAGAGAATCGTGAATTTGAGATTGCAACATTTGAATTTGACCAGGAAGCACGGGGAAACTAGAAGAGCATCGAAGTTAACACAGAAGACAATAAATAAGAAAACACAATGCTTTGGCAATGGTGAAAAAGTAACATAAAAAGATGGAATAGTCTAGTCAAATATCTGCATATGTTGTCAGAGATCAGAGAGATGAACGGTTCAGATTGGTTCTGTTTCCCAAAAAATTGGTGAGTTTCAGACAGACTGAGAGAGAAACAGCATATGAGACGAGACATGTTGAAGCGGAAGAGCTTAGCTTCTACCCATCATTAATATTCTTCAACCTACGCCTCATGCCACATGTCTTCCTCCATTTATCTTCAAATTTTTTATTTTAAAAATATGCTACCATATTTATTTTTATGAAAAGGCACTGCATATATTGCAATAATATATTTGCACCAAAATTTGTTTTGCTACATTCTCGATTATAGTTATTATTAAAACTATGATGAATCAGAAATGACTGACCAGATATTGGATAAATCATATTATGATAAATTATAAATGAAATTTTAAAAATAAATTTATGTTTAATTTAATTTTATAAAACTAGTTTAGTAAGATGATGACTCTATTTATTGATATATTCTAATTTGATTATATTTTAGATTTTTTTTATAAATAATAAATAAATAAATTTGTCATAAGTATTTGAAATCTGTCTTACTTTAATGAGATGAAACATTCTTTCAATTAATTTTAAATTATTAAAACATTTTTAATTTATTAAATAATATAGTAAATTATGTTATTTTATAACTTACTTTCAAAACACATTTAATTATATTTTTATTTTTTTATAACCATTTGACAATTAAGAAAAAGTGTATATTTTTTACATTGGATATTAGCTAATATTTTTTATTTCTTATAAAAATAGGAAATAAAAGGAGAAGAAAATTTGAAATTGTCTGGTCCGTTCGTTATAGAAGTTTGGTATGGAAAAGAGTGTAGAGTTGTGGGTACCCACAATAAGATTTCAAAAAGAAAATGATATTGACAATTGAAGAAAGGAAGAAAAGGCGTAACCAACTGCACATGCAGCTGCTACCTTAGCAGCGTGAAAGGACTCACAAATCACTATCACTCTGACAAATGCCACATACCTTGATTCGCGTATGTATTCTTTCTTTCGTACAACTGCTATATTATTTTTACCTCTAAAACATTATCATTGCTTTGAATTTCTGTCTCAAAACCTATATTTTTCTTCCCATACTTACTCATTTATTATCACTGGGCTATGTTTATGCTCATACATTTTGTTTCTTCCTCTATTTTTTTTTTAAATTTAAAAAGTACTTAGCATTCAAACATATCTCGTGAATATGACTATAACTTACTTTTTAACTTTTTTCTTTATCAAAAACAAAAAAATATAAGTATGATAGAGAAATAATATAGATGGAATGAGACTATAAATAAAACAAAATTAAGAATTTAGAATATGCGTAAATTAAAACTGTACAAAACTGGTCATTTAACGAAACAAACAAAATTTAGCTACATATCTATTTATTAACAGGTTAAATTAATAAGCTTATGTATCAAAATTACTAAAATAAATGATATTATAGCTCTAATTTTAACAATTTAACTGTAATTGATTAATCAACTTTATTGAATTGAAAAGATTTAATATTTCTTTTGGTTTCAAAATTTGAAATAATTATTAATTATTCTGAGTCAATTTTTTTATTATTGTGATCTCACTATTTATTAAAAAAAGTCAATGAAATATCTTTCTAATAACTAGTGCTCAAAGAAGTTATTTGCACTTTTTTAAAAAAAAATAAAATATATATATATATATATATATATATATATATATATATATATATATATATATATATATATATATATACACTCTAAAATCAACTTTATTTTTTTGGAATTTTTTTAAAAAAATATGATATTTTTTCTTATCTCTCGTACTTTTTTTTATGGTCTTTTATTGGTGATAATGATATATATAGTTTTTAGAGGTGGATAAAATGAATTATACTACACTCCATTGTTAAAAATTGCATCAAACCAAAATTTAGTTTGCCCTAACTGAAATGAAAATTACTTCGGACGAATTGAATTAAACTATATTTTGTTCAATTAAACTACACTACACTAAACTATACTAAATTATAATATGAACTAAATCGAACTATTATGTAGTTTAACTTGTTTTCAAAGAGCAATAATTTTGCACTGAACTACAGTATTTTTGTATCGAACTACACTAATTTTGAACTGCACTACAATATTTTTGAATTAAAAAACTAAAATTTTGGTTGAATTCAGTCGGGACGAGCACATTTAAAACTCAATTGAGTTAGTCCCAGCCTAAAATTAACCGAATTAAGCCAAGAAGGCCACAAATGTAACTCAGCCAAGTCGACTGAGTTAGCCGCGATCAAAAATTGGAAAAATTTGATAGAAAGGTCGAAAGTCGCTTGATTTGGCTTTACAATTAATCTAAACACATATATCCTATTAAGAACTACCTACTCTAAGTCATTCATTGCATACGAACATCATAAAAAACAACAACTAGATTTTCTTTAACATAGTAACAATTGGGTACAAACAAAGTCCCACATCGAATAAAATAAGAGATGAACATGGGTTTATGTAAACCCATAAGATACCTCCATTGGTAAGAGGCATTTTGGAGTGATACCAAAAGCAAATTTGTGAGGGCTTGACCCAAAGTAGACAATATCTTACCAGTGTGGATATCTATGTGTATGTGTGTGTGTTGAACCTCCTTAAAAATGGTATCAGGGCCAGGTTCAGGTCTGGTGACCAGGCTAAGATGAGTATGTCCCTCCATGATCAGATAAAGCCTTGGCAGGTGGCTGGCACATATCCAGATGAGTCATGAGAGGTGGAGATCAAGAGATGCTCAATGTTGTGACCATGGATCATGAAAGAGAGTGTTGACCATGGTGTACTTGAGGATAAAAAAAGACTTTCGCTGTAGGAGAGGTAGAAGAACTATAGTCATTTGTTTGAAGGGAGGATGTTGGGTACAAACAAAGTCCCACATCGGATAAAATAAGAGATGAACATGGGTTTATATACACATAAGATACCTCCATTGGTAAGAGGCTTTTTGGAGTGGTACCAAAAGCAAATCCATGAGGGCTTGACCAAAAGCGGACAATATCTTACCAGTGTGGAGATCTATGTGTATGTGTGTATGTTGAACCTCCCTACAAAGGGTTATTGTTGGGAATCCAAGTGTGAGTCCAAGTCCCACATTGGATATAAATGAGAAAGTAGAGCAGTATATAAAGGTGAAAGACTCATTAACCCATTGCCTTAAGATTTTGGGTAGATAGTGGTATTGATCCCTTATATAGTTGGCTCAGATGTTATTGGTTTTTGTGTAACCCACAGGGAACCCCCCTCCTTGATAGACCCAACAGTGGATCAAAGCCGATGATTTGTCTTGGTAACCGGCTTAGACGAGTATAATGATCCTTATACCGAGAGTTTTCCTAGGAAAGGGTATTCAGGTAAGCAAGTTCCGTTAAGATGAACGGCGGTTGGAAAGGGTTACTCGTGGTTGTGGTTGGTTGGGAATGCTTCCGCTAGAGGGGGAGTGTACCTATGTAGGAGGGACTCACCCTTAAGGGGGGGATTTTTGGGAATCAAAGTGTGAGTCCAAGTTCCACATTGGATAGAAATAAGAAAGTAGAGCAATATATAAAGGTGAAAGACTCATTAACCCATTGCCTTAAGGTTTTGGGTAGAGAGTGGTATCGATCCCTTATGTAGTTGGCTCAGATGTTATTGGTTTTTGTGTAACCCACAGGGAACCCCCCTCCTTGATAGACCCAACAATAACAACATTGTGGATTTTCAAAATGTTGGTTATTCATGTTTATAAGATGGTTATATTCATGTCTATAAGATGCTTATATTCATGAGTAACATGGCTAGTTTAACTACATAATCCACACAAATTCATTGTAGTTGATTGGTTATATGCTTTAGCTGCATATGTTGTTGGCTAGGTTGAGCAATTTGCTTCATAAAGAAAAGGCAAGGTTATATATTTTATTTTCTAATTGTTGATGCTTCGAAATAGTTACTTGAACTTCAAAAAATGTTCATCATAGTTGTACTTATCCTTATATTGAGCCTTTGAGAGTTTGTGGTTATAGATTCAATCAAATTCTTTTGTTAGGGTTCGGGTTTTGTTTAAAGGTGTCCTTCCACTTGTTGAATCAATCTACTCCTACTCATAATGGTAAGACATTAATAAAAAATGAACAAGAAGTTGCTCACTAATTTGATGATGAGGGAGATTTGTGCATTAAGAAACTATCTAGTTTCTTAATGCCACAAATTTCTTACCTTATGAAGATAACTCTTGAAATTGGAAAATTTTCTCCATAAAGAATCTCTTTAAGCTCTCTTAACTAATAATTAAACTTGGTGACAAAGAGTACAACCAATCTTGTGCTTTCATATGCTATAAAAATGGAAAGGTTTTGAGAGCTTAATATGGTCCTCCAATACTCCTTGAGGTCACATAGTTGAATAAATTAATGGAAGCACCATTAAAGAATTGAAAGACTTAAAACAAAAACTTAACTTTTCCTAAGTCTTTTAAGAGAACTTGGAAGTTTTAGGTTTCTCTTCCAAGGTTCCTAGGAAAAGATTCGAAGAGTAGAATACTTCCATTTTTAAGACTTTGAAACAATAAATAAAAGTAAAATAACATATTAATCTCATTCAATTTCAAAGTTCTTTTGCAAAAGGCAAGTGCTATATAAATAGACGCATAACCCTCTTGCACTCTTTGCTACAAAATATGTGAGACTAAGAATAAATAGAGGGTCACAAAAGGTGAGGAATTTCATGCCTAAAGGAGAGAAAGAGATAATGCCCCAATTTGGTCTAAATTAGCCTTGATGTGAGACTCCTAGTTTATTTTCTTGTGTGTAGTCATTCTTTGACTTAGTTTGACTAAAGTCAACTAATTTAAATACTAATTCATTTGGTAGTCAAAACATTGGTAGCTAATGTTAGAAACTAATTACTGACTAATTCACAACCTAATTATATTTTTTTTATTCATAATAAAAATTATTTTATATACCAATAGTTTTTACTTTATAATTTGGTATTTAAATTGTTTATGATATTGACTAATTATTTTGTATCTAAAAGTAGATACTACCCAAGCATTTTTTAGTGATAACTCTCTCGAAAATGAAACCATAACAGATTTTTTAGTCACAAAAACATATCAAACAAAATTTTACATATATGTAGTACTAAAATTGTATGATGTGAGGATTTTAACATATTTTTGTTATTCTAATATCTAAGATTAAAATATTTTAAAAATAATTAATTATTTAAGTTTCTATTTCATTCATGATGTATCATTGAAGTCTATAACTATTTGTATACACAAAACAATGATGATCACTATAAAAAAAAATCATTAAATACCAACTAGACAAAAAAATCATTATTCATTAACTTAGAGATCATTAGATACCCATTATAAATTTTTTTATTAATAATAAACACTATTTTATAGATACCAAAACTTTTAGTTTATAAAACAATGTCTTTTTAATTTATTTAATGATTTTCTTATTATGAATATTTAGTTTCTTATGATTTTAAATATTTACATTTCAATTGTAAATGATTTTATTTGAGGAAACTCTCTCAATTTTATATTGAATTGAAGATTATGCAATTACTCTTTTTTTAATTGATTTGGTAAATTTAATTTAAATTGAATAGAATGGGCCCACACGCACAAATTAAGAATCAAACCAGAAAGTTAATCTAGAAATTAAGAAAGTCATAAATAAATAAAATCAAGAAAGTTAAATTGTACCATTGAAAAAGTTTAAAAAAATAATTGATTATAAAGTAAAATAGAAGTATTAAATTAAATTGTAGAATGTGTCCAACATAAAATGTTATAGATCATCATGGTTTTAATTTATTTTTGTATATTGAATTGGAATACTTGTATTTGAAACCAATTCATTTCATTTTATTTTAAATGGTATGTTTTTTAGTCGTTTATAGTTTCAAATTTATTTAACTTTTATTAAAATTGAAAAACTAACTGTAACTAAAAATCATTAATTTAGTATAGTAAACTATAATTATTTGAAAAAACTTTATGTTAAAATATCTAAAAAATATAAAATGATAAAAGTATATATGTTAATATAATATATTATATAAGTTTTCATTTTTATTTGTTGTGTAAGGACCACATCATATTAGTTTTAGAGGAAATTTTAAAGGTCAAATAAAAAATGATATTTATGTTTTAATTTAGTTTTAAAGTTGAAATTAAATAAGTTTTTTATTTTGTTTTATTTAACGGCTCTCTAATTTTTTTTTTCTCAAGTTCAAGGAGTTTCTTTTCTTCATGCTTTGAAGTTAGTCTAAACAATGCTTACATTATTTGTTGATCGACAGAAGTTTTTTCCTCATTATATTTCAAGTTCTCTTCTCTTTCACTTATATGAATGTGGGGGTGAGTTTACATATACATGCCAGAATTGATGGAAAAAGATGACTTTGTCCTTAAGCATCTTGACTTACCATATTCAAAGCCAATTATCCTCAAGAGCAAGATAACTTCAGGTAAGAAAAACTAACTTTTATCCTAATTAAATTATTTATGCAAGTAGGAGTTTTAAAAGGTAAACATGTCTCTGCCTGTGTTCTTAATTGGTGCTCTTTGAGATTAAGAATTTGTCTTGCATGTAAAATTTATGATTAAGATGGAAAATGTGAAATTTCATGTTTGAGTTGTGATCTGTTGAGAGTATATAGGGGTTAATTAAATTACTAAAATTTGAATTTTATTTACCTATGGAATGAACATATTGAATTTTGCATAATAGCAAAATGAGATTCATCAAGTGGTTTAAGCTATGAATATTTAATTATATGAAGATATATTTCACTATCAACAATGCAGATTAATGTTTTAGTACATTCTTTCACTATCAGTGATGAAATCCTAATTGGAAGAGTATTTTAGTGTATTCTTTAACTGTGAAAATGAAGAGAGAACCTTTAGATATAAATATAAAAAATATGAAAAATATTTCCTTAACAAACGTTTTAGACAATATTTTAACAACATAAACATAGTAAATTGTAATTAGTTTGCTTTAAATATTTTTTTAAAATAAATTCAAACGAATCAATAAAATACTGATACATGACTTTGTGAAATCGTTATAATAAAAAGGTTGTTATAACATATCAAGCTAAAAAAAATTGACATCAATTACGCCTAGGATCGAAATGAAGAAATTGATGTCGGTTACACTCAAGGCTAACATAAATTGATATTGGTTACACCCAGAACTAATGTAAATGGTGATTTAATGTTTTTTTTGACAATGTTTAATATTAAACTTTTCAAATTATTCATAGAAATATCATCGCACTTTTTTTATATGATTTTTTACATTACCTGACATGAAACTTGTGACGTAGAATGAACGTTTTGAGTTAGTGACATAATAAAAAATAATACCTTAAAACATAAATAAAATCACAAATCAGAATAGAAATAAAAACATAAATATAAACTATTTAAAAATTACTAAAAAAAATATTATTATTCATGTAACTTTTTGACAAAAAAAAATGTATACCTTAGAACAATTTAACTTTTGTAACAAAATCTTTATCACTGTGGAACCAACTATTTAATTTTATAATATATTTTTTACTTCCATCTTATATTACTCGAAACTTTATATGAAATCAATAACTAAGAAAGTAGCAAGTTGTAGAAAACTAATATATGTTTCTACCACTTGTCTTGTGTATAAGGTTCACCGAAAATTAAGTTAATATACAAGTAACTACCTTATCATATCATAAGTGAGTTAATATATGTAATAGAAATTGGAAAACAATTGAATTACTATATATTGAGATGTATCAAATATTGGTCTCATATTTAAATTGAGCGTATTTTTCTAGAAGCTATATAGTCTTTTTAAGTATTTGACTTTGATAAAAAATGAAAAGCTAAACTATCATTTTTGAATAATTTATAGTTTATATGATTTCTTTATATTTTAATTAACAATGTGTTTCATAATTGTGATAGGTGAACCCATAAAAATACATATAAAGAAGAGTCTCAATGATAACAAGAGTAGTAGTGTCCCAATTGTATGGTTTGAAAAATTTAAATTCTATTCTTTAATATACTCTCTCTATATTTATTATGAAACATCACTAATAAAAGACTATGACAACAAGTAAGCAGCTGTGTGGGTAAATATGTGCTAATATAAAGACCTATAAAATATTTTTAAAGTTTTATTACAATTATATTATTTAAAATATTACACTAGTCGTTTGAGTCGTCGTAATTTCGTAGACATGATAATTTTTATTTTTTAGGTTGTAAAAAGGATTGATTTAAATAACAATAGTGCCCGAGAATCGCGGTTTATATATATGCTTTTTCACAAAATTCGTAATTAACAATATCGTTTTCCATGCAGATCTTATCTACGAAGATTCATGATATACTTCCAAGATAGTCAAATTCCAGCTGGCCATAGATACATCAAGATTGAAAAACACATCCATAAACAAAGACACACTTGGACATAAAATTTAATGTATATGAAGATCTTTTATTCTACTCATTTTGGTTATCTTATTTCAATTTTCAACAGGGAAAATAATAAATTAATGAAGAACAAATAATAAGAATAATTAAAAAGAAAGAAATTTGATCCAATTGATGAGCTTTCTCCAACTGAAGCAATTTGTCATAAACCATGTGCTGCTGGTAGCTTCGTCGCATTAATTTCTCTCATGTGTAATCAATGTACTTTCTGTAAGAATCGCCAACACTAACAAAACATGTTCATATTCATATCAAAATAACACCGATCACAACTATTTATTATGCGTGGTTAAATTGGGTACTGCTGCTACCCTATTATTACTTTTCACAGTAGTAATAACTAATTTTGGACACATTGTTTAACCTAAAACTAATTCAGTTCTTTTTTAACTCTTCATAGCTTCAAATGAACATTTTCCACGTATGTGTTGGATTATTATTCTTTAGCTTTAATAGGTTTAGAGTTCTATATATATATATATATATATATATATGAGTTCATTTTAATTGGATCTTCTAATTTTGGAAGTGATCAATTGGGTCTCTAATTTGGTCAATCTGATTCAATAATAGCATTTTCGTTAAATGCAGTTAACGACGTTAACTTTTTTAACAGTGGCAAGCTGAGACATCCAGTGACATCCTTGGTAGATTTTTAACATTTTTAATTATTAAATATATTAATAAATGAAAATATAATTAGAAATTATTAAACATATTAAATTATTAAACATATTAAATTATTAAACATATTAAAGCAATGTTTCCTATTTTTGGGTAGCTTGTGTCTAAAAAATTGGGGAAATCTGCGAACTTAGGGTTCGTTGCTGGAAATGGCATTGTGCTGGCATTTAGGGATCGCTTTTGTGTGAGAAATTAGTTAGACATAAGCTTTCGTTGTATAAAATTGTAAGGATCTATCGGTGGTTTTGACTAGAAGCAGGTAATTTTTGGCGGTGAATCATGTGGAAGAGTTTCACGAAGGTCGTTGGAAGTATAACACGTGTCCAGGTTAGTAAATGTTTACTTCTTTGTATATTTTTGACAATGATGCATGGTCAGTCGTGGTCCCCATGTTCGAAGTGGTGTGGTAGTGTGTTATTTATGTTGTTGTTGAAATTGCTGTTGAAAGTGGTCCCCCATGTTTGAAGTGTCGTAGTAGACCCTAATTGTTGTTGTGCTTTATATTGGTGTTGCAATGTTGCAATGTGGTCCCCCATGTTTGTTTCTTGTGCTTTTTGTTTTGTTTAAGTTATGTTGTAGTTGGTCCCCGTGTTTCCTTGTCCTGCTTCTAATTTTATATAATTTTTGTTGTCGTTGTCGTCTTATTATTTTATAGGATATATATTGTTATAGTGTATTACATGCAGGATCATTTTGAAGTTGTTTTCCACCATGGAGGTCACTTCATAAACGATCGGCCACTTAAGTATGAGGGGGAAAGTACAACTCTGTCTTTTGACCCAAACGTGTGGAGTTACTTCATTATAGTCAGTGTAGTAAAAGGACTTGGATATGATGGATTTAAGGAGTTGTGGTATTATGTAGGGGGTTCTGTGTTAGATGATAGGTTAGAGGCTTTGTTTGATGATAGAGGAGCCATGCACATGATGAACTTAGCTAGGCTAAATGAAGAAGTTCATTTATTTGTTGTTCACACAGTGTGTGAACCTGAGATCGTACACTTGTTAGAAAATGTTCCACATAATATAGGTGAAGATGAACTTCAACCTGTGATACATGATAGTGATGATGGTGAGTGTGAACAAGTTCATGATGAGTGTCAGAAGGTAGGTGATGGTGAATGTGAAGTTCCTGTTTCAGAAGAAAGAGCTAAGGGAGATGATGTTGTAGAATGTCAAATTGAAGCTGAATGTGATGTGGGTGAGTCCGAAAGAGATGATGTTATAAAAGGTCAAATTAAAGTTGAATGTGGTGTGGGTGAGTCTGAAAGAGATGATGTTGTAGAAGGTCACATTGAAGTTGAATGTGATGTGGGTGAGTCCGAAAGAGATGTTGTAGGAGGTCAAATTGAAGTTGAATGTGATGTGGGTGAGTCTGAAAGAGATGATGTTGTAGAAGGTCACATTGAAGTTGAATGTGATGTGGGTGAGTCCGAAAGAGATGATGTTGTAGGAGGTCAAATTGAAGTTGAATGTGATGTGGGTGAGTCTGAAAGAGATGATGTTATAGGAGGTCAAATTGAAGTTGAATGTGATGTGGGTGAGTCTGAAAGAGATGATGTTGATGTTCGTAGTTGAAGTTGCAGTTGTGATGATGCCAATGTTGATTGCAATGTGGATGTTCCTAGTATGGATAACCTAGTTGACTGTGATATCCAAGAAGAGGCAGGGCATGAAGTTGGGAATTGGTTTGGTGAAATTGAAGTTGATGTGCAAGATGATGGACCATCATGGACTCGCATTTTCAATAGTGATGTTGAGGATGGTATAAATACTGACAATGATAGAGGTCTGTCTGATGATAATTGGGAATCAGAAGAATTGGTTAGTGGAGGAGAAAGTGATGGAGAAGATAATGAGGAAGAAAGTTATGGAAAGTTTGTAACATTTACTATGTCTAAAACAATGGTGGATTACAAGTGGGATTTGGGCACTTATTTTGTTAACAAGCAAGATATTATGGATGCCATAAAAACATATGCAGTAGAAAATGGGAGAAATCTAACATATGTTAAAAATGATAAGAAGAGAATTAGAGTGAAGTGTATGGGTGGTAAAGGAAAGTGCCCCTGGATGGCATATTGTGGTTATATGAATGCAGTACGAATGTGGCAATTAAGGACTATTGTTGACAACCACACTTGTAGAAGAGAACACAAAGTCAAATTACTTAATTCCAAATGGCTGAGTAAGAGGTTGGAGAAAACCGTGAGAGAAAATCCCAAAGTCAAGGTAGGGGAAATTCGTGATAAGATGAGTAGAAAGTGGAATGTTGGTGTATCTAGATCTATGACCTTTAGAGCAAAGTCCATTGCTTCAGACCATGTAGATGGGTGTTTCAAAGAACAATATAAAAGGATCTATGATTATGCGAATGAGCTCTTAGCTTGTAATCCTGGATCCACAATGAAGGTGGAAGTGGAAGAGAATGTCGATGGCCATATTTTCAAGAGGTTCTATGTTTGTCTTAAGGCCTGCAAGGACAGTTTTGTGTCCTGCAGGCCAATTATAGGGCTGGATGGTGCTTTTTAAAAGGTAAATATGGTGTTGAATTGCTAACTGCTATTGCAAGAGACACAAATGACCAGATGCTACCTCTAGCATATGCCATTATGGAAGTAGAGAATAAAGAAACATGGAAATGGTTTCTGTAACTTATGGATGAAGACATTGGTGGGGAGGCAGTACATGCATCATTGACATTCATATCAGATCAACAAAAGGTTATTCACATGCCCTTTTTTCCTAAGCTTGTATTAAACCTTTTTATTATTATTGATTTGAGACCTTTAACAACATTGTCAATTTCAAATTACATGGCTTAATGCAAGCTTTTGAAGAAGTGCTCCTACAGTTGATCATCGGTTTTGTGTTAGGCACCTTTACGCAAATTTCAGGAAAAAATTCCCTTCAAAGCAGCTAAAGCGGATGATGTGGAAGGCAGCTACAACAACTCATCCACAAGCCTGGGAAACCGAAATGAGAAAATTAGAGGAAGTGAACCTCGAGGCCTTCAAATACCTTATAAAAATTCCTCCCAAGTATGATGATATTTCCTAATATCTTGAAATGTGATTCAATTCATAGTTGTGGAATTGGCAGACTGTGATACCCATATTTCCTAATCTCTTGAAATGTAGATATTGGTCACGATCAAGGTTTACCACCACTGCTAAGTGTGATACTTTGGTAAACAACATGTGAGAGGCATTCAATAGTGTATTGCTACATACAAGGTCAAAGCTAATCATAACCATGTTGGAGGATATCCAGCTTTACTTGATGAACAGATGGGCAACAAACCGAACAAAAAGTGAATCATTGTCTGGGGTGATTTGTCCAAAAAACAAGAGTAGACTTAATAAGGAGTCCCAGTTAACCAAATTTTGGATTCCTATGTAACCACAATATATTTTCATTTATCATGTGTTCAACAGTTTAAGTGTATGTGTACTTTCTGAATTTTAATTTTGTTTTTCCAGTTGGTCAGCACTGTACCTGTTTGAAGTTCGTCATGTGTCCCAAGCTGGCGACAAGTTTATAGTTGATATAGACAAAGTTGAATGCACATGCAGGAAATGGGCTATCTCGGGCATTCCATGTTGTCATGCGTTGGCTGTTATGAGGTTTCTGAATTTAGATGCAGATGACTTCATCCCTGTTTGTTTTAGGAAGTCAACATATGAAGAAATGTGCTCTTCGATTGTGTATCCAATTAATGGTCAGAATATATAGGAAATTACCCCATATAATAATGTGCTCCCTCTAAAAAAGAGAATATTGCCAAGGAGGCCCAAGAAGAAAAAAAGGTTGCAGGAATGGGAGTTAGTCAGGGACGAAACAAGAATGAGGAAGGGTGATATACATAAAAGATGCGGCATTTGTAAGGAGCTGGGTCACAACAAAACTTCTTGCCAGAAATCAACCCAAGATGGTGAAGTCAACCCTAACCAAACATAACAAAGCAACCCAACAAATGAAGAAAACATACCATCATCAAATTAGCCTTAAGTAAGCAAGCTGCAACCAATTCTGATGTTTACTAGCATAATTGCAGCAGTCGTTTTTTGTACCTTGTAATGATGTAAAAAAATTCTGATGTGGAACCTTTTGTGCTTAATACCAGTTTGTTGTAATGCAACTTTGCTTTTATGGAATGTTATCTTTGCTTTTATGGAATGATTCATACCAGTTTGCTGTAAGCTTTTATTATTTAAGAAGTTTTGTCTTTAGCTTCCTGTGTTTGCAATGATTAGTTCTTTAAGAAGTTTTTTTTATCTCTGTGTTTGCAACACAAGGAATAACTCAGGGTTAATGGGATGACCTAATGAGTCTAATTTAAAATGTCAGTAGCTCATAACTCAAAGCTCTCAGAAGTAAAGCTGAAGCCAATAGTATCTCAGTAATGTATCTGTGGTCTGAAGAGGATAACAATGCTGTAATTTAGCATTATAACAATGAAACTGCTTATTCTATAAATTGAAACTACTTATTCTATAAAGATGATTTAACATTATAACAATGCTGTAATTTAGCAGTAACTCTGTACACAGTATATGGATTGGATTTATAACAACTCTTCCATTTCATTAATTTCATTACAATAGACCAAACCTACAACAAAGTTACAAGAAATCATCCTTTCCTCATCAACATTGAAACTAAAACTATCTGTATTACAGATAAAACAGACACCAACAACATCACCACCTTCATCCACTTTTGAACAATGAAAATTGATTTTTGTAAATTCACAATCATTTTCCTAGTACTATCCATGTCTTCACTCTTCACCAGAGTTTCTTTCTTTCCTTCACTGTTGAAGAAGCTTCCCCTTTCGTCACCACCAATATCATTGCACCATTTGAAGAAGTTGCAACCACTATCATCACCACCATTTTGTAAAGACAACATTCAACTTAATTAGGGAGTACCACCTTCTTCTCACAAATAGTACCACAACTTAATTAGGTTGAGTTGAATCTAACATACATTATACTTGGAGCATCCCTAAAATTACTTGCCCAGATTCTTCGTAGTTTTGCCAGTTTTCACCACACAACTTTGACCAAGTAGCAGATCGGTGAAGACGTACCATTTTCCTTCCGCTTGGCACTACAACTCGATGAATAGCAAGAGTGCTCCTTCGACATTGTCTTTGAACAACAACAAGCACAAGCACTACACTCAGCCGCGTCGCAGAACTACAAGCTCGACCTCCTATCACACACTTTTAATTTAGGGATTTGACCTTCAAATACAACCACGAGTCCTAATTTCTCTAATTTCCCCAATTTCGCAGATTTCCCCAATTTTGAAGACATGAGCTACCTAACCCCAAAAATAGGAAACATTGTTTTGGTTTAATGAGTTATAATTAAATCACGAAAATTCATTTAGCTTTTATTTTATTTGTCAATAATTTAAAAATGTTAAAAATTCACTTATACAGTTCAAACGGTGCCACCTGAATGCCTCAGCTTGCCACCTGTTAAAAAAGTTAACGTCGTTAACTGTATTTAACGAAAATGTTATTATCGAATCAGATTGACCAAATTAGAAACCCAATTGATCACTTTCAAAATTGGAGGACCCAATTGAAACAAATCCGTAAATATAAAAATTTTCGAACCTATTAAACCTATTCTTTAATGCTTCCTTTGAGAGTGCATGTGAAAAGTGCATTATTGTTTAATAAGGAGAGAGAAAATAACAAATGAGGTAATTTTATTTAATAAAACAATAGTAAGTTTATTAGTAAATATGATCCATGACATGAATTAATTAGATTATATTTTCCCCTATAAATAATTTCAAATCACCCATTATAACAAAGATAGATCATCATTAGCAAATTAAATTTTCAATATAGTAAATTATCTTAACGAATCAATATGCATGCATGCATGCTTCTTTCTCCATAAAAAAATGTTTTTGAAAGAAAAAACTTTTTTAAATGATTACTCATGGGCATGTTTAATTATAGAAAAAAAACTCTACAAGTTTAAGATTCTAAAAAAAGTAAAAGAATTAAAGTGATTTTATTTTGCGACTGCACAAGAATTTGGGCAGTGAAAATGAATATAAAAAGTACTATTGGTTCTAAACAAATAATTCTTACATTAAATTGACCAACCTTGAGAGTTCTGACAAATTTACTTACGAACTGAATTGTGCTTCTGTCTTTGTCTGTTGTAAAAAGCTAGAGAGAGAAAACCACAAGAGCAGTAAACACTGAAATGGTTTTTTTTTTCGTTAAGAATGAAGGGTTTTTGTTAAAAGGTAAAGAAATAACTCTAGACACAGTTTTTCAATTTAAATTTGAAATGACTGTCATTTGAAAGTTCTATATAAAGGTTAGAATCATTCCATATTTATATATTTATATTTATATATACAAAGCATATATTTGTTTAGTTATATTTTTTAATTAAAATTTCAAAGCCGTGAAATTTATTGCTGTTTTGAAGCACAGAGAAGTGAAGTGGAAAGGAAGAAAGGGTATTTGGGGGAAAGGGTTGATGCTTGTTAACCATCAAAGCCAAAACAGCTATGTCCCACAAGGATTCTGGAGATTTTCCCTCTCTGAACAACACGGTTTCAATCCACAAATCACCCTTCGCAACATCAAAAGTGGTCATCTGGTAACTCGTACGGGTAGTTTTTTTGTTTCTAACAAATTTATACAAAACCAATTCTACCCTTTAATAAGCAATTGTAAAACCGCTTATACCCTTAGCGGTTTTTTTGGTCTAAACAATTCAAAACAGTTAGTTGAACTTGTGACTGTGGCCTAGTTTCCCCAACCACTCTCTGGCAGGGTCTATAAATTAGGTCGCACCCCACTCATTTTCATCACAACACTCCTCTCCACGCTACCTGCTGCTCCGTTCTTTGTCCCCTCGTTATCGAAGTAATTGCCCTTTTCGTTTGTACCTAAATTTGTTGTTCCATCTTTGGAGGCTGAAGAAACATTTCTTCGGCTAGACAGGTGATGTTTGCATGAGTTGTCTGATTGTTTTGTTTTGTTGCCTGTCCAGGAAAATGGCTCTTGTTATCTTGATGGGTTTTCTCACAATGCTCTCCTCTGCTCATGCTTATGATGGAGGGTGGACTAGTGCTCATGCCACTTTCTATGGAGGGAGTGATGCATCAGGGACAATGGGTATGGTCTGGTCTATGCAGCAGATTAAACCACTGTTTCGTTTTTTGTTCGTAAAGATTCCTTTTTTACCTTGAATATGCTGATCTTGAAGAGTTTTGGAGCGACCCATTGGACTAATTTGTGAGTTTGTGCAGGTGGAGCATGTGGGTATGGAAACCTCTACAGCCAAGGCTATGGAACAAACACTGCTGCTTTGAGCACTGCGCTGTTCAACAATGGGTTAAGCTGTGGCTCTTGCTTTGAGATTAGGTGTGCAAATGACCACAAGTGGTGCCTTCCTGGATCGATTTTGGTCACTGCCACCAATTTCTGTCCGCCAAACAGTGCCTTACCAAACAATGCTGGTGGCTGGTGTAACCCTCCTCTTCAACACTTTGATCTCGCTCAGCCCGTCTTCCTACGCATTGCTCAATACCGCGCTGGAATTGTGCCTGTGTCCTACAGAAGGTAGATTGCTTGCCAAAGTTCAATCCTTTTCTAGTTCCAAGTAATTTATAGGATAATAGCAAGCTTGGTTCATCATCAATATTCTCGGAGATTACTATTGGAGTTTAAAATATTGAGTTTTCAAGTAGTATTTCGCTTTTCTTTGCTTTTGGCTCAAAATAAAGGTGATATTCCAATTCGTAACAACTAAACTTTGTGATATTTGTGCTTTTTGTAGGGTGCCCTGCAGGAGAAAGGGAGGGATCAGATTCACCATTAATGGACATTCTTACTTCAACCTAGTCCTCATCACAAACGTGGGCGGTGCTGGAGATGTGCATGGTGTGGCCGTCAAAGGTTCAAGAACTGGTTGGATGCCAATGTCAAGGAACTGGGGTCAGAACTGGCAGAGCAACAACTATCTGAATGGTCAAAGCCTCTCCTTCAAGGTTACCACAAGCGATGGCCGAACTGTGGTGTCAAACAACGCTGCACCAGCTGGTTGGTCCTTTGGACAAACATACACCGGTGCTCAATTCCGCTAGATCTACCTCGTCCAAGATCAGTCACATGAATACAATTACTATATAGTATATATATAGTATGGTCTAAGAGTATGGCTCTTTAGTATACTAGGGTATTAGATAGTATGCTACCAATTAAGGGGTCATATTTTGGAATTTTAAGTCCAGGCAGGGGAAGAAGGGCATGTTTTAAATTGCTCCTTCATTTTAATTTCTGTGTCTGCTGGTGGGGACCTGTTTTTTTGGCTCCTCTTTATTACAGGGGTGGTTTTCTTTTTCACTTTTTTTAAAGGTTTTTAAAGCCTCTGTGGCTGAATAGAAGCTAGGGGAGGTGGACTTTTAATTTTGTAATGTATGGGTGAACAACTTAATTGGAAGAGGTGGACTCCGACCACCCGCCAATTAGTATTGAAACAGAGTCTTTTTCTTCTTGTTGGGAGTGTTTACTACTCATCCTTTTGTAACCGGACTTGGTTGTGTTTCAGACTCAAAAAACCAAGTTTCAGTAATTTCTATTGCTATGTTTCTATTTCTTTACTTTCATTTCATAGTTGCTTTATTGGAAAACCAAAGATTTGTTGAAAACATCAAATAGCATTAAACTCTTGAAGGGTCAACTTGGGCCAGTGGAGTTGAAAACAATTTTGGGTTCATATTTTGGTTCTGTTTAAAGGATCGAGACAGCGTCTTGAAATTTGAAAACAGTAGAAGCCTCCCTGAACTAACGCCGAATTGGTTAACTCGAGAAATTTATTACACTTGTAGTTGGAGGAATCTGCTTGGCATCTAGAATTTATTCATCATCTAACTCAGTATTACTATATATCTTCCAAGTGATTATTGATTTTTTACAATAGTGAGTCAAACAGTTTCTCTCAAAAGGGAAAACAACGCTAATTGATTGTCAACAAAAAATTCAGATGCTCATCTATGACCTTGTATTAATAGTTAGAAGGAAAACAATAACGTGATAATGCTCAAGTTTATTTAGACAATTTTTTTCTTAATTTTTTAAAAGTATTTATTGGCTGTATTTTTTTTATAATATTTAAAATCCGTGAAATTATGTTCTGAATGTAAAATTTTAGGAGCCTGGTGGGCTCAAACGTCAAACGCAAATAAATTTAAATAAAGGAGGTCCCAAAACTTTATTTCGCCTAACCAAAGAGTAAATGGTTGGTCCCTCAAAGCCGATGCCACAGGTATAACGGTTAAAATGTAATTAGTTATAGAGTGGTCCAAAAAATTTTGAAAAATGGGTGAAACTTGACCAAAATTTAAATTTTTGTTTCACTTTCAATGTTTTGGCTTTAATTTAATACAAAAACAATTTAATATATTATAATTTTGTATGGTATACGGTATGGATCGTTCGGTGCATTCCTTACTTTAACAATGTTGAGCTCTAATTGGTAACTTGCTGAACATAAAAGTAAGTTGTTTAAAAATAATCAAAGATACATGATTAAAAATAGATATATGATTAATAAAATAGATAAGTTGTTTATTAGTAATTTGACCGAACATAAATGTAAGTTTGCTTTTATTCTCCTGAATCTGTGTTAGTTTAAAAGATCCATGAGATGATTTATAAATATAAGGTCAAGGTCAAAAGCCAGGTAGGTTCAATACACACTGTACGAGACTTAAATATTCAACTGTTATAAACAATTCATTAAACCGCTCATAACTTGAGCGTTGGAATGTCTTTTGCAAATACCTTCCCCCAGTCAAGAATACAACCGAGAGGAGTAGGCGATAACCGAATGGTCTAGACTGACAGCGAGCAGTTCAGACGATCCAAACGTTCAAAAGCAAGGAAGACACATAGGAAAAGTTACTAATCCCTACCGAAACATTTTGGCGCCCACCGTGGGGCCGAGAGCAAGCAAAAGAAACCCAATGGTGACCACAAGAAACATGGAGGAGCAATAGAGCACAAGAGAACTGATAAGAGATTTGCAAGCATAGATACAGGCACATGTGCAAACCATTTAGGCACAGACGGAAGCAGAACAAGAGATGAGCGGAAACATACAAAGGAGATTGCGGCGCTAAGGGCTGAACGAGTCCCTCTCGAGCGGTCTACCTCAAACTGAGAGAACGACAACGAAGCAAGTCGTAATCAAACCAACCCGAGCAGTCGAGGTAGAAGGGAGCCAACACCCCTACAAACCGTTCGGCCTACCAGTTTACTCCCTTTTACAACAACCATCATGCAAACTCCAATGCCAGAAAAAACGCCTCTCGCATTGGATAAATATGATGGTTCAACTGATCAGGACGATCACCTAAGGATGTTCAGTAATGCAATGACCTTCTATACTGATGAGTCAATATTTTACTCACTTCACTTAGTTTATTGTGCTAGAATTAATTGGGGAATTGTGCTTAATTGTCTAGTATTTTCCTGTTTTTACTGATTGTGCTTAATTTGATCAGAAATTCTTATTTTAATTAATTTGAATTATCTGAGATTAATTATGTGCATTATTAATTTTAGGAAAATTGTTGGATAATATTTTGGGACATTTTAAGGTTAATTGAGAAATGGCAATTGAGCCCAATACATCTGAACTATTTCAATTTTCGCACAATATTGCGTGAATGTTGTGTCAACTTGTGTGTTTTCGTTTGGGTTCAATTCTTATCCGTTTTCCATGCAATTTTTTTTTCATAGTTTCGTCTAGATGTCTATTTTCAAGTATAGTTTTTATTTTGTTCAAATTCATTTTGTGTTGTTCCCAGTATTTTCTTTACTCTCCTATGTCAGTCTAGTGCACACTGTTTGAGTGAATTCTAGTCTGTTTGCATTTGCTTGCTGTTTGGTACTTGTGGTAGCTAAGAATTGACAATTGAAGTGTTGATTTTTGAAGTGTCACTGCTGGAAAAATTAATGTCACACGGCCATAGTGATTGCAAAATTTGCAATCTTCTTTCTTCAAATAAAAGCACATGGAGGGGGCCACCACTTTTGAAGTTTACGTGAATGAAGAGGCTTATGGATGGAAAGAAAACCAAATCCACTTTCATGGCCCACATGGGAATAAAAGAAGCAGCACCGTGCACTAAATGGCTTAGGAAGAGAGAGGTTTTATTTGGAGAAAGAAAATGATTCATTTTGATGAAAAAAAATATTGTGGCCCACAATTGAGAATAAAGAAAGAATGATAATGCTCAATAGGATGCACGTGAATGGAAGAACAAATTATTCATTCATTTCTTAAACACAATTGACTTGCAACCAACACCCACAATTGAAGAAGAACACGCTGGCTGGAAGGAGGCTTCAATTATCGAATACCAAAAGCAATTCCACATCCACTTCCACGGCCCCATGCAGCTGCCACCTAAGGAGGAAGCATCTTTCACACATCCATTATGGCTCACGGTTACATGTGTCCAGGGAAAAGTCAAATTTGGAAATTTCAAGAATTAAAGTGGAGACATCTCACGGCCCACATGGATAAGAGAAGTTTGCTGCTTATGGATTTTCAATTGCTGAATGGAGTGTTGTAGATGAAGGGAAGCTCACGGTTTTCTCCATTCATTTTGGCTTGCATCTTGCCTTCCATCACATGCAATAAAAGAGAAGGGTCACCACTTGATAGCTCACGGCTGCACATGGGAGAAGCACATTACAATTCCTTTTAGAAGTCCAAAGTGCAGCACGGTTAGAGTTTGTGGAGGATGGAAAGAGGAGACACATAAAAATCTGCACATCCACACTTAGAAGAGCAACGTGAAGTGAGTTTTTCCAGGAGCTGCACGTTCACATTTTGGAGAAGATAAGCATGGATACTACTGCTGGAAGCAAAGGAGGAAGTGTTGGCAGCATCTGCACACTTCACGGCCATGACCAACACGTCCAAGGATGGTCCAGCATGCAGCGTGAAGAGGTCTTGGAACGGAGAAGAATGTTCACGGCAAAGTGGTGAACAAGATGACAAGAGTAGTGAAAAATGGAGGGCCCTCACACTATTCTCTCACGGCCAGAAAGTATTGCTCACCAATTTGTGCAAGGAAAAGATGCAAAACAAAACAAAACTGAAATGGAGGAGATCACGGGAGGATATTCAGATTTTGGCTATAAATGAAGCACAGCAGAGAGCAGATGGGAAGAGATTTTAGGAGTAGTTAGTACCACTCACGGTTTAGAAGAGGCTTCTGCCTCTTCCTTTTTCCTTTTCCATTTCCAGTAGCAAACTCTCTTAATTTTTATTTTCCAACAGTGCAATGTAGTTTTTTTTATTTCTGAAGGTGTATTGTGTTATTGAAACAGTTCTATCATTTGATTTTTATCTTCACTTTCCAGTCATTTTAATTTAATGTTGAATGTTTGATAAATTTCATTTTCAAAATGCTGTTATTTTTACTGTTAAATTTTACCGTTTCTGCATATTTACCGTTTGGTTTTACAGTCTTTGAAATTTATTTCAGTGTTTTTAAATTCAATTGTGTTTAAATCCCAGTTTTAATTTATTTTAATTTTTCTGCTGTTTTATTTAATTTCCAATTTAATTACCGCACAAAACATCCAGAAAACCCCCCCCACTTCGTGTTTAAATTTGAGACTGAACCCCAATATTGGTCCTTGAGAGACGACCTAGGAGTCACCTCCTAGCACTATACTGCATTCTTTTATGCACAACTTTTGTGAGCGGTGCGACCCGTTCAACAAACTTAGTCTTTTGCACTCCTGGGCAAAATCAAGACGCAAATCAGGGAATGGTTCAAAGGACTTTTAAGAAGGTTACACAAATTCAGCAGACAGAAAAACAAAGACTCAAGAGAAAATAAACAGAATTTACAAAGTTCTCAGGAAATCTAGACAGAGAAAAGATGTAGACCATATCCAATCACAGAATCACTGAAAAGCAGATACTTATAGAAATCTTCCAAACAATTCAAAACTTGGTAAAATAATTAATCAGCTCAAGAGGTGATTTTAAAAATAACAAAACCTCACAGATGCACTCACAGTGTTTCTCTCAAGTGTCTAGGGTAAAGAATTTTCAACTCGATGCACTCAAGAAAGCAAACACAAGTAGACTTGGCAAACTTCTAATATCAACACTTAAAACATATGCATGTTCAGATCAAAAGGTCTTTTCTGGGTTGTAATGGGGCCAAGGACAGGGGAGGATAATTTTGGATAAGTAGCTATAGCCCAAAAGAAATAGAGGAGCATTGGGAAAAAGTGTAAACACAGTGAAATCTCACCCCAAACCTCTAATTCAATCCTCTTCTCGACTCCATTATTCACAAAATTATTTTTCATTTTTCTCTTTTTCTCATCTTCATTTTTTTTCATCCTGTCTCTTTTCTTTTTTTTCTCTTTATCACGCAACAGGATATAATTCATATTTTCAAAACAAGATGAGGAACCAACTAGCCAATTCATCAGAATCCCCAAGGAGACCACACTTATTCACATAACACTTTTATAGCTCCAGACTTTCCTAAGGTTAAGGTAATAATTTGTTTTTCACTTAGGATCAGTGTATGAGCTTCAACACAAATAAATATATACAGTATAGGCTCAAAGGGGTTATCAAAGGATAATAACAAGGTAGGCTTATTTGGCTAAAGAGGCTCAAGAATAAAATTGCCTTTATCACTTCCAAAAATGCATATAAATCAAGTATATCAAAAAGAATCAAGCCAAGGCATATGTGCAAGCAATCAAGATACATATCACACCAGAAAGAAAATTAAGTGGCTCAAATTCTCACACAGGGCATTCGTTACAATCAAATCAACCTCTTAAACATTATAATCATCTTCCAAGCAGAGAAAAGCAAGGATTTCAAACCATAAGTATTAATTAAGTGAAGGAAAAATCTACAACTTAAACATCATCCAGAAATCAAAAGAAAAATGTAAAATTTATTGCATACAAAACTCGATAAAAATAACTTAAAAGAGAAAAAATTTAACACTCAAAAACAAAAAATTTAACACACAAAAAACATACTAACAGAAACTAACAGAAAAATCAGAATTTCTCCCCAGTAGACCACACTTAAATCACACAATGTCCTCAGTGTGTTACAATCATCAGATTATCAATTTCAGAGCAGCAAATAATATAGACAAGTGCAATAAAAAGTAGGAAAAAATGGGAAGAAATTTTTCAGTAACATCCATCAGTAGATGTTATCAGTGACATCCATCAGTAGATGTTATCAGTGACATCCATCAGCAGATGTCTAAAATCACCTAGCACCCATCAGAAGATGCTAATAAATTTTTTTTATTATTATTATTTAATTTTTTTTTATTTTTTTTATTTTTTTATTTTATTTTTCTGAAAAAGGAGACCGGTACTGTGACAACAGTCTCGGTGGCAAAGACCGGAACTGTTGCTACAGTGGAAAGCAATCTGGCTATAAATAGGCCACTCCTCCGCGTCCAGCGCCATTTCTGATCCCTCACTCTCTCTCTACTCCTCTCTCTGCTCTCTTCTCTCTCCACTCTCTCGAGCGTCTGGATCTCTACAGGGAGCCTCTCCACCGTGCCAACTGAAGAGTCTGAGATCCGCGGGGAGCTCCTCTGCCAACCCTACTTCTCCGGGTAAGTCCTCGACACCTGGATCTCCGTTCATGTAATTTCCTTCCTTTACGCTTTCCTGCTCTCTCTCTCTGTATTTCCTTTATTTTTCATCTCTGCCCTGCTCTCCCTTTACTGCTTTCCATCTTCTTTCTGCTTTTTCCTTTCATTCTGCTGTTATACCTTCCTGCTTTCCTGCTTTCTTTCTTCTCCTTTTCAATATTTTCATTTTTTTTTTGAAACTGAAAACACTTAAACACATAAAACACAACTATCATAAAACTTAAGGGGTATATCGGCTGGAAACCAGACGTTAATCTCCCTTCGATTGAAGGTATTGCAGAGACAATCGGGTAGAACAACGCCACGTACCCCACTTAAAAATAAACACAAAATCTTAATTTACAAGAACAACAAGGACAACAGGACAACTGGACGTAGATCCGTTTAGGACCCTTTTGCAAGGACCGTGAAACAGATTTGAGACCAGACACAGAAATATCAAAGACTGATCGGACAAAATAAACTGAAAAGGAAACAAAAACAACCAAATAAAGAAAATACTGAACTAAGAATCTAATATATTTTTATGCTTCTTTTTTTTATGTTTTGTTTTTCTTTTTTATGTTTTTGTTCTTTTTATTTTTATATTTTTTTTTATTATGTTTTAGAATATTTCAAGAGGAATGATGACGAGTGAGATGGAATCAGAGAGATACACTAGTCAGCGATGGCGTCCTACAGATGATCAGATCAAGATGATGACCAACATCTACAACTATGGGGTCACACACCCAAGCCGAGCGCAAGTCGTCGAGATCGCGTCTCGACTAAGGACCTTCGCAGATGCCACCGAATATAACGTGCACTGCTGGTTTAACAACCATGGCAATCGGGTCAGGCGCTGGCAAGCGGAGATAGACCCCACTGGCACTCTCTTTTCACAACTGCCGCTATATATGTACGGTAAGACCCTGATCACACCTCAATTTTTATTGATATATTATTTTTTTTTTCTTCAATTATTAACACAAGTTTTTTTTTTTTTTTTTTTTTTTGTTGAAAGAATATAACTGGGTGATAATGAGGGCACCGAGGCTGCTGGATTTGTTTCCAGTTCCGATCATTATCGATGACGACAGAAATGAACGAGAAATTCCTCCACCAAAGCCTCCTGTATTTCGAACCAGAACTCCCTCAACGGAGCTCTCCCTTAGACCACCACAACCAGCTCGAGAATTCTTCCAGTTTTAATGTTTTGTTTATTTATTTTTTTTTATGTTTTTGTTGGCCGAGTGTGGCCAGAATATTAATGAGGACTGTAATATGGACACTTAATTTTTTATGTTTTATATATACATATATATATATATATATATATATATATATATATATATATATATATATATATATATATATATATATATATATATTTATTATTATTATTATTACCAGTAGCCGAACTCAAACTGACACTAAATATGTATTTATATTTTTGTTTCTATTATGTTGTTGTTGTTTTTTTTTTTTTTTTTTTTTTTTTTAATTCATGCTCACAATTTTAAAAATGAAATAAACACAACCATGAAAACACACCAGAAAAGCTAAATAATATGTACATAATGAGGAAAAAGAGTGCTCCCTGGTCATGGTGGCAGTTGCCAATTCTGGACAATCAGTGAGATATCTTCCACCTCAGGATCCGGCGAAGATGTCTTCAGGAGCAGTTCGCCCAGTACTGCCCTCTCACTTGAATCAGGACAAATCCCAGTAGCCACGCCACTTCTCCGAGCAAGTTGTTGAATCAATAAAATCAGGAGCCTTCTGTCCACCAGCAGTTGTTGAGTCTGTGACACCGGAGTAATAAGAGAAAAAGCAGTATACTTTCCTTCATCTATCATTATTTCCTCTATGTCAGTACCTGTATTCTCATTTACTTTTGTAACCTGGTCATCAAACTCATAATCAATAGCATCTGTTATGAATTTAGAATCTGTTTGTAACACATAATCAATTTCAATACAAATCGGGCAAGAATCAGATTCACAATCACATTCACAATTCTCAGAAAACTGAGTCAGATCAACGTTTTGTTCTAACTCTATCAAGTTATGCGATTGCAAAATTCCTGTCTCAAAATCAATATTGACATATGCATCATCAACAAAATCCACATTCAGTGCAAAGCTATTATCAATGGAAATTTCATCACTGTAATCATGTTCATTCAACACAACATTTATACCAATGGTTTCAGAGACTAATACTGAATCAAAAACTTCAGAATTGTCAATCAAGTCTGTATCAGTTTCAATCCTAAAACCTGTAGAATCATTGTGCAACAAATCACAAGCAATTGAATGTATAGGTAGATCTGGTAAAGAGCTTGTAATCTCAGTTTCAGAATAAACATGTTTTTGCTCAGAATAAATTTTCTCATGAATTTCCAATTCATCAACTGCACATTCAAGTTGAGGTACGTTTACCTCCACGGTGGAAGATAAAAATGGTCTACCTGTCTCAACAGTGTTACTCATACCTGTCTGGTCCTTAAAATAATCATCAACAGTCTCAGGTGCAAGAGTGGGATCATAGAAAGGTAGGAAAGTGGGTGTAGTAGTAAACTCATAGCTTTGCTCCCCATCTTCTATGTTGATGCCACTATCATCTTGAAAGTGTTGAGTGGCCATCTGCCCGATCTGATCAGTCAGATTCTGAATGGCAGCTTCAGTTTCCTGCTGGATTTGCTCGAATTGAATGCTCTTCATGGTTATCTGCTCGAGTAACTCCTTCATTGTAGGTTCAGAAGTAGAAGGCTGAGGAGTTATTTGAATAGAAGAATCATACTGCTGACTCTCATATTGTGGAACTGGCTCCCAAAGAGAGCTCTCAGAAATTGGATGATGGAACATATTGTTCTCATCATAAAAATCAGCAGATTTAAAATCAAAGTAATATGCAGAATAAGAATCATAATCACAGACATTGGCAGAATAAGCATTATTCACAACATTAAAATAGGTAGACATGGAAAAATAAAAAGTAAAAACTAAAAACTAAAAATTACGAATCAGATAAAACAAAACACATTTATACATGCTACAAGCACACACAAGACAGAACATCAATAGTAAAAATTTTTAATTAATTTTTTTTTAATTTTAATTTTTTTTTTAATAACAACTAAATACAGAACATAGCACAATTAAACACATATATACACAATATATATTAACACAGTAAAAATCTAAAACAAAAACCTGGATCTGAAGTGACAACGCCGCCAAAATTTGCTGAAGGTGTCGTTGTCGCCTACAAAAATACAAAACACAAAACACACAAAATACACATATTACAAAACAAAAATTTACACAACAAGGATCTAAAACCAAACCGTCTTTTGTTGGTCCCCGGCAACGGCGCCATTTTGTTGAACGGGTCGCACCGCTCACAAAAGTTGTGCATAAAAGAATGCAGTATAGTGCTAGGAGGTGACTCCTAGGTCGTCTCTCAAGGACCAATATTGGGGTTCAGTCTCAAATTTAAACACGAAGTGGGGGGGGGGGGTTTCTGGATGTTTTGTGCGGTAATTAAATTGGAAATTGGAAATTAAATAAAACAGCAGAAAAATTAAAATAAATTAAAACTGGGATTTAAACACAATTGAATTTAAAAACACTGAAATAAATTTCAAAGACTGTAAAACCAAACGGTAAATATGCAGAAACGGTAAAATTTAACAGTAAAAATAACAGCATTTTGAAAATGAAATTTATCAAACATTCAACATTAAATTAAAATGACTGGAAAGTGAAGATAAAAATCAAATGATAAAACTGTTTCAATAACACAATACACCTTCAGAAATAAAAAAAACTACATTGCACTGTTGGAAAATAAAAATTAAGAGAGTTTGCTACTGGAAATGGAAAAGGAAAAAGGAAGAGGAAGAAGCCTCTTCTAAACCGTGAGTGGTACTAACTACTCCTAAAATCTCTTCCCATCTGCTCTCTGCTGTGCTTCATTTATAGCCAAAATCTGAATATCCTCCCGTGATCTCCTCCATTTCAGTTTTGTTTTGTTTTGCATCTTTTCCTTGCACAAATTGGTGAGCAATAGTTTATGGCCGTGAGAGAATAGTGTGAGGGCCCTCCATTTTTCACTACTCTTGTCATCTTGTTCACCACTTTGCCGTGAACATTCTTCTCCGTTCCAAGACCTCTTCACGCTGCATGCTGGACCATCCTTGGACGTGTTGGTCATGGCCGTGAAGTGTGCAGATGCTGCCAACACTTCCTCCTTTGCTTCCAGCAGTAGTATCCATGCTTATCTTCTCCAAAATGTGAACGTGCAGCTCCTGGAAAAACTCACTTCACGTTGCTCTTCTAAGTGTGGATGTGCAGATTTTTATGTGTCTCCTCTTTCCATCCTCCACAAACTCTAACCGTGCTGCACTTTGGACTTCTAAAAGGAATTGTAATGTGCTTCTCCCATGTGCAGCCGTGAGCTATCAAGTGGTGACCCTTCTCTTTTATTGCATGTGATGGAAGGCAAGATGCAAGCCAAAATGAATGGAGAAAACCGTGAGCTTCCCTTCATCTACAACACTCCATTCAGCAATTGAAAATCCATAAGCAGCAAACTTCTCTTATCCATGTGGGCCGTGAGATGTCTCCACTTTAATTCTTGAAATTTCCAAATTTGACTTTTCCCTGGACACATGTAACCGTGAGCCATAATGGATGTGTGAAAGATGCTTCCTCCTTAGGTGGCAGCTGCATGGGGCCGTGGAAGTGGATGTGGAATTGCTTTTGGTATTCGATAATTGAAGCCTCCTTCCAGCCAGCGTGTTCTTCTTCAATTGTGGGTGTTGGTTGCAAGTCAATTGTGTTTAAGAAATGAATGAATAATTTGTTCTTCCATTCACGTGCATCCTATTGAGCATTATCATTCTTTCTTTATTCTCAATTGTGGGCCACAATATTTTTTTTCAGCAAAATGAATCATTTTCTTTCTCCAAATAAAACCTCTCTCTTCCTAAGCCATTTAGTGCACGGTGCTGCTTCTTTTATTCCCATGTGGGCCATGAAAGTGGATTTGGTTTTCTTTCCATCCATAAGCCTCTTCATTCACGTAAACTTCAAAAGTGGTGGCCCCCTCCATGTGCTTTTATTTGAAGAAAGAAGATTGCAAATTTTGCAATCACTATGGCCGTGTGACATTAATTTTTCCAGCAGTGACACTTCAAAAATCAACACTTCAATTGTCAATTCTTAGCTACCACAAGTACCAAACAGCAAGCAAATGCAAACAGACTAGAATTCACTCAAACAGTGTGCACTAGACTGACATAGGAGAGTAAAGAAAATACTGGGAACAACACAAAATGAATTTGAACAAAATAAAAACTATACTTGAAAATAGACATCTAGACGAAACTATGAAAAAAAAATTGCATGGAAAACGGATAAGAATTGAACCCAAACGAAAACACACAAGTTGACACAACATTCACGCAATACTGTGCGAAAATTGAAATAGTTCAGATGTATTGGGCTCAATTGCCATTTCTCAATTAACCTTAAAATGTCCCAAAATATTATCCAACAATTTTCCTAAAATTAATAAAGATAATTCAAATTAATTAAAATAAGAATTTCTGATCAAATTAAGCACAATCAGTAAAAACAGGAAAATACTAGACAATTAAGCACAATTCCCCAATTAATTCTAGCACAATAAACTAAGTGAAGTGAGTAAAATATTGACTCATCATATACAAACAACGACCTAGTCATGTGTAGAACCTTCTCATTATCACTCAAGGAAGAGGTATTAGAATGGTACAAGACTCTTCCTCCTAACACAGTTGATTGCTTCAACACTGTAGAAACCCTCTTTAGGAGACAATACGCAACCAATTGGAGACAGGAGATAATACTGGTGGAATTGGTAAACACCAAATAGGGGAAGGGCGAAACTTTGAAAGGCTTTATGAAAAGGTACACTGAAACCGCACAAGAGTTAAAGATGTTATAATCACACCTTTATCATCAACAATTTGCCTTCATGCCTACGACCAGGATATTTTGCTGAAAAATTGTATGCCCGACCACAAAAAACTATGGATGAACTTCAGGAAAGCATTGCTAAATTCATTCATATTGAAGATATGAGGAACTCAAGGGAAAAACAATAGCAGGAAGCTTCTGCAAGCGGAATTAGAAAGGACGACAGCCGACCTTTCGGCGACAACGACAAGGAAGGAGATCCTCGACCAAAGGACTTCCGGCGAACGCCTAAATTTGATCATTATATAGCTGCCAATGCACCTAGGGCAAAAATCCTTGAGGAAGCCCTTAGGACTGAACTTGTTTCGGTTAGAAAGCTTCGTTCACCTAAAAATGCTGATGAAGGAAAGCACTACCAATACCATCAAAACCTGGGAAATACTACCGAAGAGTGTGTAACACTCAAAGATAAGATCGAAGCACTTATTTGTGTAGGTCATCTCCGCAAATACGTGAAGGAGGAACGATCACAGATGAGGAGCCCATCAAGAAGATCTCCATGGAGAAGTATCAAACGACAATATAAAAAAGAGGAGCGTAGACATAGGCGAAGCCGCAACCGTAGTCGTAGCCCTAATCGCTCAGTTAGGGGGCATATCTTATAGAATATATAATAAAAAGTCCTTCCTAACACTTGGAATGTGACTCATCTCACGCTTACTTTAGTTGAATTTTGATGTGATGTTTTGTTTTGAATAAATTCTTTTGACAGGTAGGTTCAATACACACTCTACGAGACTCAAATATTCAACTATGATAAATAGTTCATTAAACTGCTCCTAAATTGAGCGTGGGAGTGCCTTTTATAGGTACCCCCGGTCAAGAATACAACCGAGCGGAGCAGGCGACAATCGAACGATCCAGACTAACAACAAACGGTTCAGATGATCCAAGCGTTCATAAGCAAGGAAGACACATTAGAAAGGTTAGTCTCTCGGTCCTGAACTAATCCCTACCAAAACAAGTTTATTTAAAATATAAACCAGAACAATTAACATTTAATTTATTAGGTGATATATGATATTGAAGTTCCACCTATTGCGCTACTTTTAATCACGTGTTATCCACATCTTATAAGTAACTCAAAACTAATAAAAATGAAATAAATTTAAATTTAATTATATAGTATTAATTGTGTCATATAAATGTTTTGAAAATGATAAAAAATAAATTTTATCTTTGGAAAATTCATATTTGTTCTGGTATTTTTACAAGATAAATTTATACTATGATATATATGTTGTGAAAATATTTTTATAAGACTATTTCGTTTAACATATGTATTTGATAAACATAAAAAAAGAGAAGATGGTTAAAACAAAATCGTCTAGTAAAAAGACTATTTAAGCAATTCAGATTTTGAAATTTAACAAAAAAATATAAAACGAAATATTATTGTGTATGAAAAGTTGTTTTAAAAGAAATAACGTCTGAGAAAGAAATATTTTGTAACATCTGTTTTAAATGAAATCAAACTTATAAACAATGATTTCTAGATTAAACTGTTTAAGGAACAAAAGGTATGAACAATGTCTGAGAAAAGAAAATGTCTCCAAATGAAAAGATCTAATAAACTATATGAGTAATGTTTCGGTTGAATTGGTCCGAGGGTCGGTCGTTTTTCCTTGCTATGCTCCCTTTTGATCTTCAATCCTCTCTGAGAATGCAATCCACTTTGATGAGTTGTTGACCTGCAGAAGACACTCTGACGCTTAAGTCAGATATGTTTCATAAAGAGGTCTATATTTTATTAGGATAGAAAAATGATGTCTTTACCTGGGCCTTAACCCTATATTTATAGGGCTTATGACAATCAAGCTCATTAATTCATATTTGATATGACAATAAATCTAATAATACTTGCTAATATATTGCTAATTGTCCATTAATACCATATTCTTGTGCAATATGACCTGTCAATCACTCAAAAATAACGTATATTCACATTTAATATGGCCATTAAACGTATTAATTGGCCATTAATGATATTTACCTTTCCTAATTAGTTTGTCTAACTGTCGGTCGGTTGTCAGGTATAGTACATTAAGCCCCCCAAGCCCCGAGCAACTGTTTGTAGGTGCGAAGGGGTTTAAATACGCCGGATGAATTTAAAGTGGAGGGAAAGAGTGATTACCCTTTTGAATCATCAGGCGGTGTGATGTGGTTTGAGACTGAATGACCAAATACTTGTGATCGCTCGGTTTAGGACCAGGAGCTCTCGGAGAGCGTTCCCTGGGTTTTGTGGACGAGAGTGAGAGTTCAAGAACACTCTTCACCGCCCGGTTGAGGACCAGGAGCTTTCGGAGAGCGTTCCCTGGGTTTTTTGGACAAGGGTGAGAGTTCACGAACACTCTTCACCGCTCGGTTTAGGACCAGGAGCTCTCGTAGAGCGTTCCCTGGGTTTTGTGCCATCGCCTCGCAACCACTGATTGGATGAAAATTGTCTAGCTTTATTCATACCAAAAGTATAGACACTTAAGTCTTGTCAAGGTTGAACGTAGGACTGAACCTTCCTGTGCATGGTATTTTTACTCACAAAAATATGAGTTAAACAAATATATTATAATAATATATAAATTATAATCAAAAGTGGAACCTATCAAGGTTGACCGTAGGACTGAACCTTCCAGTGCAGGATATTTTTACTCACAAAAATATGAGTTAAACAAATATATTATACTTTATAAATTATAATGAAAAGCGAAACCTGCCAAGGTTGAAAGTACGTAGGAATGAACCTTCCTGAAAGTTCTCAAAACAAAATACATGCCTTCAGAAATCATTACAGAATATTTTACTCTTGTTGCAAAACCTGATATTGATTCGAAGTAGCGATGTCGAGACCGAGCGCATGTCTGGTTCCTCGTGGAATCATGGGGATGCCGCTCGACCCCACGGTGGGCACCAAAATGTTTTGGTTGAATTGGTCCGAGGGTCGGTCGTTCTTCCTTGCTCTCCTCTCTTTTGATCTTCAATCCTCTCCGAGAATGCAATCAACTTTGATGAGTTCACTAGTAAAAAATTGGGTTTTTACAGCGCACATTATGCCACGGTTCACTAGAAACCGCAGCATAATGGTGCGCGGTGGCAGTTTTGTAAATAAATCGAAGAAATATGTCGCGGTTCAGAGGGGAACCGTGGCATATACGCCAGTCAACCATCCCCTTTGACGCCACGTCTGAAAAAAAATTAAATAACAGAGTATATGCCGCGGTTCTCTGGACAACTGCGGCATATACCCCTGCCAATTTATTGCAGGGGCTGACTGAGTCAGAGAATTTCAGAAGTTACAAGGGTATATGCCGCGGTTTCCCTCTGAACCGCGAGATATACTGCAGTAACTTCTGAACTTCTCCGTCAGTCAGAGAATTTCAGAAGTTACAGGGGTATATGCCGCGGGTTCTCAGAGCAACCGCGGCATATACCCCATGTCATCTACTGATATTCCCCAAAAGGCAGTTGGGGAGACAGTTGTATTCAGCACGTTACAGGGGTATAGGCCGCTGTTCTCAGAGTAACCGCGACCTATTCTCCTACCTGAAATAAATTTAAAATGAATTTGAAATATTTAGAAGAATATACCGCGGTTGCCCGCTGAACCGCTGCATATAGTTTAAAAATAATTTTAAAAATGCCATTTAGGTTATTTTTTTAATGAGTATAGGTCGCGGTTCGTTGTGAAACCGCGGCATATAACCATCTTATACCGCGGTTAAGTAGTGAACCGCGGTAGATTCCCCAGTCAGAGTTAAAAAATAAAACTTTGGAATAGTATCGTCTTGTTTGCGCAGTCTGGACTTCGCGTTTTCTTCTCCCGCCGACCACCCATCTCAGTTCCCTCGTTTCTTCACCGTTTAAACTCAAAATTGTTCGGTCATTTCCCATTTTTGACGATAAGAAACAGTTTTAGCCGATCAAAATCGTTTGAAACGCCTGTCATTCCTCTCCGCTGCCATTTTCCTTTGTTGCACCAAGCTTTTTCGCCGCCCCTGTTCTAGGTATTTATGCCCTTTTGCATTCTTAACATGATTTCTTCATTAGTTTTTGCATAATAACAATTGCTATAGTTTTGGTAATGTATGAAATTACTATAGTTTTGGTAATGTATGGTATAGTTTTTGCTAAAATTTTGGTAATGCGTGAAATTGCTATAGTTTTGGTAATGTATGGTATAGTTTTTGCTATAGTTTTGGTAATGTGTGTTGTAGTTCTTGCATTATTTATAAACCTTAAAATATTATTCACTAAGTTTCAATGATATGTATGAAATTGCAAGTTTGATTTTTAGTAGCTTATCTTTTTATGTAATATTTAGGAATATGGATCGAAATTGGATTAATTTACCACGTATTAGTGCTGAGTACGAGAGAGGTGTAGAGGAATTTATACAATTTGCGCAACGTAATGAGGGGAGAAGTGATGATGAAGTGAAGTTTAGATGTCCTTGTGTGAACTGTTTGAATGGGAGAAAGTTGAACGCAACTCAAATTAGAGAACATCTTATATGTGATGGATTTCTAAGATGCTATACAACATGGATATGACACGGCGAAGAAATACATTTTCCCACTGACTCTCAAACTGTAAATGTTACTGATTCCACCATGGAAGAAGATCGACCGGATGAAGACAAATTGGAGGACATGATCCGCGATGTTGGAGCAGAAAATTTTGCCAAAGCTCATGTTAACATAATAATGTTCCATATGTGATTTTAATATTTAATAGTTACGTTATTATGAATTTCAGGCGCCATTGGCAACTTCTTGTTATGTCTATGCAAGACAACTATGCTTTGTGGTTCTGTTCATTGCACAGGCTGTAACACCCTAATATTTTAAAGGGTATTACTGATAGTAGAGACTAAATTAATTTGATATATTTTATAAACCATCAAACTTTATTTCAATTCTCCCAAAGTACAATACCAAACTTACAAACTTCAAACAATATAGTCTTCACCACTTAACATAAATTCGAATTTCAACTTATAAGTTTTACACAACATAATTTTTCCAATACAAATTTATTCTTTTTACAAAATATCCCTGAAAGTTTTTCCCCGCGTCTCTCTCATCTCTAAGCTTTTTCAACCGCATCTGCGACATTATCTATTCACATATAACATGAGTTATATGATCATAGCACAAACAAATAAGGGTAAGCCAACCATATCATAAAATCATTAAACTTGTAATAAAAATATTATAATCATGTATTTCTGCAATTGATAAAATATCATTATTCCGATGTCATTAATTCATCATTATCAAAATCATCTTTCTCATTTCCATAAATCTTACAAGTGTTCCATGCTTACTCATGAAGCCTTATGGTCAGACCGCTCTCTGCCTGCTTCCTTAAGCCTCACTTATATACTATGTCTTACTTTCTGAAGCCTTATGGTCAGACCCCTCTCTGCCTGCTTCTATAAAACTTACGAATCATATGTTTATGTCAAAGCCTTATGGTCAGACCACTTTCTGCCTGCTTTCATAAACCTCAAGTGTTACTTTGCTCATACCAAACTCTCATGGTATAACTCGAACAAACTACTCCCGGTAGTAACATCATTTCATAAGTAATGATTTCTCATATCCACCCCAACATTTCATAAAACCAACAATTCATACCCTCTTATCCACCTAACTCAATCATGTTCATTCTTTAATCATGAATTCATAATCACCCGTTTTGGTATCAATAAATCAAACATATTGCCAGATATCATGCTTCATATTATAAACTCATTTTGCCCATAACGAGTATAACTCAACATATTTTCACCAAACAAAGATCATGGATCAGCCAAAATATATCAACATATCTTAAGAACTACATATTAAAGTCTGGGCTCAATGTAATGATAAATAAAATATATATGAAATTTTTACCATGATAATATTATGCATCTACAATCAACTTGTTTTATTTTATTTTCATCCTATTATAGATTTTTCTTTACCCCAATTGGTCACCGGAGAGGACCCAGATGTCTGAACGCATCAAACTCACCTTCGACGCCAGCACATATGACTAGTCACAACTGACTGGACCAGGCCAGGGCTGCTCTATGATCAGGGATGTGCTAACTCAGGTTTTTAAGGTTCCTCTATCCTACCAACAAAGGGAGGTCCTCAATAATTAACAATTTATTTATTTAATTTATCTACCTTATTTTCTTATGCTCTAAATCTTAAAATGCTTAATTTTACTTCCTCTCACAACAACCTCAACCAGTATCTGTATATCTATTTAATACCCATATACAAGTTATTACAGAACCCTTATTCCAAACCTCCCAACAAGATCAATTTCAGCCAACAAACTCATTCAATAAATTCATCACAATAAACATCCATAATAGAATTCATACAAGATAATTATAAACAATTAACAATAATAAAACATTACAATAAATGGTGATAGAAGAATACAATATTTGACAATCATAAAAATAATCTTAATATAAAAATTCATGGGGAAACAAGAAGTTGAATCTGGCAGAGCCGGTTAGACAACTTCTAATCCATCCAAAAATACAATATAATTAAATAACAAGAACAATAACATGTATGGGGAAATAAGAAGTTGAATCTGGCAGAGCCGGTTAGACAACTTCTAATCCTTCCAAAAATGCAATAAAATAAATAAGTAAAGCAATAAATAGTTTGGGGAAACAAGAAGTTGAATCTGGCAGAGCCGGTTAGACAACTTCTAATCCTTCCAAAATGCAATAAAATAAATAAGTAAAGAAATAAAACGTTTGGGGAAACAAGAAATTGAATCTGGCAGAGCCGGTTAGACAATTTCTAATCCTTCCAAAATACAAAAATAAACAACTAATAACATACAAATGGCATAACATAATCAATATCACGTTTTACAACTATCACACTTGGATATCAACACAAAAGCATACTCTCATTTAAATTCAAAATCATACAGAAACAAAATACTCCATAATCAAGATTTAAGATCAGACAAAAGCAAAATATAGCATATTCAAGACTCAAGATAATACAAAAGGAGATACTCAAGGTTAGCTTCCCTTACCTCTATTACAGACTTAATCTCCTCGCTCTCTGAAAACTTCCAGAATATCCCCTTTGAAATTAGAAATTCTTCCAACTCTCTTCTCTCAAAAATTTTCTAAGTTCTTTGGTGTAAATTTTCAGCCTCCCCCCTTGGCTATTTATAGTAAAAAATTTTACTATTCATTTTTACTATTCATTTTTTTATTCATTTTACTATTACAAAAATAATTTTTTATTTGCAAATTGGTGAATTCTGATCTCAAAGCTACGTGGAACACTTATCCTTTCCAAAAATAATTTTTTTTTTAATTTTTTTTTTTACTATTCACTTTTTACTATTCACAATTTACTATTCACTATTTACTTTTTTTTTTTATTTTTTTAATTTAGTATCTGACTTACAAATATTTTCAAGGATCTTACACAGGCCTCCTCCCACACAACTCAAACAAGCAATTGATTGGTAAGAACCTCAATGTTTGGACTTTCTTTGTTATATAAATGAATGCTAAAACCTTTTTTTATATACAGTTCTATTCCATTAAGTATGATGATGGGTGGGAGATCAATTGTTAATAGTAGAAAGATTGCTTGGATTTCTCTCAAGGTTTGACATATGCTAAAGCCATACTTTGTTATAATTGTTTTATTTTAATGTTATTCACTAACTATTATCAACTGTGATGATATATTGTAGTGTAACAGACAAAATGGGTCATATGAGTGCGGATACTATGTAATGTATTGGATGACCCATATTGTTCGTTCTCACATCACAAGTCGCTGGGAAACGGTAATATTTAACTTTAACAAATTTTGATTTTTTCCCAAATGTTGAATTCATATACACTAATTAATATGAATTGTCTTTTGCAGAGATTCAAGACTACTACACCAGTTCCTGAGAAGTCACTATTATTCATTAGGAAAGCTGCTGCGAAGTATATAATTAGATTATACAATAGCTCTTAGATTTAAACATTGCATTTGATTAGATTGAATTTTCATAGACTTTGTACTTTATTTGATGTTGAAATACATTTGAACATGTGTTTGTTATGTTCAAATTGAATTTGTGTACATGTTTTTATATGCAGGTCTGTTTTTGTGGTAGTGGATATCACAAAAACAGACCTGCAATTTTAAAAAACTGCAGGGGAATATGCGGCGGTTGTAACCACAACCGCGGCATATAGTGTTTCGTTTTTTTTTTAAAATGAGACATATGGCCGCGGTTAGTGCTAAAACCGCGGCATATACTGGAGTCTTTTGCCGCGGTTGAACCGCGACATATAGTGGACAATTTTTTTTTTTTTAAAAAAATGGATTTAGGCAGCGGTTCCTTGGACAACCGCGGCATATTTCGCAACCTATATACCGCGGTCATAACCGCGGCCTAAAGTCTCTGACTTACTACCGTGGCTGAATATGCCGCGTTTCGTAAACTGCAACGTATAGTGAAAAATAACCGCGGTAAAATCCCCTCGCTACACTAGTGGTTGTTGACCTACAGAAGACACTCCGACGCTTAAGTCAGATATGTTTCATAAAGAGGTCTATATTTTATTAGGATAGAAAAGGGATGTCTTTACCTAGGCCTTAACCCTATATTTATAAGGCTTGTGGCAATCAAGCTCATTAATTCATATTAGATATGACAATAAATTCAATAGTACTTGCTAATATACCTGCTAACTGTCCATTAATACCATATTCTTGTGCAATATGACCTGTCAATCACTCATAAATAGCGTATATTTGCATTTAATATGGCCATTAAATGTATTAATTGGCTATTAATGATATTTACCTTTCTGATTAGTTTGTCTGATAGTCGGTCGGTTGCCAGGTATAGTACAAGTAACAAACTAGCGTCTTATGAACAAGAAATTTTATATCTTTTATAACACCGAGGCTAAAAGAATTTTTTATTCAATACAAGTGTTATCTCAAGCAATGTGTCTTAAAAATACATCGTTTAATGTATGATCGCTAAACATTATAACCTTTGAAGAAGCATCTAATGTTTATACCATTTGATGATTATACATGCTGTATATTTTAGCAAACAATGCATTTATGAATGACATCACAAATGATAAAATATCTTGAACATGCAATACAGTCTAACTCTTATCAACAATCAAAACATTTAATGCATGTATGATAAAGTGTTATGATGCTTGTACACTTTATTCTTGATATTTGTTCATATCACTAAAGCGAAAGATATGATAAAAAATCACTACACCAAAGAAAAAGACGTGTGAGGGATGATGAACATTATGAGAATGTTTTCCTTGAAGCCTTATGCTTTATCATATTATATAAGCTCGATTTTGCTAAAGGCCAACGTTAATTAATGTAATTTAACGTCGTGTAGTGCATAGTCTGACGTCTACATAGTTTTTTTTTTTATAAAAATTTATGTTTTTTTAATTTTACCAAATCTGAAAATCAGAAAACCAGTTTTTGTATTTCATATATCCAGAATTCATCTATTCACATTTCAAACTATAACAAAACTGAAAACTAATGCTATTAATATCAAAACAAAAAGAATTGAAAGTAAACTATTGTAGCCTAACTCCATCTTTCCAAAAGATATCCTACCCATTATGACGTTGAACTGAGATATGGTTCAATGTGTAATTGTCTAGGAGAAGGGGGCAGTTAGGAGCATTAATTATAATGTTGTTACCAAAGAAGGGTTTGAAGTTCATTAGTGTATATTCTGACGTCTAAAATTCGCCTACAAATACCACTACCATTCCATTGTTTGATCTAATAAAGTTTTCCTCTTGATCATATTAGGATTCATTTTTTGAATTTTCTTGAAGATTTTTTTATTATTAGAGTTCAGAGTAAAATGTAATGAAATATTACTATGGGAAACATCTTGAGGAAATTTAAAAAATAAATCCCAATATGTTATTAACGTTGGACGTTAGTATTGACCGACGTCAATATGCTTCGTCCATATAAAAAAAACTTCAATGTTACAAAACCTATGCACAAATATGAAAACCATTCAAGCAAGATAAGAGACATCTTTAGAAAACTTAAACCATGGGTGAATATATATGTAGTGGAACCCTTGTTCAAATTCACATACAAATTGATGTCGGATTTTATGATTATCCAACGTCAATTACCTTTGAGGATTTAAAAAACAACTCTGTTATTACAAAACTTATGCACAAATATGAAAACCAAAACCATAAAAAGAAGCATATGTCATGTAAAATGGAGAAACTGTTTGAAATGTAGATTTGTTGACTCCTGACCTCTGAATTTCTATCACACCTTCAAGGTTCACAAAAACTTTTCATAAAGATGATGAATACACGATAAAGAAAAGTTTTGCATTTGTGAACTTGAAGGAGTTAATAAAAATTCAGAGGCAAAAAAATTAACAATATGGAAGTTGGTTCTGAAAGCTCTATAGGGAAGCGAAATTTGGTGAATGGATGTGTAGGTTTTACAAAGGATTCAAAAATTCTTTTGGAAAGTGAAACTTTCGGGAATATAAGGAGTGTTTCAGATAAATTTATTTTGGTATAGACGTCTGTGATTGGCTAAGTGAATGTTATATTTTTACTTAGGGTACAATATAACGTTGAAGACGTGGTTAACCAACCTTAAAGGACATCAATTGTGATGTTTTCAGACGCCATTAAGTTAATAACGTCGAAATTTAGGCTTTTCAGATGTCTAGGTTATTACATTTATTTACAATAATGTCATCGTTCATTGTTAACATTGACTTTTTCGTTTTTTGACGTTGAACACTAGACATTGTAGCCTTATTTTGCATTAGTGTTTCATCTAGGGGATGCTTAAGTCATTAGGAGTTTGAGGAGTCTAGACCTTATGAAGTGGTTTATTAATGTCTCGTTTATGGAATTCAGACAAGGTATTATATTATTTTTATAAATGTGCTAATACATTCATTACTCTGATATATGTATGCTCTGACGCTTCGATTTATGTTTGCTTTGATATGCTTAATCGTCTGATCCGATAATATGATGCATTGCAAATGTGATTATGACTTATGGAAGTCATATATCATTCATAGCATACTAGTTTAGTATTCCTCTTATAAGCCTTTTTGCTATGATACTTATGTTATGCAAACAACAACTTGTTTTGATAATTGATTAAAAGAAGAGTGATTATTATTGCTATGATATCATTAACGTTCTTCTCATACCCCTTTTTTATCTTTATCAAATGAGGGGAGAAAGTAGTATACTAAATTCTAAACACTAAAAAATGATTAAGGGGAAGAAGGATTAAGGAAGAGAAAGAGAACAAAATTAAGGGGAATATTGATGTTAAACACTAGATAAAAATCCTATGCTAAACACTATTTACTCAATACTATTTTACATACAATAAAGCTTTGTACCAAACAGTTCAATTGCTTAAATTGCAATTATTTCATTCACACACCAAAAGCAACTTTAAAGAATGACTATTTACTCAAGTCATTCAATTCATCCATTCCACATAAAAAACACTTCAAATTGGATTTATCATAATAATCAATTTCATTCTCAAAATTACAAAATGACAACAACATGCAAATCTTCCAAAAAAAAAATAAAAATAAAAACTCACACAACACATATCAATTGTAATTTTCTTTATCTGACCAAGTAACTCATAAGACCTTAAACCGTTGAAATTCTTCCTAACGCATAGGGTACCAATAACTAAAAAAATACCAATAACTAGAAGTTACTAAAAGTTACTTACCTAATTTATTACACTATACATGTTGGGTAAAATGATTTATTAAAATAACCTATACATATAAAAACACTTAAATAGACACATTAAAGGTTATATTTTTAAATCAAATTTGATTAAACTTTCTTGGTAAAAATACATTTTGGCTATTTGTGATTTAGTTTCTTTAAATAAATTAAAAATCTTGTAATTTAGTTAATTATTTTAATTTGTATATTTTCTTATTGTTTATTTTACTATTACTTTATATGATATCTTAAATATTTCCAGTCAAGTATAAAATAAAAATGACACATTTAAATAAATGCTGTTTATATTATGTTAATTCTGTAACGGTCAAAGTATAAGACAGCGTAAAACACAAATTTAAAAACTATTATCGTAAGAATAAAAGCGAAATAAAATGTTTTTAAATCAATAAAAAAAGTACTAGAAACTAGAATTGTAGGTGGAGATATAAGTGGTAGTGTCTTATATTCCTTCTTAACCTAAAAAATTAGTGAACCTGTCCCAATGACTATATTTTTACTGTGCTGATAGTTTTTTTAATTTGTAAATCTATACCTTGACACTCTGAATATAAATTGAAGTGTAATTTCCTGAGCAAGTTCCATTATTTATATAGTTTTATTTTACAAAGTATTTCCCTCATACAAAATTTCTGAGCATGTGCAGTAAAATTTAGATAGGGAAGGTGGAAGAAATGAGTAGCGAAAGCAGAGCCCAGCCGAGAAACCTTGTAATAAATTTGAAACTAATAATATATTAAAGCGATTTGATTGAGAGAAATTGACGATGAAAGTAAAATTGTTGGTTTTATGGTTTGTAAAAAAGTGAGTAAGGTCCATTGGTGGTGACAGTATGCAAACTAAAGAGAGTTATTTACAAGAAGCAGACAGAAAATAGAGTTTTGGAGAAAAAATGCAATGAATAGTGTTTTTGGTGTATGTTATCTTATATACATCTATTAGCCATGTAAGAAAAAGAAAGGTGGGTTGCTTTAGTGCATTGGCAACCTTGATAAGGTGGAAGCAGAAACAACCAAACAGAGCCTATTATTGGTAATTATTTAGATCTAATATAGCATTCCAGTGCCATCTCCTTCATTCATCTCAATCAGTGAATGATTGGCATATAAAAAATTGGCTGGTTACTTCCTATATTTGCATAAAACTCATCATCTGAGATCAATTTCTCTGAGGATGTCAAGTTTCTCAAATGTGATTGAAGTTCTCACAAGCAACCTCAATGATAGATGGATGGCCAAAACCATAGTGAATCAGTTTGGCTGCTGCACTCACAAAATTCAAGTTTATCATAAGTAAAGTTTCAACTCCAAGTCAGCGTCACCTGATTCAGACATCACAATATGGGGCACATAACTTATTTGAAGGCTTTAGAACAAATTTTCTGCTAATGTTTCTACTTGGCCATCGAAGGTTGTATTGTATTACACTTTTTCCATCGGAAAGCCTCTTTTTATTGTAAAGAATTACACTTTTTGTCTCGTGTAAGTTGCTAATGTTTCTAGCTGACTATCACAAGAAATTCATGCAATAGGAAAATGGCAGAAAAATATTTGAAGACATATCAGTACAAATCTCTCCATCTATACTTTTAAAAGAGTTATATAAAATAATTTGTACAAATTAATTTATAGATAAATTAGTTTATCGTTTTAGTTTTAAAAGTATTGATGGAGAAAATTGTGTAAAGATATCATAAATAAAAGAAAGAAGAAGGTAGAGTGCTATGTGAAGCCAAAGTGCATTTTAGTGGAGCTTGCCTGGGCATACAACTGGTCATCAAACATTGTAACACCACAGGGCCCTGATGTGGAAGCCCAAGCATGGTGATCAGAATCAAAACCAGATCTCGGTGCTTCTAAACTTCCATTCACATGATAATCTACTGGATTTTCATGTGGATTCATCTCTGCATTTGGTTGAAACTTCAAATTATTCAGTAAATTAAAATTGTATGGAAGGTATGGAAACTGTCCATTCAATTGTAGTCTCATATTTGCAGTGCTGCTCAGCTCACTAAGAACCCCATTTTCTTGTGCCGAGTTAGACATCTCATTCTTCATACTTGAACCAAGATAACTCGCATAACTCCCAAAAGATGAACTTGCAGATCCCTCTACATCTCTGAGGATTTTCCCAATAAACGGTGTTACAAACTTAACACAAATCATCATCGTTCAAATTTATCACTCAGTTTTGTACCATAAGATATTCTTCAGTCATGCTTACGACTACATGAAGAAAAATAACTCACTTGTGGAGAAACATGGTTGAGTCCTCAGGTAAAACTATATTCTGGCTGTCACCATTCGCAATCCATGAAAGAGGTTGGAGATGCTGCTCTGCACTCATTCTAAAGGGGATATTCATTTCATTGAACTGGAAGATAAAAAATACTTTAGTCTTATCTCCTTTATCTGTGACACTGAAATCAATTCTGCAAAAGAAAATTAATTATCAAAACAATTTTTTACCTGATTATTGCATTGCAGCGAGACAAGTTGATGCTTTTTTATGTTTTCCTGCCATCATGGTATCAGAAGGAAAATTAACGATAATCTTAATTAGAACCGTGATGATAAACTTTACTTGAAGATTATGGTCTGAAAGCAAGAACAATTATACCTTTCGGGTTCGAATTTGATTTAGGGACTCCCTGAGTGAATTTTCCATCTGTCCTAGTTGTTCCACATTGGTGATTTTATCAAACTCAGTCCAACAACTGCATAATCAAATAATAAATAGTTTAATATCAGTGTAAAATTTTTACATTATTAACTGACCAAAAGTGCATTTTAGTGTGATTTTTAAAAACATCATCAACTATACACGAATGGGAACAACCACAGGTTGAGATGACCTAACAAAGGAGGACATCTGATTATGAAGATGGGGGAAATATACCCTGCTATTTATTATCTGATCAATTATCTATTAAACTTTGTATTCAATTACACTCTTAATACATATATTAATTATTTAAAAAGAATTTAATAAAATTGCATTTTGATCTAAATATTTTAATTTTATCAATCAATTTGAAATCACCTTCTCAATACTACTAAGGAAAATATTACATTTAAATAAAAGAAGTTGGAACTAAAGCAACAGCTTGTGAAAATCTAGCTGAAAAGAAGAAAAGGCCCACCTTAATCTCTTGTGAGTCTCAGAAATTTGGGACTGCAATAACCTGGCTTGATTACTCAAATCCTGCCCAATGTCAGTCAGTGATTTATAACAACAACCCAAAATTCAACAGAGTAACAAATAATTTAATTGTGTGGGTACCTCAATATTTTGACTACTGTGACAAGGAAACAACAAGAAGAAACGAATGTTTCAGTGCCAGAACTTATATAAATTATCAAATCTTTTAAAAGAATAGTTATTAAGTTAGTCTCAGAGTGACATACTTTGTGCCCAGAAATTCTTGTATATTTACATCATGGTCTAACTTCTTAAACGTTTTCTTCAGTGCCTAAATTTTCAAATGTACAGACATGTCATTAATATGAATCCCTTCAAAAAGAGAAAAAAATGAACCATGTTATCTGGGTATGGATTTTGAACTGAGTTGTTAGAAACGCTTACCTCAAGAGTCTCCAACTTCCTGTTGCAATAAATTGAAAAAGCCTTTTGTTAATTTATTGTATTACTTTCTATTACTTGGAACAAATACATTATATCATGTTTCTGTGAACTACCTTTTTGCCCTTTCCTGAGGAGTTAGTTGAGCAAACTTCGCAATAACTTCCTCTAAGTTACTAAATCCACCAAGAGGGGAGTAAAAATAATCAGGAAAATGGTAATACAACTTATAACTTTTCCAATAATTGCTCGTAAAATAACAAGTAACAGAAAGTTAATACCCATCAAATACATGCATACATATATATATATATATATATATATATATATATATATATATATATATATATATATATATATATATATATATATATATATATATATATGTATATATACATATACACACATAATATGCAGTGTACCATGGCATACTTAATATACAACATGGCTGGTTCAAAGCATGATAACTTTGATTTCTGGTCTTGGTTAAAGACAACCTCTCTTCTTTGGCTTATGTATACTCTAGATGTTTCTTGTACTCCCTTAATTAACATCCCACACAACCATACTTATTCCACTACTGACATGCAGAAGTTAGAATGGAAAATTTAAATTAAATTTGTTTTTTCTTGTCATAAAAATGAAATAGAAATTTCAGGGCGTTGCAGTTGCAGGAACAATATTGCAGTTGAACAGAAATTATGAAGCATGATCTAAACTATTACTAAAGATGGGTTTTTTATGTCAGTATGGCTTCATCCATCTAAACTATTACTATTCGGTAAAACTAACATCAATACACAGCTAGCTATGTTATGATATGATGAGAGAATTTGAGTGTTATTAGGGTTTACCTGCGTCTCCCCCTACATACCGAAGGCTTTCCATTTGGCGCAAACATGAGAAGTATGATATCTATGTCACACAATATAGATAATTCAGCAGCTTTTTTCATAATTCCATTTTTCCTTTTAGCATATGTTGCTTGGCGGCCATTGGTGTTCTCCAACCTCTTTATCTTTAGTTTTACCCTGCCCATCCTGCATATTATTATGTACATATAAACGTAGTTAACAACCACAATAACCTTAATTGTACGCATTATGCTGTATATATACCTTACTATTCACAGAAAAGGATTCCAAATATATATAGATCCTAGCTCCAAAAAGCACTTGCATTGCATTTTCTAGATACAAATTTCAACACACCCCATCTTACATGCTTTTGCCCCTAATGATTCACATACCAAAACCAATGAAGAACTTCAATTAAAAAGAAACAACATGACCAACAGTAACAACATGTGGCTGCGTGATTTGTATCTATACCCTTTATCAACGTTTTCGAATGTTGACAAGGAGAAAGACAGAATGTGAACAATATAGAAAGAGCTTTGCAAGAAAAAATAGAGAGAAAGAAGAATATAGAAACTCACGCAAACGAGGAAGTTGAATATAATAATAATAGTAATAATAATAATAATAATAATAATAATAATAATGTGAGTAAAAATTAAGGTTCAGAAGCTAAGGGTGTAGAATGTGAGAGGGAGAGGTTGTGAATGACAATGGCAATGGCAATGGAAGATTCAAAGAGAGAGAGAAAGAGGGAGAAGAGAGAGAAAGAAGGAGAAGAGAGAGAGAGAGCTTACGTTAACATGTCTGGGGGACCGGTAAAATCGGTCATTGAAGCATGCAAGAGAATCGGAAGCTGAATAGCGTTAGAGATTTCGTTCCATTTTTTCTCACCAACAATAACGAAACAGAATCACAACACAGCCATGTCATCTTCGTTTACAACTTTACATCGTACCATTCGAAAACATGCACGTTAATATAATTCAATCAAATAAATAAAGGTTCAGTTTGTGTTTTTCATCCTTAAATTTTTCAAAAATTCACAATTTTTCCTAACCTTTTTTCTACAGTTTTAGTTTTTTTAATTTTTAATTATTTACAAAATTTATCTTAATTTTTTTTAATTATACATAAATATGTTTAATTTTAAATTTAAAAATATATTAAATTACTATTAAATTATTTCTAGTAACAAATTTCAGCTACTTCTATTACTATTACGTAAAAAACGTCAAAAAAACATGTGTTTTTCCGTAATTTTATTATGTCACGTTAAAAGTTAAAGTAATTAAAAATAAATAAACTAAAAATTAAATTAAGTTCTAGAAAAGAAAAAAAAATTAAGGATTAAATTATGTAAAAGGAAAATTTGTGGACAAAATAACGTGCAATTAGTTTTTTAAGTTCACATTAAAATTTTAAAAAAAGTATAGTTGTTGAGATATTGTAGCTTAGAAAATATTTACAAAGTAATTACAAAAATATTTCACTAATATTTAAGTTGAAGCATGAAGATAATATATATCTTAATAATAAAGAAAATTGTAATTTACTAAGAGATTTAGTCAAATATATGTGAGCTATTCGTCAATACGAATATAAAACTAGAATTAATTCATCTTATAAGGCATTACAAATAAAATAATAATCTATTTTAATAAGTTTTGTACATTTATGAAAAACTAGATTAACTTTTATATGAAAAACAACTTACTTAGACTATTACAAAATAATTGAATAAATTGCATGAGACGCACCTATTGTATCCTTCAACAAGCCAAAAGGGATTTTAGATATTTATGTAGTAATTGATGAACCTCCAACCCATAATAAAGATGGAAGAGGGAGTTCATGGAAAATAAACATATTTTAGAAGAAAGTTTCTTTTCGTTCTTTCTTCTGCTTGGTTTAGTTTTGTTTTAAAATTTATGACTTGTGTTTTGTGTTTTGTAGGTTTGCTAATGATACTTTTCTCTTTGAGGTTGCACATGCATACGAGAGAGAAAAACATATTTTTTGAAAATATCTTTTGAAGATTAAATGAGTCCCACAAAGATTTGGAGAATATCTTATCTTTTGGTTGGCTTAGTTTCTAAAATGTTATTTTTCTTTGTAATTATTAGGAAACCCACTTCTTTACCTATTTAGGAAAGTCTCTCCATCACTTTTAAGAGGTTGAATATTTTTTAAAGTATCAACTACTTTTAGAGAATTAAGAGAGTCTCACCACTTATATACGGTGGTTTAGTACCCCAAGTGGGGTGACCACCTTTCTTTCCTTTCCCTTTATTGTCTTTTCATTTTTTATTCCATTTATCTTTATCTTCTTTTGTCCATTTTATGCTTCTACAATTTATATTTTCTTTGTTATTTTGTGTTCTTTCTTTTGATTATATTGAATCTATCTTCTCATTTTTCTCTTTGAATCTTTTTAAGTGAACCTTTACATTTATATAACTTAGTTATCTTAATATCTTTGTTAGATTTTCTTAATCAAACATTAATACAAATACCTTATTCTCTTAAAATTCACAAAATGAACTCTTACCCTTTGTTAATCAAAGCTTTGGTTTAACGAGATGTTTATCTTATTCTATTTTTGCCTAACTTTGTTCTTGTTTAGCTATCATCTTTTTTTGTCATCGTTGTTAATTGAGTTAAGTGTAATTTGGGGGCAGGTTGATCCCACAATAAGTTATAAAGAATATATTGTATGACATTATAAAAAAATTCAATTGTGTAAGGCAATGTTATACAACTTAAAAATCAACAGAAATATATAATAATGCCAAGGAGGTTTGAAGGCATTCTTGCAACTTAATAAAACAATTGATTGAGGAAAGAATATTTCCATGAGTGTTTGAAACAAAATATGATATTTGAAACATATATAACCATGATTATAAAGAAAACCGTTGACTTACTCGCATTTTACAGTGCTACTATACATTTGTTTCGATTGAATCATCTACTGTGTTTCGAATTATCACTGTTGCCAGATTCTAACAGAGAGGCTCCATGAAGAAATTTAAGGGCAGTGTGGAAGTAAAGACTAGTGATCTCAGAAGTGGATACAAACATGCTTGAATGTTAGTGAATATTGTTTAAGCAATTCTTTCTGAAGACTTTCCTATTTTTCCTTCTGCAGTTTATAAATAGTAAAAGAGAACACTACTGAGAAGGGAGTAAGGATCAAAAGAAAACCTGGGTCTCAAGAGCACCTTGTGCAAAATTCTCACAAGTTAATTGGCGTCTTTTAACCTCATGCTGTAGCTCTGCATTACTTGCTTCAAGAATAATGATATTTTAAGAATCTGAAAAATTAAGAGAAATATATTACCATGACATAAGAAACATTCAAACAAATCTAGGACAATCTAGAAATGATGTACGTGAACCTCGATTGGTCCACTTGTATCACTATAAAATAGAAGCTCGATTGGTCCACTTGTACAACATTCTTGACAGTTTAGATGATGCATGTGAATATATGAAACACAATTTTAAAAGTTCCATCGTGCATCAAGTCTGTACCTATCATCACAGTTTTGTTGTTTCCTCCCAGAGAATCCTACATATTCATCATTCAATTGCATTTCGTGATAAATAATTTAAATCCATTCCATATATGTTCAAGTAATCACTACAAACAAAGCTTTTTATCGTGTACTTTCTGTAACGGGTTTTTCTAAACCAAGTTCGGAGATAGGATTGGCAATACATTCTATCCACCTGGTCCTTTAGTTCAATAGTTTTAATACATAAAAAATTGACAAGGTGCAGTATCAACAAGGAAATAACGCATGCCTTAAATATTAATATAAAAGTTCTACTTTTGTTATTATTTCTTACATTATTTAGTTGGTTGGGATAAACTTAAAGTTTAGGGATTCATTTAAATTTAATTTTATTATTTTTGGATTTAGTAATATTTGGTTTGATTTTGATAAAGATAAAATAGATATAGGTAGTTTTGATTTTCCTTTTATTTAGGAGAGTGTTATTTTATTTTATTGATATAATAAGATAGAGATAGATTAAGTAGATTTTATTTTAAGTTAGTTGATATTCTATTGTTAGTTTTTATTATTTGTACTTGGCCCAAGACCTTATTTGCACCTATTTAAAGGTTGTCAATGTTCAATGAAAAGTAACCCTAGTGAATTGAAGAGTATTATTATTTGTGTGGGTCATGTTTTTCCCAATAGTGGTATCAGAGCTTTATGCTCTGAGTACCGAGAGAGAGAGAGAGGAGAGAGTCAAACATCGTGAGAGAAAAAGTGAGTGCTTGATTTTTTTTTTTTGTGAGAGGGATGACAAAAGTAGTTAATGGGATGAGTGTGACACAGTTGTCGGAAAATACCAATAACGAGAATTGGTCTTTGCAGATGAAGGTTCTTCTTGGATCCCAAGATGTGTGGGACATAGTGGAGGACAGGTACAATGAACTCGTGGATGAGGAGCATCAGACAGTGAACCAAATTGCTGCATTAAAAAAGACACGAGTGAAAGACAGATCGACTTTGTACATTTTGTATAATGCAGTGGATGAATCTAGATTCGAGAAAATAGCTAATGCAATGTCAGGAAAAGAAGCATGGAAAATTCTGAAGGTGGCATACACAGTAGATATTCGTGTGATGCAGGTCTGAGTACAAGCTCTCAAAAGAGAGTTTGAACATATGGAGATGGATGAAAATGAGGGAGTTGCCGAGTTTATAACTCGAGTGCAGAAGATGACCAACCAACTTGAAATGAACGGAGAAGAGGTTCCTCCTAATCAGGTTGCGAAAAAGATCTTGAGAAATTGGACGGATGATTTTGAAAGTATCGTGGTCGCTATTGAACAGACAAAGGATTTGTCAACTCTCACTATGGAGGAGTTAGATGGGTCATTAAAAGTCCACAAATTGAGAAAGAAAAAGAAAAAGAGGGAACCCAACGATCAATTACTACAGGTACAATTTGACTTGAATAAATCTCGGATTACTCAGAGTCGAGGTCTTGGCGGCAGAGAGCGAGGACAAGGTTGACGTGGCCGAGATAATTTTGAGAATGATGATGAAGAGAAAACAAGTCAGCAGAATTGGCGTGACCGAGAACAAGGAAAAGGTCGAGGCGATCAGTCAGGAGTTGAATGTTTTAAGTGTGGCAAGTATGGCCACTATGCAAATGAGTGTAGATCAAGCAAGTGCTACAATTGTGGTAAGGTAGGCCATATTGCAAAGTATTGCAAGACCCAAACAAAGGGGAGACGAATCTCCTTACTGAAGATGTTGAAGAAGAGTGTGGAATCTTGTTGATGGCAAAGAGCTCGAATGCAATGAACATGGAGAGCCCGATCCCAACAATGGATGAAGTGATCTCGGTAAAGGATGCAACAATTGTGGAGAAGGAAAATCTGGAGAAAGAACTCAAACAAAAAGATTAAGAGATTCAGCGGATAGGGAGGCTTCTAGATGAACAAAGGGTTGAGCTTGAGGAGCTGAAGAAGGCGACTCTTGAAAAGGAAGAGAAAACATATAGCATTCATGAACCAGATAAAAATAAGGAAGAAGAAGATGAAGAAGAGATGAAGGCTGATGAGATTTCTACCAACTCGGTATGGTATCTAAATATTGGGGCAATCAATCATATGTGTGGAAACAATAACTTTTTTTATAAACTCACTAAGGTGGAGGCCAAATTTACGTCTTTCGAAGATGACTCCAAGGTGACCGTGAAACGCCCAGTAGACGTCGATTAGTGCACTAACGGACGTCTATAGACGTTTAGCAGTGCACAAACCGACGTCCAAACCCCCTAATCCCTAAACAACCCGTTCGGGCATATAGACGTCCGGGGTGGCTTCATCGGACGTCTCTACAGACATTGGGGATGTGTGCCTCGGACGTCTAGTCAGACGTCGAGGGGTGTGCCTCGGACGTCTATATAGACGTCGGGCTTGACACAACGGACGTCTATATAAACGTCGGACCTGACACAACGAACGTCTATATAGACGTCGGGCCTGACACAATGAACATCTATATAGACGTCGGGTACAAGTCGGACGTCAAAAAGCCAAAAGAACAGACGTCTAAAGCCCTTTCTGCACTAGTGCGTGGAACAATTCGACATATGTAGAAGAATGGACGAGTTGGAGAGATTAGGGATGTTTATTATGTTCCGGAGCTGAAGAGAAATATTTTAAGCATGGGTGAGATAATTGAAAAAGGTAATTCGGTTTTTATGAAGGACCAGGTATTGTATTTAAAGGATAAGCATGGTCGTTTAAGAACCCAGGTAAAAGCAAAGAAGAACGTGTTGTATGAACTAGAGCTGAAAATCTTGGAGAGAAGATGCAAACCCAGAGTGGGATGATGCACATGGAAAGCTGAATGAAGGAAAGGAAGAATTTAAGTTTATGGGGGAGTTTGTTGGGATAAACTTAAATTTTAGGGATTCCTTAAAATCTTATTTTATTACTTTTGGGTTTAGTAATATTTGGTTTGATTTTGATAAAGATAAATTAGATATAGGTAGTTTTGATTTTCCTTTTATTTAGGAGAGTATTATTTTATTTTATTGATATAAGATAGAGATAGATTAAGTAGATTTTATTTTAAGTTAGTTGATATTCTATTGTTACTTTTTATTATTTGTACTTGGCCCAAGGCCCTATTTGCACCTATTTAAAGGTTGCCAAGGTTCAATGAAAAGTAACCCTAGTGAATTGAAGAGTATTATTATTTGTGTGGGTCACATTTTTCCCAACAGTTTGATGTTGGGAATCCAACTGTGAGTCCAAGTCTCACATTGGATAAAAATGAGAAAGTAGAGCAGTATATAAACATAAAAGACCCATTAACCCATTGCCTTAAGGTTTTGGGTAAAGAGTGATATCGATCCCTTATATAGTTGGTTCAGATGTTATTGGTGTTTGTGTAACCCACACGAAACCTCCTCCTCGATAGACCCAACAGTGGTATCAGAGCCGATGGTTTATCTTGGTGACCGGCTCGGACGAGTAAAATGATCCTTATACTGAAAGTCATCCTAGAAAAAGGGTATTCAGGTAAGAAAGTTCCGTTAAGATATGGTGGTTGAAAAGGACTACTCGTGGTTGTGATTGGTTGGGAATGCTTCCGCTGGAGGGGGAGTGTACCTATGTGAAAGGGACTCACCCTTAAGGGGGAGATGTTGGGAATCCAAGTGTGAGTCCAAATCCCACATTGGATAAAAATGAGAAAGTAGAGTAGTATATAAAGATGAAAGACCCATTAACCCATTGTCTTAAGGTTTTGGGTAAAGAGTGGTGTCGATCCCTTATATAATTGGCTCAGATGTTATTGGTGTTTGTGTAACCCACAGGGAACCTCCTCCTCGATATACCCAACATATTTCACATCATTATGTAAATCATACAATAGACAAGAAAGATGCACCGAATATAAGAATTACTACTTGTATTTATTAACCTAAAATAGGTGCATTAACTTGCGATCAGGATATAGCACATGTGTTCCTTCTTTTCTTTTTTTTTCATGTCCAAATGCACTTATTACATTTCCAAGAGCTAATAAACCCTTATTGATATGAATTCCTAATGCATGAAAACAACAATTGAATATTACAAAGAACTCAGCTAGGAGAATGGGCTTCAATTAACTCCATCTTCAAAGTGTTATATTTTAAAAATTGTGAATCAATATTGTTTTTGTTTTGTACAAAACCTATTATTACTATAGTTAATTTTTGTTGCATCGTATTATTAATAATACAAATACTGTTAAGATAAGATCGTCTAAACGCTACGTGTTAAGATTATATCGTCTAAACAAACATAATTTTGAAGTTTAACAAAGTGACTAAACAAAATAACATATGATAACTGAACCGTCTAGGATATTAAATGCAAGCACTAAACTCTAAATTAAAAATATTCTCAATGCTAACTTGGTTTAGACAAAACAACCCAACTACAATGGTCAAGCAACTCAAGAAAGCAATTTCAATTAAAACAAGTTAATCAATCATGTTTGCTCATCGTGGAAAGATCAATCAAGAGATAATGAGGCTTTAGCAACTCAAGCTTCAACTATGGTGCTCACAGAGCAAAGACTTACAAGAAAAATGCAAAGGCTTTATGAGGGATCAATAAACATGGCAAAATGTTTTCTTTAAATGCATGAAACCTTTCCTCACCAACGAAAGTGTTTCACTTAAGCTTACTGGTGTATAAGGATGTGTGTCTTTCATTCTAATATCACAATGTCACACAAATCAACTTTGTCATTTGTTTCAACCAACATAAGCACATTCGCATGCAAGTTAACATCACAAGGACTTTCATGGTTTGTATTGTTTCAAGGTGAAGAAGGAAATTTGGTTTTTCTAGATACAATGCACCTTGAGCTAAGAGTAGACAAATCAAATCATGATAGCATAAATCTCTATTTTGCTTCAATTCAATTGTAACTAATTCTCAACTCATTTTCTAACTTTCATTCATTGAACTCTTTTTCTTTATCTTGTTCTTCTTCCTTCTTTTTCTTTCTTTATCTTGCTTCTTTCTGTTTTTCTCAATGCTCCTTTATAACACGATCTCCTCAACTACCCCAAACTTAAATCATTCTCCTATACCAGAAATGAATGCTCTACTCAACTCAAGGTAAGGAGGTCAATGATTTTTCATTGCTTAAGGATCTAGGAATGAGAAAGTTTTCTTTAAGGTTCAAAGATTTTGCATTGGCTTTTGGGCTAAAAAATGTAGAAGAGGTAGAATAACAAGTAGTTAATATAATGATTTTCATCTATTGTATGACATAATAGTTACACTCATACCCTCCCATTTACAAAAAAAAAACAAGTAAATAATGTATATGTTCTAAATTAATAATCTTGAGATGAAGTCATGTAAGCTTTTGAAATGTTACACTTGGTCGCTCCTTCAAAATGTTATATCTATAGTAAACACAAATAAAAAAAGGTATGCCCAAAAATTATAAGTATAAATTAACGTTAATTACCAATCCATTATTTGTTTTAAATAGAGGAATATTCTTGTGCAATGAGTCAAATCATGCAATATTGTGATCAATCAAGGATACCACAAGTAAATATCAATGACATTGTATAATTCATCTTGTCATGTTCATATTGTATAATTTCGGAGAAAGTGATAACAAAGAAGACGCTCCCCAATTTTGATAAGATCTAGTCTTCTATTATTCAAACAATTAAGACAAGGATACCGAATATTTACTCCATTATCTCTACTATCGACATTATGTTTTGCAAATTGTATAAGTTCTTCTACTTTTCTCTTGTACACCTATGAATGTTTGTTAAATTAATCAAACTTTGATTTAGAAGTGTGTTCTGTAATTGTTATAAAAGTGATGCCTATATCTCAACCAAGAGGGGGGAGGTGAATTGGATTTTTCTTTAAAAAATTGTTCTTTCAAAAATTTTTGCAAAATCTTTGAGTTTTCTTGAAATCAATATCACAAGTATATGAATCAACAACAAAACAGAAAGGATATAAAAATCAACACAAAGATTTATACTGGTTCGGCCAAGCCTACATTCAGGCTTCCTTCAACAACCTTAGTTGAAGGGAACAACTATAATGATAGAGTTTACAAGCAAGAATGCAGAGATATCCCTTCTTAATGCACTTTCCTTTCCCACTCAATATCACTTACAGTGCAAGATGTGAACACCTCACAATCTCACAAACCCAAAAAGCAATCCCAACTTTCTGTACACCTGGAGAGCAATCCCAACTCTCAATGCAGAACACTACGGTTCTCCTCCTAGCTAACAACAATAGGAACATAATCTTCTTGATTGGAATGTAGACACTGATCCTCAAATAATACACCAGAAGTGCAGATATGATCAGTAATGTATCAACACAACTTTCTTGCAAGAATCTTTTTTAATAGCTCAAATGTGATCTTTGATTCTTCAAGACTTGTTCTAAGACGCTCCTGCAATAAATACTCAATAAATAAGTTAGTTATGAAAGTGCATGTTCTTTTAATTATATTAAAACAACGCGCAAGACGTCTATTTATAGGATTTTCAAATCCTGATGCAATTTAATGATTATGCAATTAATGTAATTTGTTAAGCTTTTCCTTTTGCTTTAACAATTTTACATATGTTTCAGATTTAATAGATTAAACAGTGCATGCAATCGATTATGCAAATCATACAAATGTGAAATCCTCTTTAATTTATGACAGATTGAGATGGTTAGCCAATGGTCCAAATTTTCAAGTCTTCTCTTACACTGGTTATATGATTAATGGGTGCACATTTTACACTAAAGACCGAGATGATCAAAGTACTGTGCAAAATAGTGGTGTAACTTTGGTGGCTGAATCTATGCACATCTCAAGTGCTAAAGATAAAAGTCCTGTATATGCAAATATGTCGTATTTTGGGGTAATTGAACATATATGGGGTTGGATTTCACCACATTTTGGGTACCCATATTTGGTTGCAAGTGGGTTGATAACAATAATAGAATTCGACAAGATGAAACATGATTTATGCAAGTGAATTTTAATAAAGTAGGGTACAAAGATGAGCCATTTATTTTAGCATCACAAGCTCAACAAATTTTTTATGTCACTGATCCGGTTGATGTCAATTGGTCAATTGTGTTGTTGACCAATAAAATAAACAATCCTTCAATTGATGATATAAAGGATGAATATACAAATATTGAAGATGATCCTTTGTATCAAATATCATATGATGATGATCCAATAACAAATGATATCTTGTATAGGAGATATGATCATGACGAAGGAATTTGGATAAATCCATCATTTTGTGTCCATAAGAAACCTAAGTCTTTAAACTTAAAATCAAAGAAGAAAAGGTTGGATTTATAAAGTTTTATTCTTATGTTTATCCCTTTTTACTGATGTTATCCCTTTTTTTATCTGAATCACTTTTATTATAGGTAAATGACAACTCCTACTGAAGATGATAATCCTTCTCCCAACCAAGCTAAAGGGAAGAAAGGTATAGTGATTATGAAGAAGATCGTTCAAGCTAGAAGTGAGGGAAATGTATGTGTTACATTTTGGATGCCTATAGAGAGATCATTTGGAATAATATACAAGTAATGTTTACTACTTATTTGAAATGTATGTGTTATGATTTCCAAACTGTTTTTTTCTAAGTATTTTTTTTTGGACAGTTAACTTTCAATGTAGATACATGTCGCAAGACATTTGTATTAAGGAAGGAAGGGTTGTTGCTTTGGAGTTTTAAGACTTCCTTGGCCATAAATGTCTACAAGATGACAATAGAGATTATTTAGAGAATCCTCCTAATCAACCTCCTGCGAAGTATGCATCAATTATTAATAAGGACATTTGGAGACAATTTATTGCAAAATGTATGGATAAAACTTTCAACATAATGTATACTATCTATATATAATATATTTATCCCTTAATTCTTGAGCATATGATTTGTTTACTATCTTTCCTTTAAGAAAAAAAACATACAAAATAAGGAAAGAGCATCACGCTCCAAGTACCCTTATAGGGACTCTCGTAAGGGGTATGGCCGCATAGAACAAGATATGGTAAGTCAGTTTATCATTTCAGATTATGTGATTGAATTGTGAATGTACTCTCTTAGTTGTTATCAACAATTAGGTTGAATCAATTGGATACCACATTGGTGGGTAATTACTTGTTCGAGGTGTATGGTCACATCAACATACCTTAATTTTTATTAAGGTGGCATGTATGAATACTGAAATGTATATACTTTTGTTGTAAAATAAGTATGTGATTGAATCTTTTGGGTTGTTCAAATAAGTCATGTTCTGTGATTATTTTGAATCATCAATTTTATACTACATTGTTATAATTATAGGAACAATATAACTATACGGCATTTTAGAATCACTTAGTGCTTGCTGATTATATTAAGAACTCAAAAGAAGGGCGACCCCTCCATCTTGAATCTTGAAACTGACTTTCATGGTTTATAATATATATATATATATATATATATATATATATATATATATATATAAATATAAAGAAAAAAAATTGAATGGTAATTGAGAGTAACACCTGTGAAAGTTGTGATTACATGTTATGAGTAATGTGTCAATCGATTTAAGTTGTACTCTAACCTAAGACTTTAAAGAAAAGAGACTGGATGAGTGGTAGAATATATAAGTACTTATGGAGTATGAAATGAGTTTATCTGTGTGATTGATGGGTGTTGGTGTTTGGCATGATAAATATTTTTTACAGAATGCATAGGATATGTTCAATGCATTACAGTTTACATATATTTGGTATTAAACTATTTTTGGATTGTTCAAATTTGTTTGGTATTAGTTTTGACAATTAAATTATTGGTTGATAATAGTTGGGTAAAATTGAAATCGGTTGATGAGTGTAATGTTGCAACTAATGTGATTTGACATTGAAAGATAACTAATGTGCAACTCTGATGCTCTTTTATGGTGTTTCAAAACTGTTGGACTGATTGTATTGATATACTCTAGGAAGAATGAGCTAACTTTTATATGGATTGCTTAGCTATTTTATAAACAGGAAATCTTAGAAAGACAAGCAAGCCTTGATTTTGAATCAAAGTTTTATTTTTCTTGTAAAATAAATGGTAGAAGATTAGCATTTTATTTTTCTTGTTTTTTCCTTTTGAAATTTACATATAAGTGATAAATAATTTACCTCGATAACAGTTGTGATCCTCCCTAGTCCACCCTATAGTTACTCTAGTTTAGAAAATCACTTAAAAAATCTGAATCAATTGCAGCACCAATAGAAATGTATCACCTGAAATTGTTTTTTTCTCCATGATGTTAGAACTTGAATATTATCCACATGTTGCAAAAGCGCCAAGTTATCTGCAATGACAATTAGTTCCAAGTGAATGGTAGAATATGATAGGCCAACATTTGACTTAGATAGTTATAAATCTCTATTAGGAAGTCAATAGGCATTTATTTATACCTTAATCTTCTAGTTTATGTGGCAGATTTAGTAATACATAACTACATAAGTTGTGTTATGGACTCGTAAGAATAAATTAAGGTGTCAAATTGTTATTTTGTGTATGTTGAAGGAATATTGTGTTTGTGACCAAACACAGCCTAACTAATTTGATCTTTTTTCAGTTATTGAAATTTTCTAACTAATTTAATTTGTTTTCACAATAATTAGATAAAGGAATTGGATCAAATGTTCATAACATTCTCCGTCAAGAATTGTGGAAGCATGGTGGTGTGAACAAAAGCGGGACAATTCAAAACGAAGAAACTCAGCAAGTTTGGGACAAATGTGTAAGTAATATGTTTTCATATTATATTTATGTGTGTGAAATGATGAGAATAAATGTGATATGTTTGGTTCTTGTTTAGGTTCAATTATCACAAACTAGTTCAGAAGAGATGAGTAATGATCACTCCGACATTCTGAGTCAAGCTTTATGTCTCCTAGAGTATCCAGGTCGTGTTAGGGGACTGGGATTTGGAGTTGATCATAGAGATTATTTCTCATCCAAAAAGCGTCATACGCACCATGAGCATGATAAATTAACTGCTCAATTGAAAGACATGTCAGAAAGAATTGCACGAATGGAAAATGAGATGCTTCGAAAAAATGGCACACCAAATACTGTTGAAGAAGCTAATATTAATAGTGGCCAAGGGAGTTGCACATTGTCATCAAATAGTTTTCCTAAGGTAACTAACTTATCTACATTACTTTCATTATTACTTTAATTTACTTACTTTAAACTTTCATATGAGTCACATTGAAGATTGTATTATAATTAAATTTTATAATGTAGGGGTCTCAAGTTGTAAATTGTTTACATTATTACCATCACTTTTCTTGGTTGTCCATGGAAAATTGCATAATTTTAAAAGTGATACACTAAATGAGACTTCTACCTAAGGGACATGTCAAAGTTAGCATAGATATTGCTTTGGAACCAAATGTATCCTTGCCTATACCAATTGATGATGATGACATGATGACAATAGGACAAGCAATAGGTACATTTATGCCATGACCAATGAATTTCATACAGATTAGTGATGAGGTATGGTTATACAATTGTATTCATTCATATTTATGAACATATTTCATCTATTGCCTAACTTGTTTAATTAATGATGTTTTAGGATTCTACTCAACCTAAAAAGAAAAATATGAATAATACAAATGAACGTGTCACACCTAACAAGAAATGTCAAGGGAAAATGATCATTCAACATACTCTTCGTAAACTATTTCATCCCAATCTTTTTGAATGGTGCAACTATCTCTCTTCATACATGAACTAAAGCCATCAGAGTCACTTCCTCTAATACAAATGGACAAAAACATATTTGGACTAGAGAATCATAAATAAATCGTTAATGTAGAAATTATTGAAGAAGTTACTAACTATGCATGGCTAGCTGCAACTACAATTTCTATATACATAGGTTAAAACATATAGTACAATTTATCATTAACTTCATTATTAGATTGACACCTTATCATATTGCTAATACATTCTTATATTTTTCTTTTATAAGATACCTATATCAAAATTTTGTTAAGCCAAATAGTAAGGCATTCTTTTTCTTTATCACCCCAAATCATAACACATGAGCTACTAATGAAAGACAGAATGCAAAAAATAGTTATTCTTTTTTTATAATGGGGTGATTGATAAGTTTTTATACCAATGTTGAGTAGGTATAAAAGCAGAGGGAATAGAAAGTTTTCAATATTTTACACCGGTTATAGAACCGGTGTAAAAAGTTTATTTTTTTACACCGGTTCTGCTTGTAACAGGTATAAAAGTCTGATAAATATACTTGGTATTACGTGCTTATGTATAAATATGGCAATTATACGAAACATTGAAATCAAAATGACGATGGCAACAAAGCCAAACGATGGTTATAAACACCCTAGTGGATTAATAATATTTGATTCAATGTAAAAGTGAGTTATGAAGTGAGCTTTGGTACCTGAGTTTCAATGAAAGACCCTTCCAAAACACATCTCATCCTCTTAATCCCTCACAATCACCAACATAGTATCATCTTGATTACGCACCTTCTTCATTCTTGGGGTTTCGCAGAACCCTAATCGCCCAAACATAGCAAAAGAAAGGATCTAACCCTTCTAGAGGAATCGCGGTCCAAGAGCACGAGGGTTTTGACAAGCAGTGATTTGGCAATCTGGAAAGGGTCGTGGTGTTGAGAGTTTTGAACTCTGCCCTCAATGTAAAGGAACTTGTCAAGGAGAAGAAAACGCGCCAGAGAGAACCAAGAGAAGACATAAAGTAAAGGGGAAGAAGTTTCGGAGAGAACTAAGAGAAAATAAAAGGCGTGCGCTAAGAAAGTGAGAAACGAAGGCGTTAGGCAGAATCCATACTGGTTTTTAGTATAATTGGTGTAAAAAAATATTTTTTACACCTCTTCTTAGTATAATCGCTGTAGAATTATTTATCATTTATTACAATTTTGCCACCGTGTTATTTTTATACCTTTTTTTAGTATAACTGGTATAAAAAAGTTTCTTATTTACCATTTTGCCACCGCAACAAATTTTATACCTGATGAATTTCAACCGGTATAAACTGTCGCTATAAAAAGTCTATTTTGCACTAGTGTTGCACCTATTAATATCGGGTAATACTTTACTTTGCAACTTTATCAACAATGTATTATTTTCAAAGTTAGATGTACGAATTCTAATTTTGTTGATTCATTTCAAATTGTAGCCAACATTGGGTCTTGCTGAGAATCAATCTTAGAGATAATTCATTATCTTAACCAAGTAGCGGTAGACATTAATAAGAGACAATATTTGAAGAAATATTTTGACATGTAAGAATATACGTGTTTATACTTTTACTGGACATATTCGTATACTTTTAATTGTATTGTTTTTACTTATACATGCTTTAATTTTATTTATTCACTAGGGTTATACAAACCTATCGAGCTCAAACAAGAAACATGGTTTCAAAGTCTAAGTCAAACAATATCAAGTGGACAACAAGTAAGGTACATTACCCTAGTATGTTTTATGTAGTATAGTCTTGATTGTGATAATTAAATTGTTGAATGACCTCATGTCACCTTTTAGTTCACATTCACTAATACAAAAATTGTGTACAACGTCAAATATTTTGGGCTTTTAAACGCGAATTCACGAACGAAGTTATATTAGGAGACGTTAAATTGACGTTGAATTTAAAACATTCGACATTAAATTAAAATCGAATTTTTTCATTATACGACGTTAAAGTTAACGTCGAATTTTGTCAATATTTGATGTTAATAATTTTTTTTGTTTTCTTAATTAATTGTGATCATTTTTTACAACTCTACAAAACTTGAAAAGCAGAAAAACAAAAAATTTCAATTTTTGGTATTTTATAAAGCATGAACTATGAACGTGTATTGTAGTATCAACAACAAACAATAATAACCAACAACAAACAAGTTCAATCCAACAACAACAAACAAGTTCAACCAAACAACAACAACAAACAAGTTCAACACCAAAAACAACAAACAAGTTCAACACATAAGTACTTCAAAACGAAAACGAAAACTAACCTTCAAAAGGTGGGTTCACCGGAATAAAGTTTTGTTACCAGTGACAGAGAAAACAGAATGTGCCTATGAAGGAAAAGAGCACGAAAATAATCGGTTAAAACAAACAAAAATCATACATAAAGTAATTAATTAATATGCATCTGTATCAAATGAAAGAAAGATTACATGTGATGTTCGTCAAACTTCGTTCGAGAAAAGTTTGAGAAGAGCAGAGGGTGTCGGGTGCTAATATAAAGTGAATGAATTTTCAATCTCCCGTTCAAATTTGTATTGAATTCACTAACCTTTTTACGTCGAATTTAAAGGGCATTCGATGTTTTATATCATTTTACGTTGAATTACAATTCTAAACGACGTTTAATAATTGCATTTTTATTTACAAAAATGTCACCGCTCATTCTTAACGTTGGTTATTCAGTGCTTGGACGTTGAACGCGTGACATTATACGTTATTTTTGTATTAGTGATTATGGTTGTTTGTATTGTACCGGTTAGGTGAATAACTTGTATTCTTGAATGGTTGAAGACTTATTTCCTTGTTGCATGGTAATGGTTAGTTAAATAACATGTATTATTGTGAATCTGGTTGGAGGAGTATATGGTTGTTATGAAAGCATAATGTTTTATTAAGAGTTTAAACTTGTATATGGTGTATAGTTATTTGTTATTATGCACTAAACCCGTTTGGAGTATACTAGAGTTTTGGTTCTTTTTTATGTTCAAATTATAAAAATATTTTTTAATTTTGGAATTCTAGTGCCCAAGACAACCCAACGACAATGACTGTGGGTATTACGTGTGTCAATATATGAAGGAAATTATTACATACTGTGAAAGAGGAACAATTCCAACTGATGTAAGTTATCTTTATCGTCATAATTAATTTGTAGTAATATTTAATTATCTAATTCTATATTATTTTTCTTTCTTGTGATATTTTTCTAGTTGCAAATGCCAACAATATCATGAAAGTCAAATCATTGAAGTTAGAGAAAATTGGTGTTTACATGTAATTAGTAAATGCTTATAGGTTATGTTAGGGTGATGTACATGCTTATAAGTATTGATAGGATATATATGTTATGGTTGTATATATTATCCTATAAAGCAATGTTATGTCATGACACGTACTAGATGACTTAACGATTAAATTTTGAAATACTAGTGTACCAATAATTTTTATTTATATTAATGAACATTATTTTTGAGACAATTGTCATATTTTTCTCAATATTTCATATTTTTTTGTATATAATAGAACCAATATATAATGTGGATTTGTACATAATAGAACAAATATTTTATATTTTATTCTAAAATTATTTTTTTTAAAAAAAAATTTGAACCAATAGATAACACTTCTTTAAAGAAGTGCTATCTATTGGTGGCTGAGAATAGATAGCACTTCTTTTAAAAAATGTTATCTATTGTTGATGACAATAGATAGCGCTTTTTTTAGAAGCGTTATCTATTAATAGATAGCGCTTAAAAAGCGCTATCTATGATTAAAAAAAGCATTATCTATGTATTTTTTTGTAGTAGTGAAGTCAATAACCAATTAATATGACTGTTATAGGCAGTTATGACTTTAAATGAAAATGAATTTCACAAGACAAACATTTTAACCGATTATGAAACTTATGTAATTGGTTAAGTTCCATACTTAAGCAAAATATCAAATCATTTTCCATTCCAAACATATTAATGCACTCAACAAACACATGTTGGCATAAGAACTTGTTTTAATCGATTATTAAACAACTTTTTCTCCCCTATTAAGCATGTACTTAAATATGAAAAAATGTAACATATTGTATACACAGTTTAATCGATTATTTCTTCCAGATATACAATGTGCAATATCTTTAAACAATTTATTCATTTACAATCAATGAATACATATACCAAGAATTTCAAGCACAAACACAAAAATGATTAAGAATGATGACGTTAGTTGTCGTCGATGAGGATGATGACGTCCGGGGTGAGTCCCAGCGTATAGAGGCGGATCCAAGTATGCTCCATCTGGAAGGTGTCGATCTGGGCTAGAGTGAAGCCCAAATAAGTTTCAACGCTTTACCTAGATTGCCAACCTCTGAGGCTCTTCGCATAGTGGGCCACATTTCTAACCAGCCCATTACTATTTTGGTCGAGGGGGAAGTACTCACAACTTTATCCAAGACAGAGTTGCGCATTTCTTAAACTTGGATAGTCAGCCCACTAACACATTATTGCGAGTAATGGTTGGAAATGGTAGCGAAATTGAATGCCATAGCATTTGTCCAGGGGTGGAATTAAAAATGCAGGGTCATAAGTTTATGGTGGATCTCCACGTACTCCTCATTAGCGGTGCTGATGTTTATTAAGGATGGAAGTTTGTGGAGTTCAAAGTTGACGCCCCCCCCCCCAAAACCCAGTGACATTTCAACTCAACAGGTTAAACGTATCCTACAAACACATGGTGCAGCAGGATGCTTTCACATTCTTATACTACCTACTACACCTTCCCCAATTTTACCTAACACATAAATCGCCCCTAGCCATCCTATTCCTCAAATAGCCACCCTCTTACACAAATACTCTCAACGAAATAACCAAATTGATAGATTAAAAAGCCTTGATTCGAGGTTAAGGATCCTCCTGCAGAATTGGTGACAGAGAAAAGAGGAAAACTTCTTTATTATTCCATTCAAATCATAACAACACTTATATAACAGAAGCATGGTGTCGCAACCGGAATCGCGACGGGACGACGATCCGAAAAATAAAACTGTTTTTGAAAAAAAAAGATTTTGGAGTCGCCACCATAGTTTATTCTGGAAAACTACGGAAAAACCATAAAATGATAAGACCTGGTCTGCGAAAATGAGATTCTAAGTTCGGGAGTCGGTTACGTGTAGGGAAGGTATTAGCACCCTACAACGCCTGCCCTAAGGCAGTACCTTTAACTAAATATGCGAATATGATGTGGTTTTCAAAATGTTTAACTATCCCCTAAAATAAGATTCTAAAGAAACAACATGTATTTTTTAGTTTTTTGAGCCCGACAAGGATTGACCTTGCTCCTACGTATTCTCATTAAGAATGAGAAATCAGGGTTCCGTAGTTCTTTTAGAAAATTGCTTGAAAATTTATTTGAAAATTGTTTGAGAATTTTGTTTGGAAATGATTTTGATTTTTTTTGGAAAATGAACCTGACAAGGACTGGCCTTGCTCCTACGTATCTCCACTTTTGATGGAGAATCAAGGATCACGTAGTTCTGGCTAGCCATATTGTATGTTGTTTGAAAATGTGGATGTTTTTGGGTTTTGAAAGATTTTGTATTTTTTTGGTACTTTTATAAAATAAACAAAAAATGTTTTCAGCACAAAGACGATGCGTGCGATCACACATGTGCTTAACCTTTAAAATATTTTTGGTATTTTTATAAAATATTTAGATTTTTGCATGATGAGAACTAGGCTGATGCGTACGATCGCACGAGTACTCACACGGCTTTTTTTTCTTATTGTTTGCGTAATGAGCACTAGGCTGATGCGTACGATCGCACGAGCACTCACACGGCTTTGTTTGTTTTATTTTATTTTTTGTTTATATTTTTTATGAACAAATCCAACAAAATATAAGATGCAATATACAAGAGTGGAGTTATCACACAAAGGGCTACATACAGGAAAAAAAAACAAATAAAGAAATAAAAATTTAAGAACAAAGCGAGAGAAACAAATCAACAAGAATAGGGGGTGCAGAGATAAAAACCCGGAGTGCAGAGAGTAGAAGCTCCTTTATCTGTCAGGGGTGTAAAATGAAAACAGAAGTGCATCCTGAAATGTGTGTTAGGTCGAATTCCCTTTTTTATTTTACTGACAGAAAGGCTTAAGCCCAAATGAAAGGGGGTTTGATGGTTTTTTGGTTGCAATGAAAATTAAACACGACTGAATTAAAAACATCAAAATAAATTTTAACGACAGTAAAAATCCAATGGTAAAAGACATCAAAATAAGATAAACGCGGGAACATTAAACGTGAACAAAAACGTAAAACATTAAACGCAAAAATAAAAGCATCAGTAAAAACATACCGTAAAAATACAACTAAAATGGTAAAAACGAATTTAAAACAGTAAAAAAAATTTAAAACAGTAAAAACGAAATTGATACAGTAAAAATGAAAATACAGTAACATAAAACAGTGAAAATAAATCTGGAACAGTAAAAATGAAAATACAGAAAAAAACAAAATACAAAAAACAATAAATACAGAAAACAGTAAAACAGTAAAACATTAAATACAAAAAAATGAAATTACATGCAGTAAATAATAACAGTAAAAACAGTGAATACAGAATTTAAAAATCAGTAAAACAGTAAAAGCAAAATACAGAAAATAGTAATTACAAAAAATAGTGAAAACAGAAAACAGTAAATTTTGGAAAATAAAATTACAGCAGCACATAATTGCAGTAAGAACAGTAAATACAGAATTGCAAAATCCAAATAACAAAAATACAGAAACAGTAAAAAATGGAATACAGAAATATATTAAATCAGTAAAACAGAAAACAGTAAATACAGAAAACAGTAAATTTAGAAAACAGTATAAACAGAATCAAAATCACTGGAGTAAAATACATAAAATAAAATTACAGTAAATGATAAACATGCAAAAATAAAGAAAGAACAGCTGAAATTAAATTGCAGAAATACATAATACAGAAATTAAAATACAGCAGAAATTAATTTACAGCAGTAAAATAAAACAGCAAAACAGAATTTAATTTCAGAATCAGAAAATGAAACCAAACTTTGCATTGAATTTAAATTGTGCATGAAATTATTACGACAAAGAAATTAAATTTGGAACCTAATGTGCACACTGTTCAACCGTAGCCTTCCATCTGTACTGTGATTTTCATCTGCTATTCCAGCCGTGAGTGGTTCCTAAACTACTCCTAAATTTTGATCTAAAATCTGGTGCCGTGTGTATTGGTGATGAGAAATTAGGAATGGAAGAAAAAAAAAAGGTGGCGGCTGGAAGGGTGTTGGTAATAGTGTTGGAGATGAAAAATGAAAGAAGGAAGATGAAGATGATAGGTGTTGGAGGTGTTGGAGATGAAAAAGAAGGTGATGGCCGTGAGGTGGAGGAGAATGGATGTTGGAAGTGATGGAGAATGGTCGTGTGTAAGGTGTAAGGATGAAGATGGTGATCGTTGGCCGTGAGGGAATAAGGAACGTGATCCTCCCCGTAGCTGTGGGTGTCTTCCTAATTCCTACTCCTAATCTAATGATTTGCTTCTTTGTTGCTGCTCCATTTTATAGCCATTTCTCTTACACATTCCCGTAAGAAATCTGCTGCCAGCTGCCCGTTTTGGTTTGTAGCAGGTTTTGTTTTTGTCCCCGTAGGTTGAAGACTTTCTTCACTCCTATATTTGCCAAAGAAATAGGGTGGGCCCTTCATTTCTTGTCCGTGAGCTTTGCTGCTTCTTCTTTCACGGAAAATCTTTTAAACCGTGGCTCCCACTCCAAACTGCTGGATTTTTGTGGAGCTGGAACGTGATCTTCTCCCTGCCCGTGCACCTCTTGGACGTGACAGCAGCAACTCCCAGTTACAGTGCCTTCCTTCCTTTCCATTTCTGGCTTCTCTTCACACAGCTGCATGCTTCTCTGGCCGTGTGGTGTTTCCTTTTTTTGCTGCACCTCCAATGCATGCTGGACCGTGAACTAGCTTCCTTGGTTGAAGTGTTTCAGCAGGTTGCAGCTGCTCATTGCCGAGACACCCTCTTCTCACAAGGCCGTGAGCTGCTTCTATTTTTGGTGGACAATCCATCCACTTCTTCCAGCTGGAGTAATAACGTAACAGTACCCCTTCAACTTGAATGTAGATTGATTTCATTCAGTGGTGACTGCTGTTTTCTTTCCTTCACCGTGCATATGTTTCTCTTCTCCAATAAAAAAGATCATTTTCCAAGTGATAGATTATTTCCAAAATAATTTTCCAATGGCCCTAGGCTGTGTGCAGCTGTTGGAAGCCGAGACATCACTGCCCTTCTTCTCCTGATTCCAGTCCATCACCGGAAGTGGTGGCTCCCTAAATGAATTCTCCATATGGGGCCGTGTAACCTGCTGCTAAGCCATTAAAAAATAGAACAAAACAAAGCATTCCTCTCACGGTGCTATTCCACTCACGGTGCTAGCTGGATTTCACTTTCAAAAGTGTATAAACACCTTTCTTCAAAACCGCATGGCATCTTCCAAATAATAAGAGAGGACACAGGTCCTGAGGTTTTTTCTTTCAACGTGGTCCCTCCTTTATTCCAATTGCCAAATTAAATTTTCCAATCCTAAGTGGGGGCCATGTGTTTTTTTAGTAATGACAATTCAACGCATTTCATTTTGAAGTTTTTCACGTAAGCTTTTAACATGGTAGTCCCTTCCTCTTTTATGCCAAATACTCAATGTTTTGCCAAATTGCAAAATTCTTCATTTGGAAGCAAGGAGTTGCAGCCGTGAATGCTTATTAATGAATGCCCAAACCGTGACACCATGTGCTTCCATTGAAGTCTTCTTAAAAAAATGAAATTCACATCTCTTATCATTTTAGCTTAAACTATAATTGATGTCACATTTTAACTCTACAAATATTATCCAAAATTTTCCCTGCAATTTATAATGCAAATAATCAGCTCAGATAATTCAAATTAACTAAAATAAGAATTTCTGACCGAAGTAAGCACAATTCAGAAAAATGGGAAAATACAGGACAATTAAGTATAATTCCCCGATTAATTCTAGCACAATAAACTAAGTAAAGTGAAGAAAATAATGATTCATCAGTAGGTGATGTGGAATGAGATGTGGAGGGTGAGGAAGTAAAAAAATGAGATTATTTTGGGCCATTGGATTAGGTGTTTAAAAGAAAATTTGGGGGTGCAAAAAGTAAAATAAATAGTATTTTTCATTTTGGTTTTTTATGTTTTTTATTATTTATTTTTGTGATGAATTTTATTTACCCGGACGAAATTGGGTATTGACAGCTGCCCCTCTTTACTTAGATTTTACTAGATAATATGACAAACAACGTTTGTATATTATCAGATAAAAGATAAGTAAAGATAGAAATACTAATTTCGTCTGGCTTTTAAAGAGAAAGGGGCAGAAGAACAATCGATTCAAGTACATAAGATGAATAGAATCACGATGCAACAAAAATTGAACTTAAGGGCCAGTGTGAAAACTGGGCTTGGGGGCCAGCGTGGAAGCTGGGCTTGGAGCCAGTGTGAAAACTGGGCTTGGGGGCCAGTGTGAAAACTGGGCTTGGGGGCCAGTGTGAAAACTGGGCTTGAGGGCCAGCGTGGAAGCTGGGCTTGGGAGCCAGTGTGGAAACTGGGCTTTGGGGGCCAGTGTGAAAACTGGGATTGGGGCCAGTGTGAAAACTGGGCTTGGGGGCCAGCGTGGAAGCTGGGCTTGGGGCCCAGGGGGCAAACTGGGATTTGGGGCCAGTGTGGAAACTGGGCTTTGGGGCCAGTGTGGAAACTGGGCTTTGGGGCCGGTGTGAAAACTGGGCTTGGGGGCCAGTGTGAAAACTGGGCTTGGGGCCAGTATGGAAACTGGGCTTTGGGGGCCAGTATGGAAACTGGGCTTTCAAATTTTGAAATTCTTGAAACTTGTAATTTGTGAAATGTTGGCCAGTGTGGAAACTGGGCTTAGGGGCCAGTATGGAAACTGGGCTTGGGGCCAATGTGAAAATTGGGCTTTGTGGGCCAGTATGGAAACTGGGCTTTGGGGGCCAGTATGGAAACTGGGCTTTCAAATTTTGAAATTCTTGAAACTTGTAATTTGTGAAACGTTGGCCAGTGTGGAAACTGGGCTTAGGGGCCAGTATGGAAACTGGGCTTAGGGCCAATGTGAAAATTGGGCTTTGTGGGCCAGTATGGAAACTGGGCTTTTGGGGCCAGTATGGAAACTGGGCTTTCAAATTTTGAAATTCTTGAAACTTATAATTTGTGAAATGTTTTGTAACTTTGACAGAAATTTGATTTTTGAAAAGACATTAAGGTGTTGAAACCTTTCATTTTGTGGGCCAGTGTAGAAACTGGGCTTTGGGTGCCAGTGTAGAAACTGGGCTTTCGAATTTTGAAATTCTCGAAACCTGAAATGTTTTGTAATTTTGACACAAATTTGAAAGCTCGATCGACATGAAACAATATGGCTTGATAGAGAAAATCTGAATGTTGTTCTTTTTGTGTTTTCTTTTTTTTTTTTTTTTTTTGAAGAAGGAAATTGATAACCATTCATGTGAATAAAGAGGATTTCGATGAGAAATACTTTCTTTTTGATAGATACATGAAAACGTTTGCTTTGTTTTGTTTTTTTTGTTATTTTTTTTTTTATGAAATGAGGAACAAGGTTTTAGAACTTTTGCTCAAGGTTGAAAATATGATTAAACAAGGTGTTGCATCTTTGTACAAGGATTAGGATTTTGAAACCTCGATATGCAAGAGAAACATAACTGATGTAAATTTTGAAATTGGAGGAGAAAACTTTGATGCACGTTGATTTTTTTGTCTTTTTGAAAAAAGAAGATTTGGTGAAAATATGTAATTTTGAAATTGGAGGAGAAAACTTTGAGGCATTTTGATTTTTTTTTTTCTTTTTGAAGGAAGAAGATTTGATAAACATTCATGAAAATATGTACATGATGTTGACTTTTGATCCGTGATAGAAGATTATAAAACTATGACGCTTTTTTTTTAGTGAGTCAATTTGTTTTCTTTGAAATCATCAATTTTATGAAGATTTAGACTTTCATTTTCTTTTTTACAATGGATGTCCAATTGTAAAGTCAAATGTTTAAAATGAAGCTTCTGTGCTAGAAATTTCTTGACGAAATATTAGTGCGTACATGCTTGATATCAAGGGTTGGGACAAATATGTGGAAGGATTTGGAGAGTACCGGGTTGGCTATGTGGGCCTCTTACTCCTTAAAACAATTACAAATGTCAATGTGAAGTCGTAGATACTCAGAAGTTGCCCCAGTTTGGGGGCATGGTAAAAAGATAAGTATGGACAAATGTATCTGTGAATTGTGAGGGTGTGAAATTCATATAACTTTTGCAAAATTGCCCCTGGTTTTGGGTATGAGTCACTTAAGTGAGGTTCAAAAAGAAGTTGCCCCCCATTCCGGGTTTACGAATGATGGACTCAGAGCCACAAAGTATCTGCCCTTGTTTTGAGGGTAGATTTATGAATTTCAGCGCGGACAAATCTAGGAGGCCCAACAAGGGATGCCCTGGTCTTGGTACGAACTTTGAATGTACACATGAAACAAATGTGAGATTAACAAAGTTGCCTAATATTTTAAATGGGCCAAGACATATGAAACTCTCAAAGTGGCCCTAATTTTGGAGAACGGGCAAATAGGTTATGTAAAACCTACAAAGTTGCCCCTAGTTTGGGAATCGGAATTTGTTTGGGAATAAGGGGAAGAGTTTGAATGGGATAGGAATATGTGATGGATACGAAAATGGTGGGCTTGAAAGGATTGCCCCAATTGGCCTGATTTTCCTTCATATAATCTTGATCAATAGGGAGTTCCCTTCTTCCGAGGACATTTATTTTTTATCATTTTTTTTAACTGCATTGTTAGTCATTTTTTCTTGTCTCAAAATTAAGCTTTATGAAAATTTAAGCAACCATAATTCAATCTGTGTGGACTTTTATTGGGCTTGTAACGTGGCTTGGGCTGAAAGGTATGGAAAGAAAGGATATAGAGGCCCAAATGAGTGTTTTTGGGTCATTTGAAACAAAAGTTACCATCTACACCTTGTATCAGCTATTCGTCAAAAATTGTTTTGACTTTCTTTGCTGATCTGTAAACTTCACTTTTTGTTTGTCATCACTTTGTGATTCTTTCTATTTTTGATCTTTGATTTTGATGAATCATCTTCATTTGATCACTAAGTGTGATATTTTTCGTTTGCAATTTGAATTGACTTCTAATGTGATGGTAACCCTTGTTTAGGTAAATTTATTTTGAAAAGAAAGTTCTTATTGGCTCAAATTTGGTAACAATGGTTATATCTTTTTATTTTTTTGGATGAAGAAAGATGGCCACACATCATTTCAAATTTTGATTGTTTTATTTTCACAAGATTAATTAGGAGACAAAACTAAATGATCCCAATAAGAGTCGTTTTTTTTTTGTTTTTTTTTTTAGTCCTAACGAAATCAAGGATCTCCCAAATGAAAGCCAGTGGAAGTAATGGAAAATCTGCCCCAGTGTAAAACTTTGCATTTATTATTTGGGCTCAAGAACATGATTTGGGTCAATCTTTTGGTTTAGTGAAGGTCGAAAGATGACGTTTTCAAGCAATGTACACCCAAATACTTCTTAAGAATACGTGATTTGATCATTTGACAATAGGAGATTATGACATCCATTACATTTTTTTTTTGAAATCGCATAAAATGGACGATTTGTATCGAAAATAATTGACTCAACACTTGACATGATATGCATATTTTTGGTTTTATGAATGAAGAAATGTAATATGAAGTAAAATGATGATACTATCTGAAAGAAATATTTTTTATTATTATTTTTTATTTTTTTGAGAAAATTGGGTTTGGTGACCCTTTTTTTTTTAAAATCGTACTCAAACAAAAGCATGCACGAACCCAAGAATTATTCTCGAAGCTTAAGAAAATATGGTTTCATTCATTATTTTTTCTTGAGTTAATTTTTATTTTGTGACTTACGAAAAATAAATATATGTACATCTCAGAACAACAAAATATTCTATCAAAAAGATTTTTTTTTTGTTTTAACGATAACAATTCGTATTTTATTTGTATGAAAAATGAGGTCCAGAAATTCAAAATAATGATCTATATTGCCCCAAAATATGTACACTTTATTAATTTTTTTTAGATTTTTCATGCCCTAAAAATATTTTAAGAAATTCTAATTTTTTTTCTTTTTTGGATGATTCCGAGAACAAAATTAATTTTATTTTATTTTCATATTTTATTTTTTTATTTCTTTTAAAATAAATATGATACATTTATTGTAAAATAGGAAATGACATACAAACTGAAACAAAATAGTCTCCCTTTCGTGCCTTATCAGGGGTCAGATGACTAAAGTTCTAAGGCCAAATATATGCACTCACAAGGATAGCTCCCTAATGCTTAAATCAAGGCCACCAGAGTTATGGCTCTTTTCACTGTCTCTCCACAACAGTCAGAGTAATCAACTAGATGCGGAGACACAAATGAAGAGAACAGACTCTAGCTGGGGTTCTTACGATAGCCAAACAGGAAGTACATCCCAGAGTGACACCGCTACACAACCCCTCTAATTCTAAGTTGCGCTCAGACCCGGGTATAGGGCCCCACTCATGATATGCATAAAGTCTGTGAAGGGAGATTATAATGCAAAATAACACTCGCAACATAAACACAAATAAGTAGATATATCAGACATAGATAAGGAACAATTATTTCAAACATAAAGAACAAGTAAAAGAAACTCACATGCAATTATTTCAAATATCAATCATAGATAAGGAAAAAGGGAAAAAACATAAAGAAAAACCACGTCGAATTCGCATACCTAATTAAATGGCCTGACTCTCAGAGTGTCCCCAGTGGAGTCGCCATCTGTCGCAACCGGGATCGCGACGGATGACGATCCGAAAAATAAAACTGTTTTTGAAAAAAAAGATTTTGGAGTCGCCACCATAGTTTATTCTGGAAAACTACGGAAAAACCATAAAATGATAAGACCTGGTCTGCGAAAATGAGATTCTAAGTTCGGGAGTCGGTTACGTGTAGGGAAGGTATTAGCACCCTACAACGCCTGCCCTAAGGCAGTACCTTTAACTAAATATGCGAATATGATGTGGTTTTCAAAATGTTTAACTATCCCCTAAAATAAGATTCTAAAGAAACAACATGTATTTTTTAGTTTTTTGAGCCCGACAAGGATTGACCTTGCTCCTACGTATTCTCATTAAGAATGAGAAATCAGGGTTCCGTAGTTCTTTTAGAAAATTGCTTGAAAATTTATTTGAAAATTGTTTGAGAATTTTGTTTGGAAATGATTTTGATTTTTTTTGGAAAATGAACCTGACAAGGACTGGCCTTGCTCCTACGTATCTCCACTTTTGATGGAGAATCAAGGATCACGTAGTTCTGGCTAGCCATATTGTATGTTGTTTGAAAATGTGGATGTTTTTGGGTTTTGAAAGATTTTGTATTTTTTTGGTATTTTTATAAAATAAACAAAAAATGTTTTCAGCACAAAGACGATGTGTGCGATCACACATGTGCTTAACCTTTAAAATATTTTTGGTATTTTTATAAAATATTTAGATTTTTGCATGATGAGAACTAGGCTGATGCGTACGATCGCACGAGTACTCACACGGCTTTTTTTTCTTATTGTTTGCGTAATGAGCACTAGGCTGATGCGTACGATCGCACGAGCACTCACACGGCTTTGTTTGTTTTATTTTATTTTTTGTTTATATTTTTTATGAACAAATCCAACAAAATATAAGATGCAATATACAAGAGTGGAGTTATCACACAAAGGGCTACATACAGGAAAAAAAAACAAATAAAGAAATAAAAATTTAAGAACAAAGCGAGAGAAACAAATCAACAAGAATAGGGGGTGCAGAGATAAAAACCCGGAGTGCAGAGAGTAGAAGCTCCTTTATCTGTCAGGGGTGTAAAATGAAAACAGAAGTGCATCCTGAAATGTGTGTTAGGTCGAATTCCCTTTTTTATTTTACTGACAGAAAGGCTTAAGCCCAAATGAAAGGGGGTTTGATGGTTTTTTGGTTGCAATGAAAATTAAACACGACTGAATTAAAAACGTCAAAATAAATTTTAACGACAGTAAAAATCCAATGGTAAAAGACATCAAAATAAGATAAACGCGGGAACATTAAACGTGAACAAAAACGTAAAACATTAAACGCAAAAATAAAAGCATCAGTAAAAACATACCGTAAAAATACAACTAAAATGGTAAAAACGAATTTAAAACAGTAAAACAAATTTAAAACAGTAAAAACGAAATTGATACAGTAAAAATGAAAATACAGTAACATAAAACAGTGAAAATAAATCTGGAACAGTAAAAATGAAAATACAGAAAAAAACAAAATACAAAAAACAATAAATACAAAAAACAGTAAAACATTAAATACAAAAAAATGAAATTACATGCAGTAAATAATAACAGTAAAAACAGTGAATACAGAATTTAAAAATCAGTAAAACAGTAAAAGCAAAATACAGAAAACAGTAATTACAAAAAATAGTGAAAACAGAAAACAGTAAATTTTGGAAAATAAAATTACAGCAGCACATAATTGCAGTAAGAACAGTAAATACAGAATTGCAAAATCCAAATAACAAAAATACAGAAACAGTAAAAAATGGAATACAGAAATATATTAAATCAGTAAAACAGAAAACATTAAATACAGAAAACAGTAAATTTAGAAAACAGTATAAACAGAATCAAAATCACTGGAGTAAAATACATAAAATAAAATTACAGTAAATGATAAACATGCAAAAATAAAGAAAGAACAGCTGAAATTAAATTGCAGAAATACATAATACAGAAATTAAAATACAGCAGAAATTAATTTACAGCAGTAAAATAAAACAGCAAAACAGAATTTAATTTCAGAATCAGAAAATGAAACCAAACTTTGCATTGAATTTAAATTGTGCATGAAATTATTACGACAAAGAAATTAAATTTGGAACCTAATGTGCACACTGTTCAACCGTAGCCTTCCATCTGTACTGTGATTTTCATCTGCTATTCCAGCCGTGAGTGGTTCCTAAACTACTCCTAAATTTTGATCTAAAATCTGGTGCCGTGTGTATTGGTGATGAGAAATTAGGAATGGAAGAAAAAAAAAAGGTGGCGGCTGGAAGGGTGTTGGTAATAGTGTTGGAGATGAAAAATGAAAGAAGGAAGATGAAGATGATAGGTGTTGGAGGTGTTGGAGATGAAAAAGAAGGTGATGGCCGTGAGGTGGAGGAGAATGGATGTTGGAAGTGATGGAGAATGGTCGTGTGTAAGGTGTAAGGATGAAGATGGTGATCGTTGGCCGTGAGGGAATAAGGAACGTGATCCTCCCCGTAGCTGTGGGTGTCTTCCTAATTCCTAGTCCTAATCTAATGATTTGCTTCTTTGTTGCTGCTCCATTTTATAGCCATTTCTCTTACACATTCCCGTAAGAAATCTGCTGCCAGCTGCCCGTTTTGGTTTGTAGCAGGTTTTGTTTTTGTCCCCGTAGGTTGAAGACTTTCTTCACTCCTATATTTGCCAAAGAAATAGGGTGGGCCCTTCATTTCTTGTCCGTGAGCTTTGCTGCTTCTTCTTTCACGGAAAATCTTTTAAACCGTGGCTCCCACTCCAAACTGCTGGATTTTTGTGGAGCTGGAACGTGATCTTCTCCCTGCCCGTGCACCTCTTGGACGTGACAGCAGCAACTCCCAGTTACAGTGCCTTCCTTCCTTTCCATTTCTGGCTTCTCTTCACACAGCTGCATGCTTCTCTGGCCGTGTGGTGTTTCCTTTTTTTGCTGCACCTCCAATGCATGCTGGACCGTGAACTAGCTTCCTTGGTTGAAGTGTTTCAGCAGGTTGCAGCTGCTCATTGCCGAGACACCCTCTTCTCACAAGGCCGTGAGCTGCTTCTATTTTTGGTGGACAATCCATCCACTTCTTCCAGCTGGAGTAATAACGTAACAGTACCCCTTCAACTTGAATGTAGATTGATTTCATTCAGTGGTGACTGCTGTTTTCTTTCCTTCACCGTGCATATGTTTCTCTTCTCCAATAAAAAAGATCATTTTCCAAGTGATAGATTATTTCCAAAATAATTTTCCAATGGCCCTAGGCCGTGTGCAGCTGTTGGAAGCCGAGACATCACTGCCCTTCTTCTCCTGATTCCAGTCCATCACCGTAAGTGGTGGCTCCCTAAATGAATTCTCCATATGGGGCCGTGTAACCTGCTGCTAAGCCATTAAAAAATAGAACAAAACAAAGCATTCCTCTCACGGTGCTATTCCACTCACGGTGCTAGCTGGATTTCACTTTCAAAAGTGTATAAACACCTTTCTTCAAAACCGCAAGGCATCTTCCAAATAATAAGAGAGGACACAGGTCCTGAGGTTTTTTCTTTCAACGTGGTCCCTCCTTTATTCCAATTGCCAAATTAAATTTTCCAATCCTAAGTGGGGGCCATGTGTTTTTTTAGTAATGACAATTCAACGCATTTCATTTTGAAGTTTTTCACGTAAGCTTTTAACATGGTAGTCCCTTCCTCTTTTATGCCAAATACTCAATGTTTTGCCAAATTGCAAAATTCTTCATTTGGAAGCAAGGAGTTGCAGCCGTGAATGCTTATTAATGAATGCCCAAACCGTGACACCATGTGCTTCCATTGAAGTCTTCTTAAAAAAATGAAATTCACATCTCTTATCATTTTAGCTTAAAATATAATTGATGTCACATTTTAACTCTACAAATATTATCCAAAATTTTCCCTGCAATTTATAATGCAAATAATCAGCTCAGATAATTCAAATTAACTAAAATAAGAATTTCTGACCGAAGTAAGCACAATTCAGAAAAATGGGAAAATACAGGACAATTAAGTATAATCCCCCGATTAATTCTAGCACAATAAACTAAGTAAAGTGAAGAAAATAATGATTCATCAGTAGGTGATGTGGAATGAGATGTGGAGGGTGAGGAAGTAAAAAAATGAGATTATTTTGGGCCATTGGATTAGGTGTTTAAAAGAAAATTTGGGGGTGCAAAAAGTAAAATAAATAGTATTTTTCATTTTGGTTTTTTATGTTTTTTTATTATTTATTTTTGTGATGAATTTTATTTACCCGGACGAAATTGGGTATTGACAGCTGCCCCTCTTTACTTAGATTTTACTAGATAATATGACAAACAACGTTTGTATATTATCAGATAAAAGATAAGTAAAGATAGAAATACTAATTTCGTCTGGCTTTTAAAGAGAAAGGGGGAGAAGAACAATCGATTCAAGTACATAAGATGAATAGAATCACGATGCAACAAAAATTGAACTTAAGGGCGAGGCAAACATTGAACTCAAGGGCCAGTGTGAAAACTGGGCTTGGGGGCCAGCGTGGAAGCTGGGCTTGGAGCCAGTGTGAAAACTGGGCTTGGGGGCCAGTGTGAAAACTGGGCTTGGGGGCCAGTGTGAAAACTGGGCTTAGGGGCCAGCGTGGAAGCTGGGCTTGGGAGCCAGTGTGGAAACTGGGCTTTGGGGGCCAGTGTGAAAACTGGGCTTGGGGCCAGTGTGAAAACTGGGCTTGGGGCCAGCGTGGAAGCTGGGCTTGGGGGCCAGTGTGAAAACTGGGCTTTGGGGCCAGTGTGGAAACTGGGCTTTGGGGCCAGTGTGGAAACTGGGCTTGGGGGCCAGTGTGAAAACTGGGCTTGGGGGCCAGTGTGAAAACTGGGCTTGGGGCCAGTATGGAAACTGGGCTTTGGGGGCCAGTATGGAAACTGGGCTTTCAAATTTTGAAATTCTTGAAACTTGTAATTTGTGAAATGTTGGCCAGTGTGGAAACTGGGCTTTGGGGCCAGTATGGAAACTGGGCTTGGGGCCAATGTGAAAATTGGGCTTTGTGGGCCAGTATGGAAACTGGGCTTTGGGGGCCAGTATGGAAACTGGGCTTTCAAATTTTGAAATTCTTGAAACTTGTAATTTGTGAAACGTTGGCCAGTGTGGAAACTGGGCTTAGGGGCCAGTATGGAAACTGGGCTTAGGGCCAATGTGAAAATTGGGCTTTGTGGGCCAGTATGGAAACTGGGCTTTGGGGGCCAGTATGGAAACTGGGCTTTCAAATTTTGAAATTCTTGAAACTTATAATTTGTGAAATGTTTTGTAACTTTGACAGAAATTTGATTTTTGAAAAGACATTAAGGTGTTGAAACCTTTCATTTTGTGGGCCAGTGTAGAAACTGGGCTTTGGGGGCCAGTGTAGAAACTGGGCTTTCGAATTTTGAAATTCTCGAAACCTGAAATGTTTTGTAATTTTGACACAAATTTGAAAGCTCGATCGACATGAAACAATATGGCTTGATAGAGAAAATCTGAATGTTGTTCTTTTTGTGTTTTCTTTTTTTTTTTTTTTTTTTTTTTGAAGAAGGAAATTGATAACCATTCATGTGAATAAAGAGGATTTCGATGAGAAATACTTTCTTTTTGATAGATACATGAAAACGTTTGCTTTGTTTTGTTTTTTTTGTTATTTTTTTTTTTTATGAAATGAGGAACAAGGTTTTAGAACTTTTGCTCAAGGTTGAAAATATGATTAAACAAGGTGTTGCATCTTTGTACAAGGATTAGGATTTTGAAACCTCGATATGCAAGAGAAACATAACTGATGTAAATTTTGAAATTGGAGGAGAAAACTTTGATGCACGTTGATTTTTTTGTCTTTTTGAAAAAAGAAGATTTGGTGAAAATATGTAATTTTGAAATTGGAGGAGAAAACTTTGAGGCATTTTGATTTTTTTTTTCTTTTTGAAGGAAGAAGATTTGATAAACATTCATGAAAATATGTACATGATGTTGACTTTTGATCCGTGATAGAAGATTATAAAACTATGACGCTTTTTTTTTAGTGAGTCAATTTGTTTTCTTTGAAATCATCAATTTTATGAAGATTTAGACTTTCATTTTCTTTTTTACAATGGATGTCCAATTCTAAAGTCAAATGTTTAAAATGAAGCTTCTGTGCTAGAAATTTCTTGACGAAATATTAGTGCGTACATGCTTGATATCAAGGGTTGGGACAAATATGTGGAAGGATTTGGAGAGTACCGGGTTGGCTATGTGGGCCTCTTACTCCTTAAAACAATTACAAATGCCAATGTGAAGTCGTAGATACTCAGAAGTTGCCCCAGTTTGGGGGCATGGTAAAAAGATAAGTATGGACAAATGTATCTGTGAATTGTGAGGGTGTGAAATTCATATAACTTTTGCAAAATTGCCCCTGTTTTGAAGGTAGATTTATGAATTTCAGCGCTGACAAATCTAGGAGGCCCAACAAGGGATGCCCTGGTCTTGGTACGAACTTTGAATGTACACATGAAACAAATGTGAGATTAACAAAGTTGCCTAATATTTTGAATGGGCCAAGACATATGAAACTCTGAAAGTGGCCCTAGTTTTGGAGAACGGGCAAATAGGTTATGTATAACCTACAAAGTTGCCCCTAGTTTGGGAATCGGAATTTGTTTGGGAATAAGGGGAAGAGTTTGAATGGGATAGGAATATGTGATGGATACGAAAATGGTGGGCTTGAAAGGATTGCCCCAATTGGCCTGATTTTCCTTCATATAATCTTGATCAATAGGGAGTTCCCTTCTTCCGAGGACATTTATTTTTTATCATTTTTTTTAACTGCATTGTTAGTCATTTTTTCTTGTCTCAAAATTAAGCTTTATGAAAATTTAAGCAACCATAATTCAATCTGTGTGGACTTTTATTGGGCTTGTAACGTGGCTTGGGCTGAAAGGTATGGAAAGAAAGGATATAGAGGCCCAAATGAGTGTTTTTGGGTCATTTGAAACAAAAGTTACCATCTACACCTTGTATCAGCTATTCGTCAAAAATTGTTTTGACTTTCTTTGCTGATCTGTAAACTTCACTTTTTGTTTGTCATCACTTTGTGATTCTTTCTATTTTTGATCTTTGATTTTGATGAATCATCTTCATTTGATCACTAAGTGTGATATTTTTCGTTTGCAATTTGAATTGACTTCTAATGTGATGGTAACCCTTGTTTAGGTAAATTTTTTTTGAAAAGAAAGTTCTTATTGGCTCAAATTTGGTAACAATGGTTATATCTTTTTATTTTTTTGGATGAAGAAAGATGGCCACACATCATTTCAAATTTTGATTGTTTTATTTTCACAAGATTAATTAGGAGACAAAACTAAATGATCCCAATAAGAGTCGTTTTTTTTTTGTTTTTTTTTTTAGTCCTAACGAAATCAAGGATCTCCCAAATGAAAGCCAGTGGAAGTAATGGAAAATCTGCCCCAGTGTAAAACTTTGCATTTATTATTTGGGCTCAAGAACATGATTTGGGTCAATCTTTTGGTTTAGTGAAGGTCGAAAGATGACGTTTTCAAGCAATGTACACCCAAATACTTCTTAAGAATACGTGATTTGATCATTTGACAATAGGAGATTATGACATCCATTACATTTTTTTTTTGAAATCGCATAAAATGGACGATTTGCATCGAAAATAATTGACTCAACACTTGACATGATATGCATATTTTTGGTTTTATGAATGAAGAAATGTAATATGAAGTAAAATGATGATACTATCTGAAAGAAATATTTTTTATTATTATTTTTTATTTTTTTGAGAAAATTGGGTTTGGTGACCCTTTTTTTTTTAAAATCGTACTCAAACAAAAGCATGCACGAACCCAAGAATTATTCTCGAAGCTTAAGAAAATATGGTTTCATTCATTATTTTTTCTTGAGTTAATTTTTATTTTGTGACTTACGAAAAATAAATATATGTACATCTCAGAACAACAAAATATTCTATCAAAAAGATTTTTTTTTTGTTTTAACGATAACAATTCGTATTTTATTTGTATGAAAAATGAGGTCCAGAAATTCAAAATAATGATCTATATTGCCCCAAAATATGTACACTTTATTAATTGTTTTTAGATTTTTCATGCCCTAAAAATATTTTAAGAAATTCTAATTTTTTTTCTTTTTTGGATGATTCCGAGAACAAAATTAATTTTATTTTATTTTCATATTTTATTTTTTTATTTCTTTTAAAATAAATATGATACATTTATTGTAAAATAGGAAATGACATACAAACTGAAACAAAATAGTCTCCCTTTCGTGCCTTATCAGGGGTCAGATGACTAAAGTTCTAAGGCCAAATATATGCACTCACAAGGATAGCTCCCTAATGCTTAAATCAAGGCCACCAGAGTTATGGCTCTTTTCACTGTCTCTCCACAACAGTCAGAGTAATCAACTAGATGCGGAGACACAAATGAAGAGAACAGACTCTAGCTGGGGTTCTTACGATAGCCAAACAGGAAGTACATCCCAGAGTGACACCGCTACACAACCCCTCTAATTCTAAGTTGCGCTCAGACCCGGGTATAGGGCCCCACTCATGATATGCATAAAGTCTGTGAAGGGAGATTATAATGCAAAATAACACTCGCAACATAAACACAAATAAGTAGATATATCAGACATAGATAAGGAACAATTATTTCAAACATAAAGAACAAGTAAAAGAAACTCACATGCAATTATTTCAAATATCAATCATAGATAAGGAAAAAGGGAAAAAACATAAAGAAAAACCACGTCGAATTCGCATACCTAATTAAATGGCCTGACTCTCAGAGTGTCCCCAGTGGAGTCGCCATCTGTCGCAACCGGGATCGCGACGGATGACGATCCGAAAAATAAAACTGCTTTTGAAAAAAAAGATTTTGGAGTCGCCACCATAGTTTATTCTGGAAAACTACGGAAAAACCATAAAATGATAAGACCTGGTCTGCGAAAATGAGATTCTAAGTTCGGGAGTCGGTTACGTGTAGGGAAGGTATTAGCACCCTACAACGCCTGCCCTAAGGCAGTACCTTTAACTAAATATGCGAATATGATGTGGTTTTCAAAATGTTTAACTATCCCCTAAAATAAGATTCTAAAGAAACAACATGTATTTTTTAGTTTTTTGAGCCCGACAAGGATTGACCTTGCTCCTACGTATTCTCATTAAGAATGAGAAATCAGGGTTCCGTAGTTCTTTTAGAAAATTGCTTGAAAATTTATTTGAAAATTGTTTGAGAATTTTGTTTGTAAATGATTTTGATTTTTTTTGGAAAATGAACCTGACAAGGACTGGCCTTGCTCCTACGTATCTCCACTTTTGATGGAGAATCAAGGATCACGTAGTTCTGGCTAGCCATATTGTATGTTGTTTGAAAATGTGGATGTTTTTGGGTTTTGAAAGATTTTGTATTTTTTTGGTATTTTTATAAAATAAACAAAAAATGTTTTCAGCACAAAGACGATGCGTGCGATCACACATGTGCTTAACCTTTAAAATATTTTTGGTATTTTTATAAAATATTTAGATTTTTGCATGATGAGAACTAGGCTGATGCGTACGATCGCACGAGTACTCACACGGCTTTTTTTTCTTATTGTTTGCGTAATGAGCACTAGGCTGATGCGTACGATCGCACGAGCACTCACACGGCTTTGTTTGTTTTATTTTATTTTTTGTTTATATTTTTTATGAACAAATCCAACAAAATATAAGATGCAATATACAAGAGTGGAGTTATCACACAAAGGGCTACATACAGGAAAAAAAACAAATAAAGAAATAAAAATTTAAGAACAAAGCGAGAGAAACAAATCAACAAGAATAGGGGGTGCAGAGATAAAAACCCGGAGTGCAGAGAGTATAAGCTCCTTTATCTGTCAGGGGTGTAAAATGAAAACAGAAGTGCATCCTGAAATGTGTGTTAGGTCGAATTCCCTTTTTTATTTTACTGACAGAAAGGCTTAAGCCCAAATGAAAGGGGGTTTGATGGTTTTTTGGTTGCAATGAAAATTAAACACGACTGAATTAAAAACGTCAAAATAAATTTTAACGACAGTAAAAATCCAATGGTAAAAGACATCAAAATAAGATAAACGCGGGAACATTAAACGTGAACAAAAACGTAAAACATTAAACGCAAAAATAAAAGCATCAGTAAAAACATACCGTAAAAATACAACTAAAATGGTAAAAACGAATTTAAAACAGTAAAACAAATTTAAAACAGTAAAAACGAAATTGATACAGTAAAAATGAAAATACAGTAACATAAAACAGTGAAAATAAATCTGGAACAGTAAAAATGAAAATACAGAAAAAAACAAAATACAAAAAACAATAAATACAGAAAACAGTAAAACAGTAAAACATTAAATACAAAAAATGAAATTACATGCAGTAAATAATAACAGTAAAAACAGTGAATACAGAATTTAAAAATCAGTAAAACAGTAAAAGCAAAATACAGAAAACAGTAATTACAAAAAATAGTGAAAACAGAAAACAGTAAATTTTGGAAAATAAAATTACAGCAGCACATAATTGCAGTAAGAACAGTAAATACAGAATTGCAAAATCCAAATAACAAAAATACAGAAACAGTAAAAAATGGAATACAAAAATATAGTAAATCAGTAAAACAGAAAACAGTAAATACAGAAAACAGTAAATTTAGAAAACAGTATAAACAGAATCAAAATCACTGGAGTAAAATACATAAAATAAAATTACAGTAAATGATAAACATGCAAAAATAAAGAAAGAACAGCTGAAATTAAATTGCAGAAATACATAATACAGAAATTAAAATACAGCAGAAATTAATTTACAGCAGTAAAATAAAACAGCAAAACAGAATTTAATTTCAGAATCAGAAAATGAAACCAAACTTTGCATTGAATTTAAATTGTGCATGAAATTATTACGACAAAGAAATTAAATTTGGAACCTAATGTGCACACTGTTCAACCGTAGCCTTCCATCTGTACTGTGATTTTCATCTGCTATTCCAGCCGTGAGTGGTTCCTAAACTACTCCTAAATTTTGATCTAAAATCTGGTGCCGTGTGTATTGGTGATGAGAAATTAGGAATGGAAGAAAAAAAAAAAGGTGGCGGCTGGAAGGGTGTTGGTAATAGTGTTGGAGATGAAAAATGAAAGAAGAAAGATGAAGATGATAGGTGTTGGAGGTGTTGGAGATGAAAAAGAAGGTGATGGCCGTGAGGTGGAGGAGAATGGATGTTGGAAGTGATGGAGAATGGTCGTGTGTAAGGTGTAAGGATGAAGATGGTGATCGTTGGCCGTGAGGGAATAAGGAACGTGATCCTCCCCGTAGCTGTGGGTGTCTTCCTAATTCCTACTCCTAATCTAATGATTTGCTTCTTTGTTGCTGCTCCATTTTATAGCCATTTCTCTTACACATTCCCGTAAGAAATTTGCTGCCAGCTGCCCGTTTTGGTTTGTAGCAGGTTTTGTTTTTGTCCCCGTAGGTTGAAGACTTTCTTCACTCCTATATTTGCCAAAGAAATAGGGTGGGCCCTTCATTTCTTGTCCGTGAGCTTTGCTGCTTCTTCTTTCACGGAAAATCTTTTAAACCGTGGCTCCCACTCCAAACTGCTGGATTTTTGTGGAGCTGGAACGTGATCTTCTCCCTGCCCGTGCACCTCTTGGACGTGACAGCAGCAACTCCCAGTTACAGTGCCTTCCTTCCTTTCCATTTCTGGCTTCTCTTCACACAGCTGCATGCTTCTCTGGCCGTGTGGTGTTTCCTTTTTTTGCTGCACCTCCAATGCATGCTGGACCGTGAACTAGCTTCCTTGGTTGAAGTGTTTCAGCAGGTTGCAGCTGCTCATTGCCGAGACACCCTCTTCTCACAAGGCCGTGAGCTGCTTCTATTTTTGGTGGACAATCCATCCACTTCTTCCAGCTGGAGTAATAACGTAACAGTACCCCTTCAACTTGAATGTAGATTGATTTCATTCAGTGGTGACTGCTGTTTTCTTTCCTTCACCGTGCATATGTTTCTCTTCTCCAATAAAAAAGATCATTTTCCAAGTGATAGATTATTTCCAAAATAATTTTCCAATGGCCCTAGGCCGTGTGCAGCTGTTGGAAGCCGAGACATCACTGCCCTTCTTCTCCTGATTCCAGTCCATCACCGTAAGTGGTGGCTCCCTAAATGAATTCTCCATATGGGGCCGTGTAACCTGCTGCTAAGCCATTAAAAAATAGAACAAAACAAAGCATTCCTCTCACGGTGCTATTCCACTCACGGTGCTAGCTGGATTTCACTTTCAAAAGTGTATAAACACCTTTCTTCAAAACCGCATGGCATCTTCCAAATAATAAGAGAGGACACAGGTCCTGAGGTTTTTTCTTTCAACGTGGTCCCTCCTTTATTCCAATTGCCAAATTAAATTTTCCAATCCTAAGTGGGGGCCATGTGTTTTTTTAGTAATGACAATTCAACGCATTTCATTTTGAAGTTTTTCACGTAAGCTTTTAACATGGTAGTCCCTTCCTCTTTTATGCCAAATACTCAATGTTTTGCCAAATTGCAAAATTCTTCATTTGGAAGCAAGGAGTTGCAGCCGTGAATGCTTATTAATTAATGCCCAAACCGTGACACCATGTGCTTCCATTGAAGTCTTCTTAAAAAAATGAAATTCACATCTCTTATCATTTTAGCTTAAAATATAATTGATGTCACATTTTAACTCTACAAATATTATCCAAAATTTTCCCTGCAATTTATAATGCAAATAATCAGCTCAGATAATTCAAATTAACTAAAATAAGAATTTCTGACCGAAGTAAGCACAATTCAGAAAAATGGGAAAATACAGGACAATTAAGTATAATTCCCCGATTAATTCTAGCACAATAAACTAAGTAAAGTGAAGAAAATAATGATTCATCAGTAGGTGATGTGGAATGAGATGTGGAGGGTGAGGAAGTAAAAAAATGAGATTATTTTGGGCCATTGGATTAGGTGTTTAAAAGAAAATTTGGGGGTGCAAAAAGTAAAATAAATAGTATTTTTCATTTTGGTTTTTTATGTTTTTTTATTATTTATTTTTGTGATGAATTTTATTTACCCGGACCAAATTGGGTATTGACACATGGTTAATAAAAAACCCATAACAAACCCACTAAGATCTTGACACGTCATACAAAAGTATTTCCTCACTCATACCCCCACTAATCAAAGCTTGAAATCAGCTAAATATCTTGGCATCTTGTGAACCCTTGTTGACATCATTGGATCAACTACTGCAGTGGCCTGGTTGATAGTGCTGGTTTCTTCATTTGGGCCTGAATTGTTATCACAAACAATATGAAAATCATAGTACTTTAAATATTAGATGAATGATTAACTAAATAAATGAATTAACTAATCAATATAGGTGAATTAAATCTCAATATTATCCAATTTGTATTCAATTATCAAATTAACATTCAACTTCCTAATTTAAATTCTAATTTCATAAACATAATTTGATATCATAACGAACAAAATCAAAATTAGGCAAGAGAAGAACCAAATCAAATATGACAACAGCCAATGCACAATTCAATTTGTATTGTTAACGTTGATTTTAAGAAATAATCCTCAGATATTTAATTTCCCATTAAGAAATAACTAAATCTAAGAATATGAAAGGGCAAAAATCACTAATACAAAAACACCTTTTTAAGTTTCTACATTTAAGTATGTTCTTGAAATAATAGACTTAGTAAATATGCGGTGGCATTTTGGTAAATAAAAGTTCATATTTTAAATCTGGTAATATCATAACAGAGTTAAATTTTTATTTGAAGTATGTTGGAATACAAACAGACTTAAATTTTGCATCTGTTGAGCTTTTTGACATACTTAAATTAATATTTTAAGTCTATTAAAAGATGAAAAGACCTAAATTCTATCAGACCTAAATTCTATCAGACCTAAATTCTTTAACATAATTCTCAAACTATTCTTAACATTGGTTCTCTTTCTTCTACTCAAAGCACAAAACACTTCTTTCTTCATTCTCTCTTCATTTTTGCTCATGTCCAACCCCAACAAGTTGTGTCGTAGCCTCTGCGTGTGAGATCTCCCTCCTTTGCGTCCAAGGGTGTGGGTGTTGTAGCCACCGCCTCGCAGGTCGTGTCTTGTCGTCCCTTCCCACATTGTCGCTGTCACGGCTTGCCGTTGTCACAATCGCGTCTTGCCGCTACCGCCATCGCCATCACGTCTTGTTGCTGCTGCCATCGCCATCACGTCTTGCCGATGCTGCAATCGCCTATTGCCGTTGTCGCCGTCGCGTCTTGCCGCTGCCGCCGTCGCATCTTGCCGCTGCCGCTGCCTCGTGTCTTGCCGCTGTCGCCTCGCTTCTTGCCGCTGTCTTTTAGGGTTAAGAAATTTTAGGGTTTTAGCGTTTCTTATGATTTTAATTTCACTTCTCAGTATTTGATTTGTTTATATTGTGTAAAGAATTTGATTGAATTGATGGATTCTTTGTATTTGTTTGAATGTGAAGATGAATCGGAAGAGAGATTGGTTATGAATATGTATTTATGTTATATTATATATAATTTTATTTTTATTGTGTATGAGAATTTGTGAAAGATTAATTTTGTGATGATTAATTATGATTTGTTAATTTGTTGATTATATGACAGAATTTGTAATTTTGGATGAAAAATATAAATATTTTAATTCATAACAGATTTAAAATTTAAGTCTATTATAAAAATAAATTATTTAAAAATCTATTTTGTACTAGTGAATAGCTAGAAAACTGTAAAAGCAAAACCCTAAAACAAGTGCTATTGATAGATTTATCTGTGTTGTTTTAAGCAGAATTAGGCCTCAATTAGGCTCGGGACGTAAATCTTAATCTTGTAAACTTGAAAAAGTTATGGTCCTAACATGGATTCTAATAAGGACTAGAAGTCCAATTAAAAATGTGTAAAATAAAACAAGAAAAAAATAATCTTTTTTAACAAATCTACGTTAACTTCTAAAAATTATAAAATATAGCAAAGGAGTCCAAATATTATATACGAAGGAAGAGAGAGAGAGGGTTATTATAATATATTATAATAGTATTAAAAGTAGAAGATAGAAACGCAAGAGAAAAAAAATGTGAGAATTAACATGCACCTCTTATCCCCCACTTCTTTTGCACCCAATTTCTCCCTTAATAATTTCTTCTAAATTTCTTCCAGTATTCTAATCTATTTCACAAACTGAGAACACACTAAAGTAGATGGAAAAAGAAGGAGTGTTTTAAACCGATTGAATTTCAAATAGAGTAAGTTTCTATTTATTTTATTTAATCCTTCTTCATTAACTTTTTTAATGTTTTAGTCATTCATCTTAATAGGGGCAATTGAGAAACGTGATTATCTTAACTTAATTTGTCTCATACTAAATTTTGGCTTTGTTTAAGTATGTTGCAATAGGTCTTTAGTTGACAGTAGTTAGTGGGCAATAGAATTTTAGCTTTGGTCAGACTACTTTTGAGGTTAGAGAAGTTAGTAACGATTCTAAAATATAATAATTTTAAGGTTATAGTAATATTGAGATGCATGTGATAAGATTAAAGTTTGATTGATTTTTTTGCATGCTACTTTGCTTATCCTACTAGAATGGATGATTTGATCTCCTTTATTTAAGGATGATGACGAGGAAAGTTGTGAAATAAACAAAAGAATTGAACTTTGATGGCATGATTATTTGGTTGTCTTATTGAATTATTTTTATTTGTGTTAAATTGGGTATTTGGGGTGCAACTTTTACAAAAAATAGGAGTGTGTAAAATGGATGGTTTATGTTTAGTGTCTTTCAAATTGGTGCATTTGGTGAATTTGAGACATTTCTTGTTAAGATATGTCAAATATTCCATTAAAGGATATTAGAAAATCAAATATTGTGTTAGTTATAATATAGATATTATTATAATTTGTGCAGATTTGTGCACCTGTCATTCCTTTAATAGATGAAGGATTATAGGATCCTTAAATGTATATATATGGTACTCTACTCTTTGAAATAATATATCAGAATTATTCTTTAAACCTTTTATTATGGTATCAGAGCCAAACACTGATATCCTCTACAATATAGGAATCAGTGTTCTGTTTGAATATTTCTGATGGCTTTTTTCGATAAAAATCAATCGGAGAAACATGATTTTAGGACTTTCGCTGCTACCCATATGCATGAATTTAAACTCCATGGTTATCCAGATTGGCATCCAAAAGGTAAAACTACTCCCAATACCAAGGTAGAAGCTACTTCCAAGAGCCATATTTCTACTGCTGCCGGATTTGTGACTAAGTTAGGTATATCTAACTCTGCTATTAATTTTTCTGCTATTACGAGAGATAGTGATTGGATAATTGATTCAGGTGCTACTGATCATATGACCTGTGATCCTCATAAATTTACTAATTTTTCTCCTAATTGTTCTAAAATTGTTATTATTAATGCCAATGGGGTCTCATCTCCTATTGAAGGTGTAGGTACTATATCTCTCTCACCCTCCTTATCAATTTTTGATGTTTTATTTGTCCCTACATTGAACTGTAATCTTCTCTCTGTCAGCAAATTAACCAAATCACATTCTTGTATTGCCTCATTTTACCCAACCCATTGTCTTTTTCAGAACATTCACTCCAAGGAGAAGATTGGCATTGAGAGAGAGAGGGAGGGACTCTATTATCTTGAAAATGTCTCACAACAAACCCATAAAGGAGCGTTGGCTTGTCTAGCAAATGAACACACACACGATAAAAATAAAAAGGAGATCTGGTTATGGCATAGACGATTGGGACATCCCTCTTTTGTTTATCTAAAAAAATTATTTCCATCATTATTTCATAAATGCAATATTTCTGATTTTCTTTGTGAAACTTGTGTAATGGCAAAAAGTCATTGTTCTGTGTTTCTTTTAAGTAATAAAAAGACTGATTTTCCTTTTTCATTAATCCACACAGATATTTGGGGCCTTGCCCCACAATCTACACATCATGGAAAAAAATGGTTTATTAGTTTTGTTGATGATTGTACTCGAGTAACCTGGGTGTATTTGCTTAAACATAAAAGTGATGTGTGTGATGTGGTTCGTTCCTTCTATCATCTGATTGTTACACAATATAACACATTTATTAAGGTCATTCGATCAGACAATGGAGGGGAATATTTTAAGACTGAATTAATAGAGTTCATGAACTCTAAAGGCATCTTGCATCAAACTACATGTCCTTATTCACCACAACAAAATGGAGTGGCTGAGAGGAAAAATAGACATATATTAGAGGTGACAAGATCACTTTTGATAGATGGTAATGTCCCATCTCATTTATGGGGTGAGGCTGTGAGCTCTGCCGTTTATTTAATTAATCGAACCCCTTCTAGTGTGCTTAACTTTCGAAGGCCTTTTGATGTGTTGTCTGATCATTGTATTCTTGCTCCCATAGTTAATTTACCACCTCATATTTTTGGATGTGTTATATATGTTCACTTACACCCACATCAACGTACAAAGCTTGAAGAACGAGCGATCAAATGTGTTTTTGTTGGGTATGGATCAACTCAAAAAGGTTATCGTGCTTACCATCCACGAAATTTTATATTTCTATGGATGTGACATTTACTGTGCATGAATTTTTTTATGTTGATTCTCCACTTCAGGGAGGCAATGAAAGTAAAGTGCATAATCATGATGTTGGTATGTTTGATTATGAAGATAAATTATCGTGTGAGGACCATTCTGCAGGAAGTAAGCCAATCCTAAATATGGACCCTTCTTTTATGGATAATACAGTGTCTTCTGATCATAACCAATTGGCCCAATCTTCTCCACAGGTTCAGCTTGACTCTTTAGAGGTACCTTCTGATCCTATCTCTGACAATACTAATTTAGATGAAATTGATCATGGAATTGATTCTTGTCTGCGTGAGACCACCATCACACCAAACACTGAGTCTACTATTGTTCAATATATTCTTCCACCTCGTTCTAACCGTAGTCAACCTCCAGTTAAATATGAACCAGACCTCCAAGCCAAAGTTAAATATCCCATTAGTAAATATGTGTCATCTCACAGGTTATCTCACTCATATGCATCATTTGTATCTCAATTATCTTTAATTTCTATTCCTAGTAATATACAGGAAGCTTTGGCAGATCCTAGATAGACCGAAGCAATGGTTGAGGAGATGGCAGCTTTAGAAAAAAACAACACTTGGGATCTTGTGCCCTTACCAAGAGGGAAGAAAATTGTGGGCTGCAAATGGGTCTTTACAATTAAGCATAAAGCTGATGGAACTATTGAGAGGTATAAAGCACGACTTGTGGCTAAAGGTTACACTCAGTCTTATGGTGTAGATTACCAAGAGACGTTCGCACTAGTAGCCAAGCTCAATACTGTAAGAATACTTTTGTCGCTAGCTGCAAACTAAGATTGGCCTTTTCTACAATTTGATGTGAAAAATGCTTTCCTACATGGAGAAATTTCAGAAGAAATTTATATGGATTCTCCACCAGGCATGACTGATTCAATTGGAATGAAGGTTTGCAAATTAAAGAAGGCCCTATATGGAGTAAAACAATCCCCAAGAGCATGGTTTGGAAGATTTACCAAGTCTACGAAGGCTTTTGGCCATAGAGCAAGTAACTCTGATCATACCTTATTTTTTAAGAGAGGAAAAGGAAAACTTACAGCTTTGATTATATATGTAGATGACATGATTGTTACAGGAAATGACCAAGATGAGATTTCTAGTTTACAACAATGCCTTGCATCTGAATTTGAGATGAAACAACTTGGAAATCTCAAATATTTTTTAGGTATTGAAGTAGCTAGATCAAAACATGGTATTTTTCTATGCCAAAGAAAATATGTTATCGATTTACTATCGGAACCTGGGCTGCTTGGGAGTAAACCAGCTGATACACCAATTGAACAAAATCATAAGCTCTTTCAATGCTCAAATTCAACAAACATAGACAGAGGAAGATACCAAAGGCTGGTAGGAAAATTAATTTATTTGTGCCATACACGTCCAGATATCACCTATGTAGTGAATGTTGTTAGTCAATTTATGCATGACCCACGGATTTTGAGATATTTGAAGTCCGCTCCTGGAAAAGGAATTTTGTTCTCAAATCATGAAAACTTAAAGTTAGAAGGGTACACTGATGCAGATTGGGCTGGATCAAAAGATGATAGAAGATCTACCTCTGGATACTTTACTTTTGTAGGAGGGAATCTTGTAACTTGGGGGAGTAAAAAACAACCTGTAGTAGCAAGATCTAGTGCTGAAGCAGAATTCAGAGGCATGGCACTAGGTGTATGTAAACTTTTGTGGATTAAAAATGTGCTATCAGATTTGGGCTTTACACAAATTGAAGCTATGAGTTTGTACTATGACAATACTTCGGCTATAGCAATTGCTCACAATCCTGTACAACATGATAGAACAAAGCATGTGGAGATTGATAGACATTTCATCAAAGAGAAGCTTGAAGCTGGAATAATTTCATTTCCTTTTGTAAGATCATAATTGCAGTTGGCTGATGTTCTCACTAAAGGAGTATCAAGAAGATTGTTTAATGAGTCTCTATTCAAGTTGGGAATGTGTGATATCCATGCACCAACTTGAGTGGGAGTGTTAAGATATGCCAAATATTCTATTAAAGGATATTAGGAAATCAAATAATAGACTTAGTAAATATGGGGTGCCATTTTGGTAAATAAAAGTTCATCTTTTAAATCTGGTAATATCATAACAGACTTAAATTTTTATTTTAAGTCTGTTGGAATACAAACAAACTTAAATTTTGCATTTGAGCTTTTTGACAGACTTAAATTAATATTTTAAGTCTATTAGAAAATGAAAAGACTTAAATTTTATCAGACTTAAATTCTTTAACCTAATTCCGAAACTATTCTTAATATTGGTTCTCTTTCTTTCTTCATTCTCTCTTCATTTTTGGCTCATGTCCAACTCCAACAAGTTGTGTCGTAGCCTCTGCGTGTGAGATCTCCCCTTGTTAGATCTCCTTCCTCTGCGTCCAAGGGTGTGGGTGTTGTAGCCACGGCCTCGCAGGTCGTATTGATAGATTTACCTGTGTTGTTTTAAGCAGAATTAGGCCTCAAATAGGCTCGGGACGTAAATCTTAATCTTGTAAACTTGAAAAAGTTATGGTCCTAACATGGATTCTAATAAGGACTACAAGTCCAATTAAAAATGTGTAAAATAAAACAAGAAAAATTAATCTTTTTTGTGCAAATTTTCAACAAATCTACGTTAACTTCTAAAAATTATAAAAATATAGCAAAGGAGTCCAAATATAATATACGAAGGAAGAGAGAGAGGGTTATTATAATATATTATAATAGTATTAAAAGTAGAAGATAGAAACGCAAGAGAAAAAGAATGTGAGAATTAACATGCACCTCTTATCCCCCACTTCTTTTTCACCTAATTTCTCCCTTAATAATTTCTTCTAAATTTCTTCTAGTATTCTAATTTATTTCACAAACTGAGAACACACTAAAGTAGATGGAAAAAGAAGGAGTGTTTTAAACCGATTGAATTTCAAATAGAGTAAGTTTCTATTTATTTTATTTAATCCTTCTTCATTAACTTTTTTAATGTTTTAGTCATTCACCTTAATAGGGGCAATTGAGAAACGTGATTATCTTAACTTAATTTGTCTCATACTAAATTTTGGCTTTGTTTACGTATGTTGCAATAGGTCTTTAGTTGACAGTTGTTAGTGGGCAATAGAATTTTAGCTTTGGTCAGACTATTTTTGAAGTAAGAGAAGCTAGTAACACGATTCTAAAATATAATAATTTTAAGGTTATATTAATATTGAGATGCATGTGATAATAAGATTAAAGTTTGATTGATTTTTTTGCATGTTATACTTTGCTTATCCTACTAGAATGGATGATTTGATCTCCTTTATTTAAGGATGATGACGAGGAAAGTTGTGAAATAAACAGAGAATTGAAGTTTGATGGCATGATTATTTGGTTGTCTTATTGAATTATTTTTATTTGTGTTAAATTGGGTATTTGGGGTGCAACTTTAACAAAAAAAATAGGACTGTGTAAAATGGATGGTTTATGTTTAGTGTGTTTCAAAAACACATTGGTGCATTTGGTGAATTTGAGACATTTTTGAAAAGGAAGGAAGCTCTATGGCATAGGAAAGTCTTGAAATGACTTAGATATACCCAATGAAGAAGTTTTAAACATATTAAAATTGTTATATATTTGTTATAACGTTGGGTAAAATCACTGAAGCATCAAGAGCCACCATAAATATGGATTCCATAGAGCTCTAGGGATTGGAGCATTGGACGCCACATGAATACCGTTGGGCGTTATTCAAAAAATGGATCACAAAGAGCTCTAGGGGCTCTAATGTCAAGCGTCAACCAACCACCATTGGGTGTACATAGGAGGTTGTTGGGTTAGAGTAGTCTCGTCGGGCGAAAGCTCATTTAGAGAGTGTCAAGGCAGCCACACTAGGTGCCCTATATCAACATTGTTATGATCATATGGCAGAAGAATGGTGGCGCTAGGTAGAGATGTAAATTTAACCCATGATCCTGGGGCTAGCTCTAACCCACTCTTGAAAAAGCCCCTTTTTAAGAAGACCCTCAAATGGGGGCCAAAAAAAGTCCCAACCCCCAAAGCCCCTTCTCAAGGGGGTCAGGGTTAAGGTGGGTTTAGCCCACTAAATTTTTTTTGGAAACTAAACTTCAACATTCTTAATAGTAACTATTAAAAGTACTAAATTTTATATTCATGTAATTGATTTCTTATTTCAAATTATTAAATAAAACTAATTAATTATAGTATAATAGAATATTTAATATTCAAAATAACCACTTTTTTAAATAATTAAAAACAATTGCAAACCACACACTTAATTTTATACAACTAAATAGTATTACAAATTTATTTTACTGAAATATTATAAAAATGCTTTATTTTGTTGTCAATTTTAATAAAAGTATGTCTTATGTTGCAGACACCAATTATTAGAAAATTATATATAATTAGTAATATCAAAATAACCCCAAAGAGAAATAATAATATATTAATTTGATTTAATATTTACACTGCTTTTACAGTTCTAGAAAGAATCATTATTTTGTTTCCTCGACTTTTAAAATATCACTCAATCTTCTTTTAATTATTTAAAATTAAAAATAATTCAAAAATTTATTATCTAAATTTTTTTGATCAAAAATAGTATTAATATTTTATGTGTAAATTAAACTTATGTTTTATTTTGTTTTTTTCTCTCTGATAATCTTTTCTCAAAATCACCATAAGATATATTATAAAAAGAAAGTTAATTTCTTAAAAATTTATAAAAAAAATGAAAATTTTAAATAGACCTAAAGTACTAAAGAATGACAAATGTTATACTGTTTCAATTCTTTAACTAACACATTAAATAATTTATTTTTAACTTTCAATTAGAACACATAACATAAATGTATGTTTATGTTTATGTTTATATTTATGTTTATGACATTTAAAATATAAACATTTTGAGTGAGTAGTACAACGAGATTAAATTCTCTGGGCGAATACAACTTCAGTCTGCACAAGGTTTATGAGTGTTTTTTTTTATTTATTATTTTTGTTATGAACATGATTTGTTGAGTATAAAATGAAAAAGAAAACCATTTATATTTAATTTCTTTTTCAATAACTTTCTAAGAAATAAAAGAAGCCTATTTTTTTTTTAAATTAAGAGCTCCAATTAGAGAAAATATTCTCTTAAATTTCAATTAGGATAATTTTAGATAAAAAGTTAATTTCTTACTTATAACTTAAAAAAAATGAAATTAAATATTTAAATTTCAAATTTATAAAATGATCCTTAAATTATATACTTAGAGAATCTAACTCAATAAATATTGTCATTTTGCTTTTGCTTCTTGATTTTAGAACTCTCCTCTTATAAAAATTTCAATTTATTTTCTATACTAACTATTTTTGTAACAAATTAGGAGTTAATTATATTTTTTCTTGTATTCAAAATGAACATGTTTTCTAAAAAAAAGGCTCATGGGTTGGCCCTGGCCCACATGGCTTTTGAAGATATTTTGGCCCCGTGGGCTTTTTCTACGAGAGGCTTTTTGGCCCTGTGGACTCTTTTGACCCCAACCCACGTGGGTTAGGGCCAAACCATGTAAGGAGGGCCAAATTAACAGGTCTAGCGCTAGGCATGCCTTGGAATTTTTGTTCCAACAAGCCCCTATGATATTTTCGCTGGGCAAGAGTGAGATCTCGCTAACAAGGAGTTCAAGAGAAGTATATTTGGTTTTAGTGTGTTTTAAATTAATTCAAATGAGTTTTTTTCTTTTGGTGAAGGATGTGTTTGTAATGGCTTTTATGGAGGGAGTATTACCTTGATGAGGTGTGGTGATTAGGTGGTGTATCGATAGGGATTCCGTGTGGAGACTATCTTGGTTTATCTAGTATAAAACTCAAGTAGAAGGTGATATCTAGTGGTAAGAGCCAAAGAAGGTTTTTATTACTTTAGAGTTTCATATGAAAAAGCACTAGATCTCGTAGGTATAGAAGTTTACCTTTGTCATGCTCATGATTGGATTGTTGATCTTAATATCCAAACTTATACTTATAGCTTTTGAGAGTCAAGATAGAGAGAGTTTTTGAGTTACTCAATACACTGGACTTTAGAGTTAAAGTTTATATGTGTGTGTTATGATGGTGATATTATCAAATAGACATTGATTTGTCTTATTAAATCCTTTATGATAGTATTGTTGCAAGTAGTATTGAAAATCTTTACTAGTTTACCTTTTTTTTTCTTTTGTCTTTTTGTGGTGTTTTATCCCCTGTTATGATTGCATATGTATTATACATGAATAAAGAGGATCACTTTAATATTCTTGTAAATGACAATGAGGAGCAATACTATGCTATGGAGTTATGTCTTAAATTAAGTTGTGAAAAATGTAAATCACCTGTATGTTTGGTGATAGAACTTCTTGGTTATACTTATTCTTTTTGGAAAACTTTTAAATACAATGTAGATATTTGTGTATTAGAAAGTTTAATGTTATTGATTATTACTATTTTACATAATCATGTAATTAGTAATATAATATCTGTTAATTAGGATCGTTACAAATAAGCAAAAAATTCTGTTTATAAAAAAATATTATGACTACACTAGTACAGTCAGGGGAAACGACAACGGTTATTTTTGTTTATAGGAGGCGGTTTATGAACCGAGGCATATTCAGCCGAGGTAAAAAGTCGAAGACTTTTGGTCTCGGTTGTGAACCGAGGCATAAAGTCTCACCCTACTGCCTCGGTTCAAGCCTAACCGAAGCACTAAAGCTTCAGGTTTTTTAATTTATTTTTTTCGTAACCCATTCTGACTCGGTTCTCTTTAACCGAGGCATAAAGTTCCACTTTACTACCTCGGTTGTAGTCTGAACCGAGGCAGTAGATTGTTTTTTTTTGTTCTCTTCCGCGATACATTCTGCTTCGGGTTTGACCACAACCGAGGCCGTAAGTGGTCTTTCGACTTCGGTTTTTACCATAACCGAGACATATAAGTACGTTTTTTTTAAATGATTTCTGTTTCTGCAACATTCCCAACCACAGAAACAGACCTGCATATATTTTTATAACCAGAACAGTCCAGAATATTGCAGAAACGTATATTTTAAATGAAATTTATATTAAAACATAAATACATTGAATGGAATCATAAATCAAATTCTTAAAAGCATAAATCAATCCAATGTAATCATAAACCAAGTTTCAAGCATAAATCAATGCAATGTACATGTTGAATTTATAGTAATGTACAAAAGCATAAAACAACTTTGAAACATAAACTTAGAACTTAGTATATCCTAATATCTACTACATACTATTATATTAATGAATTACATATTTAGCAAGTGTTTTCCTCACAAGTTGGATTGACTTCTCTGGAATTGAAGCAGTCTTATTAAATCTCTGCATAAAGCACAATGATTTCAATTAGTGTATATGAAATCCAAATATAGAGAACATAAAATTCAAACCTAAATATTACCGTTTCCCATCCACTGGTGTAATGTGCACGAATGATGGTCATCATCCAAAACATAACGTAGTAACCACATTCATATGACCCCATTTGTCTATTACACTACAATATATCATCATAATTAAAAAATGTTAAGTAACACTTATAAAAATGGAACCAAATGTAACAAAGTATGGACTAAAATACCAAACCTTAAGGGAAACCCATGCAAGCTTTTTAGCTGTAGCAGTAGATCTCCCAGATAACATCATATGTGTTGCAAGGGAACTATTAAAAAAAATTCCTTTAGCATACATTTATATAAAAAAAAAGGACCACACATTGAGATTCTTACCAATCTACTACATGTCTAAGAGGGCTGGGAGGAGACTTATGCAATGAACAAAACCAGACAGCCGTGTTCTCCGGTATGGAGATCACAAGTAGCTGCCAATGACACCTGAAATTGGTAATAACTTATGAATGATATATCAAAATTAATAAATGAATGTGTTGAAGTTAACAAACTTCACTTACCCATGTATATAAGGGAGAAAATATATCTCCTTCCCCATTCCAAAGCAGCTGGTGATGTATGTCTGGATATCATCAAATTTATTTCTTCCATGAGTCATCGAGGGGTCAATGAACCCATATACATCGCTGAACCCCTTCTTGTTACTAACATCAAACAAATACCTAAAATGAAGAAATAATATGACATAAGTAAGTTGATAAAATAGAATTATATATAAAAGTTTTCATAAACTTACATCATCCATAGCTGAATGAGTGTAATATTAATTTCGTCTCTCCCCGACGCAAGCTCCCTAACATCTTGATGATGCAAGTACAATGGGATCTGAGCTTCTCTTTCAAATGTAGTAGAATCCCAATGTACATTCATCGGCACATCTGAAATGAGTTTAGCAAGCTCGTCTAACGCACCAAGAGGGTCATCCTCAGATAAATGAGTCTTCTTCGGTCTAGGACTTCCCTCTTGACCTATCTGCTGTTAAATGCAAAAATGGTTATGTTATAACATCAATTAGAAGTAAATATTAAAATTGAGAAGTATATAGTACGAGTGTTTACCGGGGGATTAGATACATGACCAACCAAATGTCTAGGCCAGGCGACAAAGGACCTAAATGCTTCTTCCACAGTGAAGAACTCATCTGTAGGCACAAGAAGAACGGCATGCGCTATGACAACTTCATCTACCGTGACCTTGACCTCATCTTCTGCAAGCTGTACACCATGCACTACAGTGGCTGTCTCATAAATTGTACCACGAGCCACTAGCATGGTCCCAGTATCAGAGAGAATATATAACTCACATGGACGAGTGTCATCCATGTCGTCCCCTGGGGCACCGGCAGCTGAGCAACTTCCTTTACCGCTCCTACCTGTCAAATTAAATGTTAGTTTATGCAAAAAGTAAATTAGTAACCAAAAATAAATAACCTTACCTGTAGGGGGCACAACATGTTCCGCTACAGGAGATGGTGGAGGACGATTGCCATAATCCTCATAATGCTGCTGGAACTGGCGCGCAACCATTTCAGCAACTTCATCATACAACTATGCTCGAACCTTCTTTGTGATCTCCTGCGTCATCTCTTTTCTTATTTCATCCTTCATCTTTTCGTATGAATATGGACGCGAGGAAGACCCAAAAAACTGTCGTATGCCTATGTCAGTCCCAGCAGCACGCACCCGTCCTGGGTGCTCAGGTCGTCCAATAGCTGTGGCAAGAATATCTTGACGACCTTCTTGTGTGAATTGACCTTGGGAGCTCTGCTCAACCAAGTAGTCCTGTCACATAACAAAAGTTCAAAGGATTTTTAATATATATGTTAGATATATAACAAAATTAATGTAATATAATAAGAAATGACATCTTACAATTCTTTCAGATATTTCTCTGGCAGACTCGGAAGTGTAGGAGCCCGATGGTCTCATACGGGCTAACTTCCACTTGTCGTGTCGAGATGGTGGTGAAGGAGGAGGAAGAGGGTCACCACCCTCAGAAAATGGAAGTCTACTATCTGACTTCTGCTTCATTATTTTCTCTTCAAGCTTCCTATATCCACCACGAGACAGTAGGTGTGGATTTTTATTCTGAGCGCTTATTCCCTGTGCTTTTGACCTTTTTTCCTGTGACAAAATTAAACAATTGTCATGGTAGAGAATTATGAAGGATGAATTCAATGATTTTACTGCACTTACCTGCCACGCCTCAGAAGAACGAAGCTCTCCAAACTGATGCCATGTTTCTTCGTCAATTGCTGAATATTTGGAAGATGGATTTTCATCACTTTTTGGTCCAAATATATATCTAGACATCAATTTTGTCTTAAACCCTCGAAATCTTTCTGCAATTGCAGATAAACACCTATTCCTTAAGCTCTCGACGTTTGGCATATCAAATGTTATCTGCAACAAAGAAAGTAATAACCTTATCACAATACAGATTTATCAATATAATGAATATAGAATTTGGAGGAATATTGCTTAACTTACCAATAGATCTTGCCAGATGAGATTCCGATCAGCCTCAGAAACATGGTTAAAGGATGGAGTAAGTATAGAGATACGATCACGTGCTAATACCCCAAGGTAAGACCTAAATACATCTGCATTTGGGCCAGATGCAACTCCAGTGACCACGTCAATAATGACAGGTGTCCTCTCACCTACATTTCGTCTAAGTATAAGTTGTCGTAACCTCGTTGCTCCTCTCGTCCGTCTAGAAGTGGTGGGGACTTCATCGCCTGACGAATGAGGTGACTCAGCCATATATTTGTCACAATAAATAAGATGAAATATAAATAAAACACTTATAAAATAACATATATTATTTAACAAAAGCCATAAATATTTACACAAACATGAAATTCATACATAATCATATGGATTGGTCATATATATATTCCCTCATTGTGATCTTCTCGTATTGCTTTTATATCATCAATTAGAGGGTCGTCATCCAAATTTATTGTCGTTTTAAATGGATGGTTGTCAGCGATATGAATATTACTTAGATTCTCTTCTTTATCTTCAATTTGCCTTTTTCCTTGGAGAGCAACATACCAATGGTCAGATGCAGGATCTTTGACATAAAAAACCTGACTTGCTTGATATGCCATGATGAACGGTTCGTCTCTATAACCAACCTTTCGAAAATCAACAAGTGTCATACCAGATTCATCTATTTTGACACCACTCTTATTGTCTACCCACTTACATTTGAAGAGTGCAACGGAAAACTTAGTGTAATCAACTTCAAATATCTCTTCAATTCTACCATAGTATCTCATGGATCCAACTATAGGATTTTGATCTTTGGATGTGGAAAACTGTAGCGACTCAGCTTCTAGACTGACGCCACTATTTTGTACTGTGTTTTTATCATCCAAAGTTTTTGTATAGAATGTGCAATCATTAATTTCGTATCCTGTACAACATACAACATCAAACTTCAAGCCATTTGCTAACCACAACAAAGTCTCAGAGGACCGTGATTCTTTCGAAACTTCATATTTGAACCAGGACAAGAATGTTTTGTTATGCTCCATCAACTGCCATTTCTCTGATTGTCGTGGATATTTGTCCCTTACAACGGCTTTGTGAGCTTCCAAAAATGGGATCACTTCATTTGTGTTGTTTAATATGTATAGATGTGCTTGCATCAATTCTTCACGACTTTTCGTCACCACATTCACACCTCGGATGCTTTTACTTGTAGAATATCTACTCAACCATGATGTCCGAGGGACTCCTATCGGATTTGCTTTAGTCATATACTCAGAGCAAAACTCAATACTTTCTTCAGCAATATATCTTTCAATCATCGAACCTTCTGGACGATATTGATTTTTGACGTACCCTTTCAAAATCTTCATATAACGCTCAATAGGGTACATCCATCTTAAGTATACTGGTCCACACAACTTTATTTCTCTGACCAAATGAACAAGTAAATGCACCATGATGTCAAAAAAGGATGGAGGGAAAAACATTTCTAGTTGACACAAGATGATGATAATTTCGCTTTGAAGTTCATCTAACTTTGTAGGATCGATGACTTTACTACAAATTGACGAGAAAAATGAGCACAATCGAGTTATGGTCAGCCTAACTTTTTTGGGCAAAATTCCACGAATTGCCACTGGTAACAATTGTTGCATTAAGATGTGGCAATCATGAGACTTTAGACCAACAAGCTTTAAGTCCTGCATTGACACTAAGCTCTTGATATTTGAAGAGTATCCTTGTGGTACCTTGATACTTTTTAAACAAAGACAAAAACTTATCTTCTCTTGTTTGGACATTGTGTAACATGCAGGGGGCAAATAAGTACGTTTACCAATCTCTCTTGGTGCCAACTCTTCTCAGATTTTCATGTCAACCAAATCCAAACGCGCATTCACTCCATCTTTTGTTTTTCCCTAGATGTTTAGTAGTGTACCAATCAAGCTATCACAAACATTTTTCTCAACATGCATGACATCTATGCAATGTCTAACATCTAACTTTGACCAATATGGAAGATCAAAGAATATTGATTTCTTCTTCCAAGGGGTCGCTACAGAAGACTTCTTCGACGTTTTCCCAAATATATGATGTACTTTATTAACTTTCTCAGCAACTTCAAGTCCAGTAAGTGGAATGGGTGCATTGTCTTTCTCTTGTTCTCCATTGAATGCTTTCTTTAACCTTCGATATGGATGATTAGATTGTAAAAATCGCCGATGACGCATATACACTGTCTTCCTTCCGTGTTTTAATTGTTGAGCTGCAGTGTTTTCTTCACATATAGGACATGCTTTATGACCCTTCACACTGTACTTCGACAAATTACCATAAGCTGGGAAGTCATTAATGGTGCAAAATAACATGACATGCATCATGAAAGTTTCTGAAGCAAAGGCATCAAATATTTCAACCCCATCAACCCAAGTAACTTCAAGTCTTCAACTAGTGGCCTTAGATAAACATCGATGTCATTTCCAGGCTGCTTTGGACCAGATATCAACATTGACAACATCATGTACTTTCTTTTCATGCACAATCCAGGAGATAAGTTGTAAATTATCAGTACAACGGGCCAACAACTGTGATTGGTACTTAAATTACCAAATGGATTCATTCCATCAGTAGCTAAGCCAAACCTAAGATTTCTACATTCTTCACCAAATTGGGGGAATTCTTGATCAATAATTTTCCATTGCTTTGAATCATCCGGATGACGAAGCATCCCATCAGTTGTTCTCTCATCTGCATGTCATCTTAGGTTTTTAGCGTCTTTGGGATTCGCAAACAAACGCTTAAGTCTGGCAACTAGTGGAAGGTACCAAACAACTTTCAAAGCAGAACCATTCTTTTCTGTGATGCCACCTTCTTCACCGTTTTTTGACTTGTATCGTGATAACCCACATTTTGGACACTTTATCAAAACTTCATTCTCATTCCTATATAATATGCAATCATTCGGACATGCATGTATCCGTTTATATTCCATACCCATCGGACAAAGAATTTTTTTGGCATCATAATTACGATTGGGTAACGTATTTCCATCTGGCAGCATTTCATTCAACAACGACAACAATTCTGTAAAACTCTTATCACTCCATCCATTGCTCGCCTTTAAATTCATCAGCCTTAATACCGCTGACAATCGTTTGAACTTAGATGAACCCGCATACAAAGGAGTCTCCGCATCAGTGGACATCGTTTCATACACATGCGCTTGGGCAAAAGCTTCTCCGCCAACATCGCGGATCATGTCCTTTAAGTTGTCTTCTTCTGCTTGATCTTCCATATCCATTGTGGAATCATAAACATTTTTAGTTCGAGAGATAGTTGGAAAGTCTGTTAATTCGCCGTGCCATATCCATGTTGTATAACTTCGTATGAAACCATCACAGATAAGATGTTCCCTAATATCAGTTGCGTTCAACTTCCTCCCATTCAAACAGTTCACGCAAGGACATCTGAACTTGACTTCATCATCACCACTTGTACTCGCATTACGTTGCGCAAACTCTATAAAGTCTTCTACCCCTCTCTCGTACCCATGCTGATGCGTGGTAAATTAATCCACCCTCTATCCGTACGCATGTTTACTGAAATTGTTTACACAATTTCAATAATCTTGAATGATCACTTTGATCGTGTTTGTATTCAAGGTGTGACCCTATCCCATTCAAGAAGATTCACTTTTTTTAGTTTATTAAACATATCAATTAAAAAAAACATATCTTAAATTTCACGAAATTTTGCCAGCATTTCGCATTGGTTTTTAAGTTACACGAAATGAAAGTGATTATAAATCACAATCAAATATGCACCTAAAGATCAATACAAAACACAACGGCAATTTTTCAAGAAATTTAAGACATGTATATTAAAATTGATATGTTATAATAAGCTATGAAAAAGTTATTACTCTTCTTAAACTGTCCAACCGGACAATTCAAGATTCAATACTTATAAATTATTATTACCATCTCCTTCTATTCATTTGTAAAAAGTACATTTGTTCAAAAAAATCTAGAGATAGTAAATAATTTTTGTATTGAATCTCAAACGGGAACTAAGGCTAATTCACAACAACAAACAATATATTGAAGCAAACAACTCATGATTTCCAACCTTAAACTTTATCGAATCAACAAATCAACCAATTTAATACAATAACCATTATACCAATGTAATCATCAAATAACAATAACAAATATATCAATCTCACAACAACAATTATCAAACAAATATCAAAACTTTATAATCAAATAACTATATAATTCTATTTCTAATTCTATTTATCACCAATATATCATCTCACAACAATTATTATCAAACATATACCAAAATTTTATTATCAAATAATTATATAATTGCTACTATTATGGCCAATATATCAATCTCTCACCAATTATTATCAATCAAACAGTAAATTTATCATCAAAGTCGAATATATTGAACTAACCGTGAAATGCGCGAAAGAAATGGAAGTGGACGATTGAGGCACGGTGGCGGACTATGACCGGTGGCGGCTGCAGTGACGGAGTGTGACCGGCGCAGGCAGCAGCGTCGTCGGAGGCAGCAGCGTTGTCGGAGGTAGCGCACAGCGAGAGGACACTGTCGTGGACGGTTGAGGCCAGAGAAGGAGAGCAAACAGAAGCACGACCGCGGAGGGGGAGTGGCGGCGACGAAAATCGCAGAGGAACAGTGAAGAAGAAATGTCGCGTGAAGAAGAAGAACCGTTGCGGGGTGGGAAAATATAAAATGGCATTTACCTTGGTTAACCAAATAACCGAGTCAGAAAGGTCTCTACGGCTTCGGTTATATGCCAGACCGAGGCATAAACATTCCAATAAATTCAATTTTTGAAAATAAATTTGGCTATATGCCTCGGTTTTCCGCCAACCCGAAGCGGAAAGTCCTCTACGGCTTCGGTTTAAAGCAACCGAGGCAGTAGCCCGATGTACCTGAGGGGACAGTTAAGGATGTTCAGAAGAAGCAGTTCAGAGTGGTCAGAGGGAGCAGAGTGGTCAGACAACGATACGACCTCGGTTCTTAGTATTAACCGAGGCCATATCACTGTTTCGAAAAGGTTGTCAGTGGCATCAGGGCAACGTGGCAGGAAGAGCAGGGTATACTGCCTCGGTTTGAAGTGTTAACCGAGGCAGTATCTTTGTCTTAAAAAAGTTAGCAGTTGAAACGTCTGAGCTGTATAATCTTTTAAAACGTATATGCTTCGGTTGCCTCTACGAACCGAGGCAGTATTGGTATTAGGCTTCGGTTAGGTTGGAACCGAGGCATATAAGATCATTCAGAATTACAGAAATGCCACCGCGTTTGAATACGCTTCGGTTTTGACAAAACCGAAGCGTAATATGCAAGCTTAAATCTACTTTTTTTACTAGCGCTGGAACAATATATAAAGATTAAATGAGTTAAAAGTGCAAAATTAAAATTATTATTACTAATTAACCTATTTTATTATTAATAAACAAAATTAAATAAATAAAAGTAACCAACAATATGCCATTACTGGATAGTAAATATATAAATATTTGTACAAAATATATATTATCAATAATCATCAAAATAATATTGAAATATTCAACTACCAGATTTGTGAAATTTATATTATAAAAGAAGTAATTGAAAGAAATAAGCATTTATGACATAACTCTTAATAGTATGTTTGTTTTGTTCCTAAGGATATATATTTATATTAATTATATCTAACAAAATAGATATTTCAGATATCGACATTTTTTCATTAATCTTCACTGATTAATTTTGAAAAAAGTTTATATAACAAAATTAGTAAATTAATTATTTCAAAAAAAATTCTTAAGTTATTTGTTTAGAAATTGAAGTATTTTTTTTCTTAGTTAAATGTCTATTTTAAAAAGAATATCATACTCGAAATTTGGCTTTCTAGAAATAAAATTATAACTCTTCTTCCACAAAGAGTTACACCGGTGAAGACTGAATTCGGGTTCTAGATGCAATTCTGGATTTCGAAACAAACCACCTTAGTAAAACATTAGTTGGAAGTAGAGAAAGTAGACAATTGATTCGGAGAAACACTGAGAAGTAAGTGAAGTGTTTGGTTTAATGGAAAAAGTAATATATTTAAGTAAAAATTTTATAGTTATATATGAAATTGATTTGATGAAGTTTGATAGGGTGTGATCCTTACATGTATTTGTTTTTCTTAATGTAAACAATTTTTGGGTTAAAAAAGGAAAAATATTAGTAGAGAAAATTAAAATAAATTATTCAATAGAAAGTATTAATGATTTAAAAATATTGTTTATTAATTGATAATAATTATTTAAAAAAATGAATTGTACATGTGAATATTGCTATTGAGTAGAGCTGCCAAATGAGTCCTTTTAATAAGATTTGGTCCTAGCTCATATGGGTTGGGGCCAAAAAAGCCCACAGGGCCAAAAAAACTTTTTATTAAAAAAGCACACAGGGCTAAAAATCCCTAAAGCCCTATAGGTCAGGGCCAGCTCATGGGCTTTTCTTTTTACAAAATTTAACGTCCAGAAACATAATATCATCATACAAGTAATCACAAATCATGTGTATTTTTTATCCAGCTTTCATTTTATCAACAACTTATAACCATAATTGATTCATGTATAATTATATATTTTTACCAATAAAATTAATTTTCTGCTTCATAACTGTTCCTGTATTAATTAGTTTAACAATAATGCTTTTATACAATTATTCCTTAATTTCCAAATTTTGTTTTGATAATTTTTTCATCTTAGCTTTGGTTTCTTAAATTTGGTTTGTAAATTTGACGGTTCAGAGATATCCACGTAAAATAGTTTAAAAGTTAAAAAAATTAATTTAATTTGTAAAATTTTGATGGACTAACGAATTTATTTATAGATGGTAATCTATTTTGTCACTAGTTTAAATCAATATCATTCGATTAAGATTTGTGATCAAAATTACATTATTTTTAATTGGTGTGAACATGTTAAAATTTTGACTTAATAACTTTTTTAATTTTCCAAATTTAATAAAATTAATATTTATTATTTACAAAGTTATATAATTCTTTTAAAAAAAAATTATGAAACGTATAATTTAGTCATTTACATTAATTTGTATATTTTTATGTCTTTTTCATATATTTATATTATATTCATTTGTCTTTTTTATTAGTTTCTTATTAAGAGACATTGATGTAATTTATTTATTATTATAATTATTATAATTTTTATTTATTTTATATGTTCATAATTAAATACAATAATAATTTTAATTTTAGTATTATAAATTATAACATTATATTTATTTAAAAATATTGTATCTATTATTTAATTATTTTTTATTATAATCGGCTCAATTATGATAAATAATTCAATAAAAACGATCTTTGTTAGATAAAGATAAGTATGATTTTAAAATATTAATTAAATCTAAAAGGTTAGAAAAAAAATATGATTTTATAACCACTAGGATTACATCTAGATCTTGTATACTAAGATATATGATATTTATAAGAATTTTGCCTAACAAGGATTTTCACTAAAAAGTTAGTTCTTTTATTACGTGAAATTAATTTTAAACTTTACAAAGTTTGTGGTTTAATTTTTTAATGTATATATATCTATACAAAACATTCAACAAAAGAATTTTATATGACAAACTATAAAAAATAAAAATTTTACACCGATATTAAAAATTTAGTAGATTTGAATTTAAAATCTATCCATAATTAATATTTCAAATATTTATATAGATATCAGAATTCGATTATTGAAAAATCGAATTTTCAACTGTGTCACTTTTATAATTTCTTTTTTGAAATTTTTTTCATTTTCTTTTAAATAAAAATAATAATAAAAATTTTCTTTTTTAACTTTCCAAAATAATAAAATTCTATATTTAAAATATACTTATAATTAAAAAATTATTTTAAATAAGTTTTTATAAAATCAATATTTATACATTTATATTTAATTAAAAAGATATTAAATATATTGTAAATTTTGAAAATTATTGAACTTGTAAAGTAAATAAAAGAAATAACTAAAAAAACATTAAAAGGGAATTAATTTAGTTTGGGGGCTAGCTCCATCCTAACCCTATCCCAACCCACTTTATATGGGGCTTTAGGGGTTGGAGCTTTTAAAAAGCCCCCGGGGACTAGAAAATTGGAGTTTGATTTTAGAATGGGTTAGGGTCAACCCATGGACCAGAGGCTCAAATGACACCTCTATTAAATTGATCATTTTTCAAACAATCTCTCCAGGACCACCGTATACTAAATGTTCACTTCCAAAAGCTTTCTCCAAAAATTATTTGAAATCACTTACATCAAACGCATATCATCGTAATAAATCATTCTTATTTTCAAAGTTTGTTTCCTTTTTTATAAAAAAAAAAAACTTCCTTTGTATGCTAAAAATTCCATAAATGAAACCATTCCTTATAGCATATATGGGACATGCTTTTTACTTGGTAGCGTTGAATTTCTGAAGTAAAAGACAAGAATAGCAGATGTACTTTTTTTGTTTGTCAAAATAACCTATGTGTACTTAAATTGAAGTAGGAGGAATCCATATTGGGTTGGGTCTACACTCTGCAGATCTATATTCTTGGGTTGGATTCATACATGAATACATGGCCCAAGTGTTTTATCGCAAAACTTTGAGCATGCAATAGTTTTGAGTTGATATAAGACCGAAATTTGAAGTGAAAAATTGTGAGGTGAAGGGTTAATGTTGTTACAATGTAATGTGACATTGTGATACATTATAGTCGGTAGCATGGTAATAATGTAGATTGGATTAGCGAATTTTTGTGATGAGTGCGTGAAATGGTGTCATCTCAACTGAAGACCGTGATGGGAATTGATACAACACGGATATGGTGCCATGTTTGACTGGGAACATGGAGAAACAACATTGTTGTAGGGTCTACGTTGCTAACTGGTTGTTGTCGTGTTCCATGTTTTACAAACCAAGCCATTTTATGAAATTTGACAGTAGCAAGTGGGAGGAGAACCCACCGTTCCGCATCCTCTCGTCAATTATAACAAACGAACTGTCACATCATGTACGCTGAATACTGTTTGTGAAAAATGTGAAGCAACAACTGTTCCATTTGATGGAGGTGGAATCACTGGCTTTAGACGTACGTACAAGGATTCTTGTTTCTGTTCTGTTCCTAGTTACTACAACTTTTTTTAGGAGTGCATACCAAAACGCCAAAGTACTTAATTTTAACTTTGGTAAAAGGGAAGAAAGCTGAATAGAGAGGGTTTTGTTTTGTTACATTGCGTAGGGTAGAATGAATGAACTAATTAATGAATGGGTTAATGGGTCCTAGCTCATGCCTCTCACACTCAAGTGTACCAAGAGATTGATAGATATAGTATAGATAGTTGGGAATGAGAAAGGTAACAGAAAATAAAAGGAAACAGAAGGCATGAAGCACCATTGCCCTTATGGCTAAAAAATAAATCATAGGGTGCTCAAAGGGATCCTTGTCTATATCAGATCTTCATGCATCGCAATAATAATTAACATGCTCCTGTGGTACGGTGGCAGAAGGACCATCGAACCGTTGGGTCTGCTTGCTTCTCTGGAACAGTACATTAGGGGTCTACGCACGTTGACTAGTACAATCATTTCTTCTCCTCTCTCAGAAAAATAAATACAATATCACTTATTTTATTTGTAACAACGTCTTTTGAAGCTTTTAGGGTTTTATAAAAAAAAAAAAAAAAAAAAAAGATTAAAGGGTGTGGGATAGTAAAACAGTGTGTTGTCCGCAATGAATAAAAGAAAATGTGAGAAAATGAAGTCGGTATCCTTCTATTTTATCTATGAGGGGTGATAGTGTGCAGTTACTTAAGTTGTGAGATGTTAGAAACGCTCCATAAATGCTGTAGAAAAACAATGGTCCAAAATCTGAACCACAGGCCAAGTCATTGGGTTTCATCTCATGACTGTGGCGCTCTTGGTAGTTACAGAGTACTGTGGAGTCAGATCCAAAGGGAGAGACAGAGAGAGACAGATAATAGTCCAAATTATGAAAAGTATATCGAGCATCAAACCCTTTTACTGTGCTCTTAAAACAACCATTTGTTATGAGTTGTTAACATCAGGGAAATCATGGGAAAGTGTGGGGAAACCAATCTACACTTACAGATAAATGAATTTGCAATGAGGTCATCCTTCTTTGGGCCTTTTGTGGGGCTTCTTCTGTCTCAGTAGTCCTTCTCCTTTTCTTTTATGAATCAGTGTGTGTTACTGACTGTTAGGCCTCATGGCAGTCTAAAAACCCCTATCTTTATCTTTATTACCTATATGTGGCATCATAACCCTTTTCATATCCATCCTTTGTTTGGATAAATTTTCAGTTCTTCACGGAAGTCAGTAACAGTAACCCACCATCTTATACATTCCACATACCCTTTTACATAAATATCAAAGCTAGAAAAGGAATCCACCCTCACCCGTGCACTCAAATCACCTACCTGTACAATCTCATATTCTCGCTGTCAATCTTCATATTCACTATATTGCCTATTACCTATTCCCTACTCCCCATTCCCATGCATATATATATATATCTATACTACCTATATGTATATGTTTATGTTTATGTATCAGTATCAGTATCAGCTACCAACAACAATCATAAAATAAATCCTTAAGAATAATAACATGCACGCATGGACTGCTACATGACATGTGAAACTCTTAAAGCACTTTTATTAATTTCTTCTGCAAATTGATGGTACCATGGAGTAAAACTTTTCATATTTGTCAGTTGCGAAAATTCAACTTTATTATTTTATTCTGCCCAATTCGCAAGAGTGTTGCTCCATAGCAGTAAAACTGGTTGCAGCCTTATAAGAAGTTAGATTGGAAATACCATATTTAATAAGTTATTGAAACAACTTTAGTACTATTTCTAAATGCATACTTCTATTGTTAATGCATTTGGTCCACGGCAGACCAGAGCTCGTTGAAAATGATTTCTTCTGTCCAAACTAAGATGATTTGGTCAGATATTCACTGCCCTTGATTTTCCTTGTAGGGATGGAGTGATGCATTTACACCCTGCACCTGCAGGTACCCGTCCTTCAGCATTAAGAGACGTGGGTCTTCATCTGCAACCAATACCTCTACACCTATGCCCTAGATTGCTTAGGCTTGGACTGCAATTGGACCGCTTTGACTATTTCAAAATTAACCTATCTTCCTTCAACTTCTTCTGTTTCTTCATCAAAATCACACCTTCTAAAACACCCTTAACATAGTCATATTCCTATAAAGTAACTGATTTATTACTGTATTTACTTTTCCTTCCCGATTTCAGACGTAATTTTCCATGTTTAAGATACGATCTTCTTAATGACAATACTTATAATATCTTTCACCGAGGAATTGCAATTATGATTCAACTCTTCTTGTCATGCTTCCACCCATAAACTATGCGATTGGATACTTTTATTTCCAAATCAACTTAATCGAGAACTTTTTTATTTTATATAAAAATTGTTTAAATTCTAAATCAATTTACAGATCTAAAATAAATTCTTCACCACAAATTTAAACAAGTTTTAAAATTGTTTTATCGGTTGTTAATTTTAAGAAGAGTTTAAAATAAATAAAGAAAAACCAAAATTAATTAATTTTGTTTTCTAAAGTGCACAATGTCCATTTCTTTTATTTAAGAGATAGTTGTCATTTCCAAAATTTTATGGTTTTGGAAAGGATTGGCAGAAGTAAGTTAAGGTTAAAATTTGGGAGTTGAAGGGTCGAATTAGGAATTAATATGTTTGAGATTGAAGGTTGGTGCAGACAAAAGAGGCACATATTAATTATGAGGATAAGGAAAAAGAAGAGTTTGAAAAAGGTAGAAGTTTTGAGACAGATGGGGTTTGTGCTTCTTATTTTTATGCCACCAGACAGGCTTAACTGACTTCCCACACGCTTGAAATCGAACAGACGAAGGAGAAATATAAAGGCAAAAGATTGAGTGTTTTATCTCTTGACCCATTTGGGCTCTCAGTGTCTGCTTATACGTGTGTATCTGATTTCAGCTATGACAAGGAAATAAAGATATGTGATGTATATAAGAAATAAAGATGTGTGATGCACATGTATGTAGATGTTGTGGTGTGAGTAGAGAAGAGAATGGAGAGAGAGATATTGGGTGTTTGATTTTCAAGTACATCCAGGGAACAGCCCCAACAGAATCTTATGGATATGCTGTACTATTAATAAAGTGGGCCATTGATACCACCACTTCTGAATTATTTTCCTATTGATGCCCCTCTTCCCTTTTATTTCACCTTGGAGACCGTATCACATTCTGCTAGGGTCATTCCAAAACCATGTTTATAAATTGTGTTCACTGTTCCAGACTAGAGCACATGAACCTCAAGTGTTTTGTGTTTGCTAATTGCCTTCCCTCTGTCACTTCTTGTTCCCACCAAACCTCACTTTCCTTCACTACCATATCTACAACCTTCCAGACACACACACATGAACCCATGTCCCAACTGCCACCTTTCATGCTCAACACTTTTGCTTCCTGGCTTAGGAAACAAACTACATCCTCATTTCAACCTCCGCATCCTGTGACAAATTAACCCCATGCTAAACAATAAATAGCAAAAGGAATTGCCCTTTTTTTATATATATCCGTAACTTCAAACCTTGTACTTTCCTTTACATCATGAGATAATGTTGTAAATTGCAACCACGATATTCATAATTGTGATTTTATTGAAATGCTCAACTATGTTTAAAGTGGAGTGTTGCAGACCATCTCTTTAAAGACAAAACTTATAACTTATGTTCATCACTTTTTCTATCATTCTATAACATATTAGATGACATACTGATCAACACTGACCTCAGTTAAAAAAGAAGTATTCTTTTATAGTTATCATAACTTTGATGTATTTTTTTTACTGTATATAATAACGATAAAGTTTTAATCTCAATCAGAAAAAAGTAAAAGGGGTTTTGTTCTAATTAATGAATTAAAGTAATATTATTGTTGATGGGAATTATGCAGTGAGTTATACAGAAATGGAAATGGAGAAGTAAGGAGAAGAAAGAATAGCAGTGTCCGTATGTGGGGTAATTAATTTGAGTTTTTCGATGTGTTGGAAAAGAATTAATAATTGTAGTAGGTTGTTTTCATAATAAGATTGTCCTGTGGTGATGTTTGATCACTCAGGTTCTCGGAACAGCAGAATGCAGAGATTTGTAAGGCAGAGTTAGAATAACTAACAAATTGTTCGATTTATTTATTTTGTTTGTGAATATTGCATTACACAAATTTTGGTAGATGTGGACTGGTCGATCAGGTTACTTTATTCTTATTTTTGGTTGCCTACTAAGTATTAGTGCTTGAAATAGTGGGGTTGGGTTCTTGAGTTTTGAAGTGATGAGGGATGGGTCCTGAGTCTAGACGTCGGGTACAAGGGACAAGGAACCATAGGGCAATAGAGGGGATCCTAAGTAGGAAGGAAGCAGTTAGTGACAATAATGGTTGTGTGTAGGGCCATCTAATGCAGACCATGCCACAGCACTGCATGTGCAAACAGGTACACATGCACACAAAAAATAAACTGTGGGACTATACAAACAAAGAAAAACACCCAACCACTGCTTTCAATCTCCTCTTCAACCATTTTCCTTTTTTTTAATTATTTTATTTATTTATTACAATGAGATATAAATTCATATTAATTACCAAAATCAAATCTTAATTTTTATTTTTATCAAAGATACCATTGGATCTTCTTCTGTTCATTTTTTTGTGTCTTGAATAGCCAAGCTCTGTAGTAAACACTGATCATAACAATTCATTTAAAAGCTGAATTCTTCCGACATATACAAAGATTTGGAGATTGAACTGATCTGTGCAAAGATAAAACAGAAAGATTTGCATAATGCAAGTACCGTACACAGGTGAGACCCACTCTATCTCGTGTCAAATTTAGCCAATCTTAACTGCTATAATATATATATATATATATATATATATATATATATAGAATGAAATAAAAATTTATGAAAAATAATATAAAAATTAAAGATGTTTGTTGGGAGAAAATAGAGAATAAATGAGGAGAAAGATAAATAGATGATTAAAAATGGAAGATACATGATAAAAAAAAATTAGTATTTTATTTTACAGATTGTATTATTGAATAATATTGAGATTGTGAGTAACTAGCATCAGTGTTTTTCAGTACATACATACCATATCAGGCATCACGCTTGGGGTGTCTTGAGAACAATTTCAGCCGTCAATCGAGCACATCCTACACGCACGTAGTTGATGATTGTTCCATATTTTTTGGTTTGGTCTGAGCAGTTTGAAAGCAGGTAGACCCTTCTAATCCCTTTGCATGACCCCAAGGGTAACCACTTGTCTCCCAGGGTTCCCAAACAAACATTGTTCTTGTCACCTAATAATGCTACTAATCTTCCTTTTCTTTATAATACCTTCAATTACAAACAACCAACAAAACTCCACACAATCCTTTTTACACTAATTTTAATTCTTCCTTCTTAAAACATTAGTTTTATTCTTTAAAATATCTTAAGAAAAAACAAAAATAAAGACACTGTTAAATCAAGAAGGTATTATCAATTAATCATGGTGGAAAACAAATATTTTCACTTACATCAACTTCAAATAATCTCCTTTAATATAAAAAAAACAAAAAAAAATATGATATTTGACATCAACTCAAAAATATCACTACTGTTAACAAATAAAACATCATAGTAATGTTAGTTAAAAACAAGTGTAAGTAAAAGAATAATTTTGGATGACGGCCCAGAAATAATCATTATCTATTCTAACATTAACTCTTGCTACATTATTAAAAAATATAATGTGGTGCTAGCAACATTCTAACATCAGTCAAACTTTAATATATTGGTCCAAGTTGAACTAACAAAGTTTTCAACTGAGATGTTTGAGTACAAAAAAATTTAAATTCTAATTAGTGTTATAAATTAAAATATAAATTTGTTTAATTTTTAGAAATCAAATTAGTGTTATAAATTGAAAAAATATATTTATATATAAATTTCTTCTCCAACAACTTATTTTATTATAATTATTTTAAAATTTTTTATAAAAATAACTTGTGCATTCGGTATAAAAATTTTGAAGACATTTGCTTATTAAGAAATCGAAGAGGAATGTTTCAATACTATATTTGACATTTCAATAATCAGGAATTCATTCAATTATAAGTAACATTACTCTAATAAGTTCTTCATATAATGCATAGTATATTTTTTTAATGTAATATTTTCTAACACCAGATCAATATTTCAAGAGATTTTAAAATATCATTAAAACATTGTGTAAATATTTCTAGCAAAAAAAAAAAAGCAAAGACTCTGGCATTATTTATGCAAAAATATTTTTTTTATAACCACTTTTTATAGTGATTATAATCTACTTGTTATAAAAAAAGTGTGATAATAGAATTATAAATAAGATAATACTTTTTATACCAATATAACTAATATAGAAAGTGGATGTAATAACATTTTTGTTATTAAGAAAAAAAAAGTTTATATCAATTCTAGATATATAATTGGTATAGGAAGTAGTTTTTTATTGTTTTTTATTTATTTGCAAACACACAAACAAAGGATTCTCAAAAAAAAGTATTCTTTTTTATTTAGGATTTCTTATTCTTCATCTTTAACCCATTCACGAGTCACTTAAACAAATCACCCATCACTAGTAAAAAAAGAGTTTCTTAACTTACACATTATGCTTCGGTTTCAAAAGAACCAAAGCATATCAAAACGTAGTGACAATTTCGTAATTTTTACGAAACTATATGTCTTGGTTCAATTGAAACCGATGCCTAAGAGGTATATTGCCTCGTTTCTCGATTCTCTAACCAATCGAGGCAAAAAAACCTTACTTTTCCTCGACAAAAAAGACCTACTGTATCGATTCTGTTCAGAACCGAGATAGTATGTCATGCCAAAAGCTGACAACCTTTGTATCTGCACATTCTAAATCCATTTTGTCAACATATATTGTCTCGGTTCCATTTGAACTGATGTCATAAAGTTTTTATGTCTTGGTTTAACCGCAAACCGATGCCTATAGTTAGAAATATTTTTAAATTTTTTCGTTTATAATTTTATTTTGAATTTTTTTCAGAAAGGTTTATGCATTGGTTGTCTTTAGAACCGAGGCGGTAGAGTCTTATTGCCTCGGTTTTGTAGTTAACCAAGGTAATAGTTTCTTTGATAGTTAAAATTTAAAAACGTAAAACAATGATTACTCTTCCTCTGCTCTGTTCGACACAAGAACTCTTCTTCCCTATTCAGATCCGAGTTACGCAAGGGGTGGAATTTCTTTTCACCTTCTTCATCTTGATTCTATTCTCATAGAGAGACCCAACTTTGGGGCAGCACTGGGAGTCTGACACAAGCCAAAGAGGGTTTTCTCTTTCGCGTTGCCGAGAGGGAGGCTTCCTTCCTCTTCTCTGTTCTTATCTGTCTTGCTTCAAGTCATGCATCCAACCTAGCTTAGGGTTTTCGTCTCGCACGGACAAACAACCATGAGGGATCATCAATGGCGCGACAGAAAGCGTAGTGGAGATGCGACGAGGGCGCAAGGGCGCGGTGGTCGTTCTTATTCTTCTTCTTCTCTATGTTATTATTCGTAGCGAAGGAGGAAGCTTCCTTCCCTCCCCTTTTTCTGATGTCGATTGAGTTCTTTTATGTTTGATTGATTCTCTATAGGAATGCTGGTATTTGATTGATTCTCTGCAGGTGGTGGTGGGAATACATCGTCCTCATTCTTGTAGTGATTTGGAGTTTTCATTTCGTCTTAGGGTTTGATTTTTTGGGTTTTTGATTGGTTGTAGGATGAGCCGTGAAGAGTGGTTGCATTATGATTTAGGAATTCTCTTTTAGGGTTTATTATTATTGTATTTTGAACTTGAAATTAGGATATTTGATTTAGATTTCTAGGATTCTTTATTCTTCACAATGGGAA
>CM067758.1:33367500-33672500 GCA_034642375.1 Vigna nakashimae
GTGAATGTTTTTGATTGTGGTAAAATGAAAGGCAAAGTTAATTCATGTAACATTGTGATAGTGGAGAGAATGAGTGAAACACTTTACCTCTTATACATTTGTGTGTTGAGTGAAACACTTTATCTAGTGAGGAAATATTCCATAAGCACATGACCATCCATGCTTAATTGATTGATCATTCATGAAAATTAGCATTTGTTGGAATTTAAATGACTTTGTGAACACTAAAGCATGTGCACATCTTGAATGAACTCTTGGTCATAAGTTTGAGTGAAGTTGTTACTTATCTTGAAAAAGAGGATTCTAGAATGAGTGAACCATCATATGAATTGGTTGGAGATTGAGTTACATTTTGTTTGCTTGAGGACAAGCAAAGTTCTAAGTTTGGGGTTGTGATAACAGTTGAAAAACTGTTATTTTCATGCTTAAAATTGATACTAAAAGCAACCTTTATACTTAGAAACTAGCTTGAAATCATACTTTTATTCATATTTTCAGAAATAAGAGAGCTGGACAGGTTTATGCTTGATTTCAGTGTTTTTGTGCAGGTTTTAAGGTGAATTTGGTGAAAGAAGTGAAGAAGGAGAGAGATGAAATCAGAAAAGACATTAAAAAGTGCAAAAGGAGAAGCCGAAGTCACCGCTGAGCGGCAGTTTACCGCTGAGCGGCACTAAGGAGTTTGCGGGAGGCCCGCTGAGGGGCAAAATGGCCACTGAGGGGAGCAAACAAGTCACGCACTCACCGCTGAGCGGTATTTTACCGCTGAGCGGCACTTTAATGGGCTTGGACTTAACTTTTTGTAATTTACGAATGATATATAAGCTTTAGGGTTTCCTAGGGTTAGGTATCTTTGGCAGAAACGAGGCAAACACTCTCTCTTCCACCCCTTTGAAGGAGGATCTTAGATGCTCAGGCTACCTCTTCACCTTTTTAGGGTTTATTCTTTCATTCTTTCATTGTAATTCATCTAGGTTCACCATAAATATGGTGAACTAAACCTTGTATGTTTGTTGGGGAATCAATGTAATCTTTTGAAGCTCTCATATATGGAATCTGTTTTTACATCTTTTAATTAAGACTTATGCTTTCTTTCATCATTAGTTAGGGTTTTTCCTCTTTGTTTAATGCTTACATTGTTTAACTCATTCGATGCATGATTATTGGTTTTGTCGATACGGGAACGTACAGGGAAGTCTAGATCCGGGGAATTTCTCCCAATATTATGTTGGTTGTCGTTAAGCTCCTGAGCTTATGAACTGATCATTAGGAATGCTAGGAATTGTATGAACTCGTGATTAGGGAGAAGCCTTCTAGAAAGGTACTTTAGAGAGTGGCATTAACAATGATGATTTGAATGTTGAATTCCTAAAATATATGAGAGTGGATAAGATGAAATTGACCCCCAACAACATATTCATTCATATATTTCATTGAAAGTGTTTATCTTTTGCTTTTGCCATTGATCAAAAACTCATGCATACATGTTTATTTTCTGTCTTGCATATTAAACTCCAAATATTTCGTTCTTAAGTCTTAGCTAATCAACAAACCACACAACTAAACTAGGCCGTGAGTCCTTTGGGAGAACGATACTTGGTCTTACCAAGTTTATTACTTGAACGATTCGGTCATACTTGCCGATTGTGAAACAAGTTTGTGACATCATATTTTGGTGCTCATAAATTTGTCCATCAAGTTTTTGGCGCCGTTGCCGGGGACTCGTGGTTTAACTGGTTAATTTGTGTGATTATTGATTATCTTTGACTTTAATTTTGAATTTCTGTTTTTATTTTTCTGTTTTTATTTTATTTTATCTTATTTGATTTGATTAGATTAGATTTTATTTTATTTTATTTTATTTTATTTTATTCTATCTTATTTTATTTTATCTTCTGAATCTTTTATCTTCTGAATATATATCTTTCTCCTATATCTCAGCCATTAGGCCTCCACTCTCGGTCGTCCGGCACCAACAAGCTCCCGGACGTCCGGCCCCAACAAGCTCTCGGCCATTCGGTCTCAACTGTCGGCTATCAAGCCTCAAGTCTCGGCCATCCGGCCTCAACCAAATCTGGCATCCGCCATCTGGCCATTCGGCCGCCACGGTACGTGTTCGCCTCTACCACTCGGCCATTCGGCCTTAGGTACTTAGCCAAATTTGGCATCCAGCATCTGGTCATCCGGCCTGAATACCTTGCCGTTCGAGCTCCACTCCCGGACGTCCGGCCACAAGCTCTCAGCCATCCGGCCTCAAGGTCTCGGCTGTCCAGCCTCAGCCAAAGTTGGCGTCCGCCATCCGGCCGTTTGGCCTCAAAGTTACGTGTTCGACCTCTACCCATCAGCCATCCGACCTTAGGTACTTAGCCAAATTTGGCATCCAGCATCTGGTCATCCGGCATGAACTCCCGGTCGTTCAAGTTGCACTCCCGTACGTCCGGCCTTAAGTCTCGGCAATTCGACCTCAACTATCGGCTATCAAGCCTTAAGTCTCGGCCGTCCAGCCTCAACCAAATCTGGCATCCGCCATCCGGCCATTTGGCCGCCAAGGTACGTGTTAGCCTTTACCACTCGACCATTCGGCCTTAGGTACTTAGCCAAATTTGGCATCCATCTGGTCATTCGGCCTGGACTCCCGGCCATCAGGCCTCAACTCTCGGCCATTAGGCCTCAACTCTCAGCCGTCCGACACCAACAAGCTCCCGGACGTCTGGCCTCAACTACCGGTCGTTCAGCCTCAAATCTCGGCCGGTCGCCCTCAACCTATCGGCAGATCGGCCTTACGATGGCTTCAGGTACTCTCAAATCTGGACTTACAGGTACTTTGTCGCCCGTTCGGCCTCCTACGCCCGGCCTTAGCAACCCAAGAAAGCGATCTTGACCGATCTGCTGATTAGCCTCAGGCGTACTGCCCTTTGACTATGCGCGCTCGTTCAACACTTTGTCTTTAGGTAAATCCTCAAAACTTATTCGAACAGGAACTTCACCGAACGTAGCCTCAGCGTTCGGCCAAGGCGATTCGACTCCGCGGCCTGACTTCTTCAACCATTCGGTGAACACAGGCCCCGCGCGTTCGGCCTATAAGGGACTTGTTCGCTCGACCCCCTCGACGTAATACGTTCGATTGTTAGGCCCAAGCTCGTGATTGGTCTCCCGGATTATGCCGCTCGTCTTCAGTAATTCCATAATCCAGCCTCGTAGGCACCTAGCCAAATTTGACATCGAATTTTCAGGATTCGCAGATATTTAGCCCACAATTCGACCTCTAAAGGCTATAACTTGTCGGCCAATTCCGGCCTCATGGACTCGGCCTCCAGAGGCATCTGCCGTTCGGCCATATTATTCAGATGTTTGCTCGTTCAACCGTTCAGTCTCCTGGGCCTCACTTACGTTCGTCCATTCGACATCCCATTGAGTTGGCCATTCCTAACCGGCCGACCTTACAGGGTATAATCATCTACTTTCTTTAAACTTCAAATTCGATTACATTTTCTTCCTTATACAGGTAACCCGGAATGATTGCAAGATGGCATAAAACAAAAACAAAGAGTTCATTCGGCGTCAAACATCTTACAAGCCCAAGCTGATGAACGAAGAGTTCTTTCCGAAGAACCACTATCAACTTGGCCCGGGCGGTGAACGGGGAGTTCTTTCCGAAGAACCACTGTCGTCCGGCATGACCACAAGCCCAAGCTGATGAACGGAGAGTTCTTTCCGAAGAACCACTGTCAGCTTGGCCCGGGCGGTGAACGGGGAGTTCTTCCCGAAGAACCACTGTCGTCCGGCATGACCACAAGCCCAAGTTGATGAACGAAGAGTTTTTTCTGAAGAACCACTGTCAGCTTGGCCCGGGCGGTGAACAGGGAGTTCTTCCCGAAGAACCACTGTCGTCCGGCATGACCACAAGCCCAAGCTGATGAATGGAGAGTTCTTTCCGAAGAACCACTGTCAACTTGGCCCGGGCGGTGAACGGGGAGTTCTTTTCGAAGAACCACTGTCGTCCGGTGATGGACAAATTTATGATCACCAAAATATGATGTCACAAACTTGTTTCACAATCGGCAAGTATGACCGAATCGTTCAAGTAATAAACTTGGTAAGACCAAGTATCGTTCTCCCAAAGGACTCACGGCCTAGTTTAGTTATGTGATTTGTTGATTAGCTAAGACTTAAGAACGAAATATTTGGAGTTTAATATGCAAGACAGAAAATAAACATGTATGCATGAGTTTTTGATCAATGACAAAAACTAAAGATAAACACTTTCAATGGAATATATGAATGAATATGTTGTTGGGGGTCAATTTCATCTCATCCACTCTCATACATTTTAGGAATTCAACATTCAAATCATCATTGTTAATGCCACTCTCTAAAGTACCATTCTAGATGGCTTCTCCCTAATCACGAGTTCTTACAATTCCTAGCATTCCTAATGATTAGTTCATAAGTGCAGGAGCTTAACGACAACCAATATAATATTGGGAGAAATTCCCCGGATCTAGACTTCCCCGTACGTGCCCGTATCGACAAAACCAATAATCATGCATTGAATGAGTTAAACTATGCAAGCATTAAGCAAAGAGGAAAAACCCTAACTAATGATGAAAGAAAGCATAAGTCTTAATTAAAAGATGCAAGCATAAATTCCATATATGAGAGCTTCAAGAGATTACATTGATTCCCCAACAAACATACAAGATTTAGTTCACCATATTCATGGTGAACGTAGATGAATTACAATGAAAGTATGAAAGAATAAACCCAATAAAAGTGGAGAGGTAGCCTTAGCATCCAAGATCCTCCTTCAAAGGGGTGATAGAGAGAGTGTTTGCCTCGTTTCTGCCAAAGATACTAACTCTAGGACGTGCAAGTCCTTATATACTATTTTAGAATTACAAAAGATTACAAAAGCCCAAGCCCATTAAAGTGCCGCTCAGCGGTAAAATACCGCTCAGCGGTGACTGCGCGTCACGTTTCTTCCCTCAGCGGCCATTTTGCCCCTCAGCAGACCTTCCGTGGCTTCCTGAGTGCCGCTCAGCGGTAAAGTGCCGCTGAGCGGTGCTTTCGGCTTCTCCTTTTGCACTCTTTGATTCCTTTTCTGATTCCATCTCTCTCTTTCTTCACTTCTTTCACTAAATTCACCTTCAAACCTGCACAAAAACACTTAAATCAAGCATAAACTTGTCCAGCTCTCTTATTTCTGAAAATATAGATAAAAGCATGATTTCAAGCTAGTTTTTAAGTCTAAAGGTTGCTTTTAGTATCAATTTTAAGCATGAAAATAACAGTTTTTCAACTGTTATCACAACCCCAAACTTAGAACTTTGCTAGTCCTCAAGCAAACAAAATGTAACTCAATCTCCAACCAATTCATATGATGGTTCACTCATTCAAAAATTCTCTTTTTCAAGATAAGTAATAACTTCACTCAAACTTATGACCAAGAGTTCAATCAAGATGTGCACATGCTTTAGTGTTCACAAAGTCATTTCAATTCCAACAAATGCTATTTTTCATGAATGATCAATCAATTAAGCATGGATGTTCATGTGCTTATGGAATATTTCCTCACTAGGTAAAGTGTTTCACTCAACACACAAGTGTATAAGAGGTAAAGTGTTTCACTCATTCACTCTACTATCACAATGTCACATGAATCAACTTTGCCTTTCATTTTACCACAATCAAAAACATTCACAAGCATGCATCATCACAAGGACTTTTCAATGGCTTATAATGTGGCTGGGCTAACAAGAAAATTGGTTTTTCTGGATCACAAAATCCTTGAGTTAAGAGAATCATAACAACACAATTATTCTTATTCATTCCCAACTTTCTTTTGCCTTTGCATTTGCATTGAGCTTTGTTTCTTTTTCTTTTCTCTTCTTTTTCTTTTTCTTTGCATATTCTTACTTTTTAGCTCTTAGCTCAATACTTTTCCTTTTTCATGTTTTCCCAACAACCCCAAACTTGAACATTTAACAGTACCACACAAGATCTTCTACTTAACTCAAGGTAAAACTTTTCAATAAGGGTTTTCAGTGTATGTTCAATGTAAGATCCTTGAAAATATTTGTAAGTCAGATACTAAATTAAAAAAAAAAAAAAAGTAAATAGTGAATAGTAAAAAGTGAATAGTAAAAAAAAAATTAAAAAAAACAAAATTATTTTTGGAAAGGATAAGTGTTCCACGTAGCTTTGAGATCAGAATTCACCAATTTGCAAATAAAAAATTATTTTTGTAATAGTAAAATGAATAAAAAAATGAATAGTAAAAATGAATAGTAAAATTTTTTTACTATAAATAGCCAAGGGGGAAGGCTGAAAATTTACACCAAAGAACTTAGAAAATTTTTGAGAGAAGAGAGTTGGAAGAATTTCTAATTTCAAAGGGGATATTCTGGAAGTTTTCAGAGAGCGAGGAGATTAAGTCTGTAATAGAGGTAAGGGAAGCTAACCTTGAGTATCTCCTTTTGTATTATCTTGAGTCTTGAATATGCTATATTTTGCTTTTGTCTGATCTTAAATCTTGATTATGGAGTATTTTGTTTCTGTATGATTTTGAATTTAAATGAGAGTATGCTTTTGTGTTGATATCCAAGTGTGATAGTTGTAAAACGTGATATTGATTATGTTATGCCATTTGTATGTTATTAGTTGTTTATTTTTGTATTTTGGAAGGATTAGAAATTGTCTAACCGGCTCTGCCATATTCAATTTTTTGTTTCCCCATGAATTTTTATATTAAGATTATTTTTATGATTGTCAAATATTGTATTCTTCTATGACCATTTATTGTAATGTTTTATTATTGTTAATTGTTTATAATTATCTTGTATGAATTCTATTATGGATGTTTATTGTGATGAATTTATTGAATGAGTTTGTTGGCTGAAATTGATCTTGTTGGGAGGTTTGGAATAAGGGTTATGTAATAACTTGTATATGGGTATTAAATAGATATACAGATACTGGTTGAGGTTGTTGTGAGAGGAAGTAAAATTAAGCATTTAAGATTTAGAGCATAAGAAAATAAGGTAGATAAATTAAATAAATAAATTGTTAATTATTGAGGACCTCCCTTTGTTGGTAGGATAGAGGAACCTTAAAAACCTGAGTTGGCACATCCCTGATCATAGAGCAGCCCTGGCCTGGTCCAGTCAGTTGTGACTAGTCATATGTGCTGGCGTCGAAGGTGAGTTTGATGCGTTCAGACATCTGGGTCCTCTCCGGTGACCAATTGGGGTAAAGAAAAATCTATAATAGGATGAAAATAAAATAAAACAAGTTGATTGTAGATGCATAATATTATCATGGTAAAAATTTCATATATATTTTATTTATCATTACATTGAGCCCAGACTTTAATATGTAGTTCTTAAGATATGTTGATATATTTTGGTTGATCCATGATCTTTGTTTGGTGAAAATATGTTGAGTTATACTCGTTATGGGCAAAATGAGTTTATAATATGAAGCATGATATTTGGCAATATGTTTGATTTATTGATACCAAAACGGGTGATTATGAATTCATGATTAAAGAATGAACATGATTGAGTTAGGTGGATAAGAGGGTATGAATTGTTGGTTTTATGAAATGTTGGGGTGGATATGAGAAATCATTACTTATGAAATGATGTTTACTACCGGGAGTAGTTTGTTCGAGTTATACCATGAGAGTTTGGTATGAGCAAAGTAACACTTGAGGTTTATGAAAGCAGGCAGAAAGTGGTCTGACCATAAGGCTTTGACATAAACATATGATTCGTAAGTTTTATAGAAGCAGGCAGAGAGGGGTGATACGACTGTCGCGGTCATACAAATTTGATGTGCACAGAAATTAATGCAGTATAACTAGGATTTGACTCCTAGGTCGTCTCTCAAGGACCAATATTTGTGGTTCGGTCTTAGATTTAACACGAAGTGGGGGGGGTTTGTGGATATTTTTGAATGCAAATAAATTAAAATGAACTGGAATTTAAATAAGACAACAAAATTTAAAAACACTGAAATAAATTTTAACAGTGGTAAAAACTGAACGGTAAAAAAAAATGGTAAAAATAGACAATGGAAAAAATTACAGTGTTGGAATTTAAAATACAGAACAGTAAATATGCAGAAGACAAAATAACAGTGTAATTAAAATTTACCAATAGCTCCAGTAAAAATAAACCGTAAAAACGATTCTTGAAAATAACATGACCAGTACAACACAATGACAGAATTTAACGATGCAGAAAATACTAAATGGTAAAATAATAGAGACAGTAAAAAATAAAAGTACTTAATTGAAAATGGAATTCATCAAAGCATTCAATACTTAAATTAAAATTCTGAACAAAAGATAAAAATTAAATGAAGATACAGCTCCAAACACTGACGAAATAAAATTCCACACTATTGCACTGTTTGAAATGAAAATAACTGAGACATCTACTGGGAGGGAAGAGGCAGAGCCTCTTCCGGGCCGTGCATTAAAACTACCCCTAATTCTAATCTAAAATCCCTTCCAAAGTGTGCTCTGCTGCTGCCAATTTATAACCACTTCTCTTAACAAAGTCTCCTGATTTCCTTCTTCATTTCACGGACCTTGTCTGCTTATGGGTTTGTCCTAATTGGCAGCTCCTGTTTTGGGGAATTTCTCCCACCAATTTGCTCCTAGTCGTGCCAAAAGAGGTCCTCTATGTGGTGTCCGTTTGCTTAGGTTGTGCTTAGGCTTCCCCCATTCACGCAAATTCCTTTCAACCGTGTGCCCCACTCCAAACTGCTGTAGCTTCCTCTGCTGTGCATGGTGGATGTTGTTGTTGCTGCACGTGAAGCTGTTGGACCGTGGCTACTCCAGCTCTTTACCGAGAACTCCCTTCTTCATTCTAAGAATCCACTTTTCTCCCTGGACATGTGCTGGAACGTAACTCTCCAAGTGCTGCTGGTGTTGTTGCCTTTGCTTCCATTTTCCAGCTCCTTGCTCACGGCTTCTTCTTCTTCAACTAGATTAAGATTGTGGAGCATCTCCTTTACTGGACCAGCAGCTGGACATATGGATCTTCTCTACTGGTGGCTGCTCCAAGCTAGACGTCTTCTTCAATTAGTTGCCACACACTTCTTTATCTCTTTACGGAAATGGTTTTCTGCCGTGGGCTCCCACTCCATTGCTTCTACTTCCATCACTTCTAAAATGAAGATCACCGTGAGCACCTCCTTCCAGCATTTGCCTCTTCCAACCTTGATGCTTCACTCCCTTAACATGGTGGCTGTTTGGACGTGCTGAAAGAGGAGGACCTTCCCTGTGCCATCTCCTTATTTCTCTTCAACATGCTGCTGGACGGTACTGGACTGGATGCTCTTTGCAGCAATGGCCGTGTCTTCTCTTTTTGCTTTTCACCTTTGGTTTGGTACCGTGGAAGTGCAGCCCCTTGTACACCACTCCAAAATTAAGAGAACCATAAGCTTTCTTTCTTCAAAAACGTGGTCCCCTCCATTATCTCACTCCATTATGTGTGGTCTTCTATGTATCATTCCAACAACGTGAGCATGAGTTTTGTTTTGCCAATCATCCATTAAATAACAAAGTGGTGGCCCATGTGTTGTCTCCAACGTGGCCCCTTCTTCAATTCCAATTGATTTGTTCTTTTGTGCTAGCCAATTTACATTGCCGTGGCATATACTCAGAATATGGCTTCCTCCATGATAAAAAAAAATCACAATTGTTATCTTCCACATTTGAGAACCGTGGGCTGAATGCAAGGTGGTCTCTCTACATCATTTTGCTTCAAATCTACTTTGTTTTCCAAATTATGAGGCCGTGAGGTTGCTTCTTGTTTCTCTTAGAAACCAAAATGAAAACAAAAGTGCCAATATGAGTGTTGAATCCTTGAGTGTTTGGAGGTCTTAGCATCGTCCAATGATCAATTCCAGCTACCACAAGTATGAAACAACAAGCAAACAATGCAAACAAATTAGAAGCCACTTAAACTGTATGAACTTGACTGACACAGGGGAGTAAAACAATTACTGGGAACAACACATAACGAATTTGAACAAAGTAAAAACTATACATGAAAATAGACATCCGTACGAAACTATGAAAAAAAACTGCATGCAAAACGGATAAGAATTGAATTCGAACGAGGACACACAAGTTGACACAAAATTCACGCAGCACTGGTAATCGTTTACAGCACCCCTGTAAACGATTACACGAGAGGAATTGCAAATTTGTACAGAAAGTCCAACACAGGTACTCAGTCAGGTGAACACAGGTCACCATTGGCAAAAAAACTGACTTTTAGGCACTTCTGCCCCTGTCTGAGGCTTGTTCAGGTGTTCCAGTGGTGGGAGAGGGTGGATGGTGATGTGATGTGAGGCCAAGGAGTGTGGGGTGACCCTCGTTTACAGCACCCCTGTAAACGATTACCCGAGAGAAATTGGGAATTTGTACAGAAAGTCTAAATGTCCAAAAATATTTTCCAAAATTTTTCCTGCACTCAATAATGTAAATAATTCGTTTCAGATAATTCAAATTAATTAAAATAAGAATTTCTGATCGGATTAGGCTCAATTCAGTAAAATGGGAAAATACTGGACAATTAAGCACAATTCCCTGATTAATTCTAGCACAATAAACTAAATGAAGTGAATAAAATAATGATTCATCAAAATAGACCACACTTAGTCTTTTGCACTCCGGGGCAAAATTAAGACGCAAATCAGGGAATGGTTCAAAGGACTTTGGGAATAATGACACAAACTCAGCAGACAGAAAAATAAAAAACTCGCAAGAAAGCAAACAAAATTTTACACAGTTCTCAAGAATTCTAGACAAATAAAAGAAGTAGAATATATCCAACACAAAATCAAGAAAAGCAGATACTTACAGAAATCATCCAAGCAATTCAAAGCATGGTAAAATAATCAATCAGCTCAAGAGGTGATTCAAAAATGTCAAAACCTCACAGATGCACTCACAGTGTTTCTCTCAAGTGTCTAGGGTAAATAATTTCAACTCAATGCACTCAAGAAAGCAAACACAAGTAGACTTGGCAAGTTTCTAATATCAATACTTAAATCATACACATGTTCAGATCAGAAGGTCTTTACTAGGTTGTAATGGGGCCAAGGACAGGGGAGGATAAATTTGGATAAGTAGCTATAGCTCAGAAGAAATAGAGGTGCACTAGGGAAAAAAATGTAACACAGTGAAATCTCACCCAAACCTCTAATTCAATCCTCTTCTCGACTCCATTATTCACAAAATGATTTTTCAATTTTTTCTTTTTCTCATCAAAATTTTTTTTTCTCATCCTGTCTTCTTCTTCTTTTTTTTTTTTTTCACAACAGGATATAAATTATCATTTCAAAACATGATGAGGAACCAACTAGCCAATTCATCAGAATTCCCAAGGAGACCACACTTATTCTCAAAATACTTCTATAGCTTCAGACTTTCCTAAGGTTAAGGTAATCATTTGTTTTTCACTTAGGATCAGTGTATGAGCTTCAACACAAAGAAATATATACAGTATAGGCTCAAAGGGGTTATCAAAGGATAATAACAAGGTAGGCTTATTTGGCTAAAGAGGCTCAAGAACAAAAATGCCTTTATCACGTCTGAACATGCATATCAATCAAGTATATCAAAAAGAATCAAGCCAAGGCATATGTGCAAGCAATCAAGAGACATATCACACACAAGAAAGAAAATTAAGTAGCTCAAATCTCACTCAGGGTGTTTGTCACAATCAAATCAACCTCTCAAACGTATAATCATCTTTCCAGGCAGAGAAAAGCAAGGATTTCAAACCATAAGTATTAAGTAAGTGAAGGAAAAAATCTACAACTTAAACCTCATCCAGAAATCAAGAGAAAAATGTAAAATTTATTGCACACAAAACTCGATAAAAATAACTTAAAACAGAAAAAAAATTTAACACTCAAAAACAAAAATTTTAACACATAAAATACAAACTAACAGAAAAATCAGAATTTCTTCCCAGTACACATAATAACGAAACAAAATTCCACACTATTGCACTGTTTGAAATGAAAATAACTGAGACATCTACTGGGAGGGAAGAGGCAGAGCCTCTTCCGGGCCGTGCATTAAAACTACCCCTAATTCTAATCTAAAATCCCTTCCAAAGTGTGCTCTGCTGCTGCCAATTTATAACCACTTCTCTTAACAAAGTCTCCTGATTTCCTTCTTCATTTCACGGACCTTGTCTGCTTATGGGTTTGTCCTAATTGGCAGCTCCTGTTTTGGGGAATTTCTCCCACCAATTTGCTCCTAGTCGTGCCAAAAGAGGTCCTCTATGTGGTGTCCGTTTGCTTAGGTTGTGCTTAGGCTTCCCCCATTCACGCAAATTCCTTTCAACCGTGTGCCCCACTCCAAACTGCTGTAGCTTCCTCTGCTGTGCATGGTGGATGTTGTTGTTGCTGCACGTGAAGCTGTTGGACCGTGGCTACTCCAGCTCTTTACCGAGAACTCCCTTCTTCATTCTAAGAATCCACTTTTCTCCCTGGACATGTGCTGGAACGTAACTCTCCAAGTGCTGCTGGTGTTGTTGCCTTTGCTTCCATTTTCCAGCTCCTTGCTCACGGCTTCTTCTTCTTCAACTAGATTAAGATTGTGGAGCATCTCCTTTACTGGACCAGCAGCTGGACATGTGGATCTTCTCTACTGGTGGCTGCTCCAAGCTAGACGTCTTCTTCAATTAGTTGCCACACACTTCTTTATCTCTTTACGGAAATGGTTTTCTGCCGTGGGCTCCCACTCCATTGCTTCTACTTCCATCACTTCTAAAATGAAGATCACCGTGAGCACCTCCTTCCAGCATTTGCCTCTTCCAACCTTGATGCTTCACTCCCTTAACATGGTGGCTGTTTGGACGTGCTGAAAGAGGAGGACCTTCCCTGTGCCATCTCCTTATTTCTCTTCAACATGCTGCTGGACGGTACTGGACTGGATGCTCTTTGCAGCAATGGCCGTGTCTTCTCTTTTTGCTTTTCACCTTTGGTTTGGTACCGTGGAAGTGCAGCCCCTTGTACACCACTCCAAAATTAAGAGAACCATAAGCTTTCTTTCTTCAAAAACGTGGTCCCCTCCATTATCTCACTCCATTATGTGTGGTCTTCTATGTATCATTCCAACAACGTGAGCATGAGTTTTGTTTTGCCAATCATCCATTAAATAACAAAGTGGTGGCCCATGTGTTGTCTCCAACGTGGCCCCTTCTTCAATTCCAATTGATTTGTTCTTTTGTGCTAGCCAATTTACATTGCCGTGGCATATACTCAGAATATGGCTTCCTCCATGATAAAAAAAAATCACAATTGTTATCTTCCACATTTGAGAACCGTGGGCTGAATGCAAGGTGGTCTCTCTACATCATTTTGCTTCAAATCTACTTTGTTTTCCAAATTATGAGGCCGTGAGGTTGCTTCTTGTTTCTCTTAGAAACCAAAATGAAAACAAAAGTGCCAATATGAGTGTTGAATCCTTGAGTGTTTGGAGGTCTTAGCATCGTCCAATGATCAATTCCAGCTACCACAAGTATGAAACAACAAGCAAACAATGCAAACAAATTAGAAGCCACTTAAACTGTATGAACTTGACTGACACAGGGGAGTAAAACAATTACTGGGAACAACACATAACGAATTTGAACAAAGTAAAAACTATACATGAAAATAGACATCCGTACGAAACTATGAAAAAAAACTGCATGCAAAACGGATAAGAATTGAATTCGAACGAGGACACACAAGTTGACACAAAATTCACGCAGCACTGGTAATCGTTTACAGCACCCCTGTAAACGATTACACGAGAGGAATTGCAAATTTGTACAGAAAGTCCAACACAGGTACTCAGTCAGGTGAACACAGGTCACCATTGGCAAAAAAACTGACTTTTAGGCACTTCTGCCCCTGTCTGAGGCTTGTTCAGGTGTTCCAGTGGTGGGAGAGGGTGGATGGTGATGTGATGTGAGGCCAAGGAGTGTGGGGTGACCCTCGTTTACAGCACCCCTGTAAACGATTACCCGAGAGAAATTGGGAATTTGTACAGAAAGTCTAAATGTCCAAAAATATTTTCCAAAATTTTTCCTGCACTCAATAATGTAAATAATTCGTTTCAGATAATTCAAATTAATTAAAATAAGAATTTCTGATCGGATTAGGCTCAATTCAGTAAAATGGGAAAATACTGGACAATTAAGCACAATTCCCTGATTAATTCTAGCACAATAAACTAAATGAAGTGAATAAAATAATGATTCATCAAAATAGACCACACTTAGTCTTTTGCACTCCGGGGCAAAATTAAGACGCAAATCAGGGAATGGTTCAAAGGACTTTGGGAATAATGACACAAACTCAGCAGACAGAAAAATAAAAAACTCGCAAGAAAGCAAACAAAATTTTACACAGTTCTCAAGAATTCTAGACAAATAAAAGAAGTAGAATATATCCAACACAAAATCAAGAAAAGCAGATACTTACAGAAATCATCCAAGCAATTCAAAGCATGGTAAAATAATCAATCAGCTCAAGAGGTGATTCAAAAATGTCAAAACCTCACAGATGCACTCACAGTGTTTCTCTCAAGTGTCTAGGGTAAATAATTTCAACTCAATGCACTCAAGAAAGCAAACACAAGTAGACTTGGCAAGTTTCTAATATCAATACTTAAATCATACACATGTTCAGATCAGAAGGTCTTTACTAGGTTGTAATGGGGCCAAGGACAGGGGAGGATAAATTTGGATAAGTAGCTATAGCTCAGAAGAAATAGAGGTGCACTAGGGAAAAAAATGTAACACAGTGAAATCTCACCCAAACCTCTAATTCAATCCTCTTCTCGACTCCATTATTCACAAAATGATTTTTCAATTTTTTCTTTTTCTCATCAAAATTTTTTTTTCTCATCCTGTCTTCTTCTTCTTTTTTTTTTTTTTCACAACAGGATATAAATTATCATTTCAAAACATGATGAGGAACCAACTAGCCAATTCATCAGAATTCCCAAGGAGACCACACTTATTCTCAAAATACTTCTATAGCTTCAGACTTTCCTAAGGTTAAGGTAATCATTTGTTTTTCACTTAGGATCAGTGTATGAGCTTCAACACAAAGAAATATATACAGTATAGGCTCAAAGGGGTTATCAAAGGATAATAACAAGGTAGGCTTATTTGGCTAAAGAGGCTCAAGAACAAAAATGCCTTTATCACGTCTGAACATGCATATCAATCAAGTATATCAAAAAGAATCAAGCCAAGGCATATGTGCAAGCAATCAAGAGACATATCACACACAAGAAAGAAAATTAAGTAGCTCAAATCTCACTCAGGGTGTTTGTCACAATCAAATCAACCTCTCAAACGTATAATCATCTTTCCAGGCAGAGAAAAGCAAGGATTTCAAACCATAAGTATTAAGTAAGTGAAGGAAAAAATCTACAACTTAAACCTCATCCAGAAATCAAGAGAAAAATGTAAAATTTATTGCACACAAAACTCGATAAAAATAACTTAAAACAGAAAAAAAATTTAACACTCAAAAACAAAAATTTTAACACATAAAATACAAACTAACAGAAAAATCAGAATTTCTTCCCAGTAGACCACACTTAAATCACACAATGTCCTCAGTGTGTTACAATCATCAGATGATCAATTTCAGAGCAGTCAAATAATATAGACAAGTGCAATAAAAAGTAGAAAAAATGGGAAGAAATTTTCAATAACATCCATCAGTAGATGTTATCAGTGACATCCATCAGCAGATGTCTAAAACACCTAGCACCCATCAGTAGATGCTAATTTAATTTTTTCATTTTATTTTATTTTTTTTATTTTTTATTTTATTTTATTTTTTTTTTCTGAAAAAGGATACCGGTACTGTGACAACAGTCTCGGTGGGAATGACCGGAACTGTTGCTACAGTGGAAAGCTTTGGCTATAAAAGGCTGCTCCTCCGCGTCCAGCGCCATTTCTGAACGCTCAATCTCTCTCTACTCCTCTGCTCTCTCTCTGCTCTCTCAACTCTCTGCTCTCTCTCGACTCTCTCAACTCTCTCGAGCGTCTGGATCTCTGCAGGGAGCCTCTCCTCTAAGCATCTGGAGCTGTGCGGAACCTCTGCCACCGTGCCATCTGAAGAGTCTGAGATCTGCGAGGAGCTTCTCTGCCAGCCTACTACTCCAGGTAAGTCCTTTGCTCCTGGATCTGCCTTTCTTTCCGCTTTTTCTGCTCTCTCTCTCTGTATTACCTTTATTTTTCATCTCTGCCCTGCTCTCCCTCTTTATTTCCTGCTTTCCTGTTTATTTTCAGCTTTCTGCTCTGATCTCTTGCCTGCTCTCCCTCTTTATTTCCTGCTTTCCTGTTTCTCCTTTTCCTGCTTTCCAGATCTTTCATTTTCATTTTTTTTTTTTTTTTTTCCTGCTTTCAGTTCCATCTTTATTTTCAGCTCTTATTCGCTTTATTTTTCACCTGCTAAACACTTAAAACACATAAAACACAATTGTCTTAAAACTTAAGGGGTATATCGGCTGGAAACCAGACGTTAATCTCCCTTCGATTGAAGGTATTGCAGAGACAATCGGGTAGAACAACGCCACGTACCCCACTTAAAAATAAACACATAAACATAATATACAAGAACAATATGGACAAGAACAACCGGACAACTGGACGTAGATCCGTTTAGGACCCTTTGCGAGGACCGTGAAACAGATCTGAGACCAAAAACTGACACATCAAGCAATCAAAGACAGACAGGACAAAATAAATTTAAAAGAAAACAAGAACAAATAAAGAAAACACAGAACTAATCTAAAAAATTTTTTTTTTTTTTTTTTAGTTCTTTTTATTTTTTATTTTTTTTTATGTTTATTTTTATTTTTCTTGTTTTTGTTCTTTTTATATGTATTTATTTTTTATTTATGTATTTGTATATTACGAGAGGAAGGATGAGTGAAACGGAATCAGAGAGATATACCAGTCAACGGTGGCGTCCAACCGACGATCAGATCACGATGATGACCAAAATATTCAACTATGGGGTCACACACCCAAGCCGAGCGCAAGTCGTCGAGATCGCGTCTCGACTAAGGGCTTTCGGCGAAGCCACTGAATACAACGTACACTGCTGGTTCAACAACCACGGCAATCGGGTCAAGCACTGGCAAGCGGAGATAGACCCCACTGGCACTCTCTTTTCACAACTGCCGCTGTACATGTATGGTAAGACCTCTGATCACACCTCCATTTTTATTGAAATTTTCACTTCCTCTTCTATAATTAACACAAGTTATTTATTTTTTTATTTTTTTATTTTTTTGTTTGAAAGAAAAAAACTGGGTGATAATGAGGGCACCGAGGCTGCTGAATTTGTTTCCAGTTCCGATCATCATCGATGATGACAGAAATGAACGAGAAATTCCTCCACCAAAGCCTCCGCTCGCATTCCGAACCAGAGCTCCCTCAACGGAGCTCTCTCTTAGACCACCACAACCAGCTCGAGAGTTCTTTCAGTTTTAGTGTTTTATTATTTTTTTTTTTTTTTTTTTTATGTTTTAATTGGCCGAGTGTGGCCAGAATATGGGCTGTAATAAGAACACTTATATTTTTGTTGTTTTTATTTTATTTTTTTTTTTTTATTATGTTTTTATGTTTTTATTTATTATGGTGTGTAATATTAACGATCAGACAAGATCGACCCTCGGACATCTTTATTTTATTTTTATGAATTTTATTTTTATTATTATGTAAGACAGAATGTTTTCTGCGCATATGGTATGTTCAATAAATGCACTCAGATTAGTGTCTCTGCTAAAACTTCACCTCTCTGCCTTACATGTTAAATCTGCTCTTAAAATAATTTTTTTTTTAACAAAAACTAAATAAAAAAATAAAAACAGAACACATAATAACGAAACAAAAGACCTAATACAGAATCAAAATATCAACGCAGATAAAACACATATGTCAAAAACATCAAACAAAGCACATAAACATACATTAAGAGACTTGAAACAAAACACAAAAACTTTTTTTTTTTTTTTATTTTTTTTTAGATAACAATTCGAAAACTAAGAAGAAAAGGGAAAAACAAACTTATAAGAAAAACAAAAATCAGAATCTCCCCCAAGACCACACTTAAACTACACTGTCCTAAACGTGTTCTAAGCATAAGATCATCAGTTAAAACACTGAACAGATAAAGGACAAATGCAATAAAAGTAGGAAAACGGGGAAGAAAGAAAAAGAAAACTCCCCTGGTCAGGGTGGCAGTTGCCAATTTTGGACTTGTAGGGAGAGGTTTTCCACTTCATGATCCAGCACGGAAGTTTTGAGGACGAACTGCTTCATCCTCCAGATTTGATCAAGCAGTGAAATGTCTTCCACGGCTGGATCCAAACAATTATTGTTGATGACTAGATTCAATAGGTGCCTGTTGATGTTGAAATCGTTCTGGGTGCTTGCACCTCTGTCTTCAATTGTGGGTGTCTGCTCATCAAATTTATACGTACCTCCTGCAGTATGGTTAGTGCAAAATGGTTCCACAGAAATGTCATGCAGAGGTATAACACCCAATCCCAATTCATCATACTGAGCCTTAGATACAACCTCATAACATGAATCAGTTTGAAATGTAGAAACAATATCTATAACAGGTTTAAATTCATGTTCAGTGCATGGAGAACAAATATTCAGATCTGATAACACAAAATTATTCTCGTCATGCATAGAGGGAAAATTAAAATCATGCTCAGCAACAATATAATTATCAACATACCTCTCAACAGCATAATCATCAAATTGAGGTATGTTGGTGGAAAATGAAAGTGGTCTACCTGGTTCAAAATAGCTGCTTGTACCTGCCTGGTCCTCAAAATATTCATCAGTCTCCTCAGGTGCAAGAGTGGCCATCTGCCTGATCTGATCACTCAGATTCTGTATGGCAGCTTGAGTTTCCTGCTGGAACTCCATGCTCTCTTGCTTGAACTGCATGTTCCCTTTCTGAAACTGAATGTTCTGCATGGTCATCTGCTCCAATAACTCCTTCAATGTAGGTTCAGAAGTTGAAGGCTGAGAAGCTACTTGGGCAGGAACATTATACTGCTGACTCTGATATTGCTGGACTGGTGGAGGCATGAAAGGACTCTCGAATGGTGGTTCAAGATAATGATCTTGTGGGGTATCGTACCATTCGTTGTTAAGATCATTCCACTCAGGATCATTATAATTCTCATTATAGAATTCAGCAGAATTACAATCAGAGTAAGATGCAGAATAAGATTCATAATCACAGACATTGGCAGAATAAGCAGAATTCACATAACCAGAATAGGTAGACATGGAAAAATAAAAATAAAACAAATAAAAACTAAATACTAAAAATTACGAAACAGATAAATCACAACACATTTATACATGCTACAAGCACACACAAGACAGAACATCAATAGTAAAAAATTTTTAATTAATTTTTTTTTTTTTAATTTTCAATTTTTTTTTTTAATAACAACTAAATACAGAACATAGCACAATAAAAATATAAAAGACAAAACATATATTAACACAGTAAAAATCGAAAAACACAGCAAAAATCTAAAATGAAAAACCTGGAACTGAAGTGACAACGCCGCCAAAATTTGCTGAAGGTGTCGTTGTCGCCTACAGAAATATACAAGACAAAACACACAAAACAAACATATTAACAGAACAAAACTTAATATAACAAAATCTGAAACCGAACCGTTATTGATTGGTCCCCGGCAACGGCGCCAAAATTTTGATACGACTGTCGCGGTCATACAAATTTGATGTGCACAGAAATTAATGCAGTATAACTAGGATTTGACTCCTAGGTCGTCTCTCAAGGACCAATATTTGTGGTTCGGTCTTAGATTTAACACGAAGTGGGGGGGGTTTGTGGATATTTTTGAATGCAAATAAATTAAAATGAACTGGAATTTAAATAAGACAACAAAATTTAAAAACACTGAAATAAATTTTAACAGTGGTAAAAACTGAACGGTAAAAAAAAATGGTAAAAATAGACAATGGAAAAAATTACAGTGTTGGAATTTAAAATACAGAACAGTAAATATGCAGAAGACAAAATAACAGTGTAATTAAAATTTACCAATAGCTCCAGTAAAAATAAACCGTAAAAACGATTCTTGAAAATAACATGACCAGTACAACACAATGACAGAATTTAACGATGCAGAAAATACTAAATGGTAAAATAATAGAGACAGTAAAAAATAAAAGTACTTAATTGAAAATGGAATTCATCAAAGCATTCAATACTTAAATTAAAATTCTGAACAAAAGATAAAAATTAAATGAAGATACAGCTCCAAACACTGACGAAATAAAATTCCACACTATTGCACTGTTTGAAATGAAAATAACTGAGACATCTACTGGGAGGGAAGAGGCAGAGCCTCTTCCGGGCCGTGCATTAAAACTACCCCTAATTCTAATCTAAAATCCCTTCCAAAGTGTGCTCTGCTGCTGCCAATTTATAACCACTTCTCTTAACAAAGTCTCCTGATTTCCTTCTTCATTTCACGGACCTTGTCTGCTTATGGGTTTGTCCTAATTGGCAGCTCCTGTTTTGGGGAATTTCTCCCACCAATTTGCTCCTAGTCGTGCCAAAAGAGGTCCTCTATGTGGTGTCCGTTTGCTTAGGTTGTGCTTAGGCTTCCCCCATTCACGCAAATTCCTTTCAACCGTGTGCCCCACTCCAAACTGCTGTAGCTTCCTCTGCTGTGCATGGTGGATGTTGTTGTTGCTGCACGTGAAGCTGTTGGACCGTGGCTACTCCAGCTCTTTACCGAGAACTCCCTTCTTCATTCTAAGAATCCACTTTTCTCCCTGGACATGTGCTGGAACGTAACTCTCCAAGTGCTGCTGGTGTTGTTGCCTTTGCTTCCATTTTCCAGCTCCTTGCTCACGGCTTCTTCTTCTTCAACTAGATTAAGATTGTGGAGCATCTCCTTTACTGGACCAGCAGCTGGACATGTGGATCTTCTCTACTGGTGGCTGCTCCAAGCTAGACGTCTTCTTCAATTAGTTGCCACACACTTCTTTATCTCTTTACGGAAATGGTTTTCTGCCGTGGGCTCCCACTCCATTGCTTCTACTTCCATCACTTCTAAAATGAAGATCACCGTGAGCACCTCCTTCCAGCATTTGCCTCTTCCAACCTTGATGCTTCACTCCCTTAACATGGTGGCTGTTTGGACGTGCTGAAAGAGGAGGACCTTCCCTGTGCCATCTCCTTATTTCTCTTCAACATGCTGCTGGACGGTACTGGACTGGATGCTCTTTGCAGCAATGGCCGTGTCTTCTCTTTTTGCTTTTCACCTTTGGTTTGGTACCGTGGAAGTGCAGCCCCTTGTACACCACTCCAAAATTAAGAGAACCATAAGCTTTCTTTCTTCAAAAACGTGGTCCCCTCCATTATCTCACTCCATTATGTGTGGTCTTCTATGTATCATTCCAACAACGTGAGCATGAGTTTTGTTTTGCCAATCATCCATTAAATAACAAAGTGGTGGCCCATGTGTTGTCTCCAACGTGGCCCCTTCTTCAATTCCAATTGATTTGTTCTTTTGTGCTAGCCAATTTACATTGCCGTGGCATATACTCAGAATATGGCTTCCTCCATGATAAAAAAAAATCACAATTGTTATCTTCCACATTTGAGAACCGTGGGCTGAATGCAAGGTGGTCTCTCTACATCATTTTGCTTCAAATCTACTTTGTTTTCCAAATTATGAGGCCGTGAGGTTGCTTCTTGTTTCTCTTAGAAACCAAAATGAAAACAAAAGTGCCAATATGAGTGTTGAATCCTTGAGTGTTTGGAGGTCTTAGCATCGTCCAATGATCAATTCCAGCTACCACAAGTATGAAACAACAAGCAAACAATGCAAACAAATTAGAAGCCACTTAAACTGTATGAACTTGACTGACACAGGGGAGTAAAACAATTACTGGGAACAACACATAACGAATTTGAACAAAGTAAAAACTATACATGAAAATAGACATCCGTACGAAACTATGAAAAAAAACTGCATGCAAAACGGATAAGAATTGAATTCGAACGAGGACACACAAGTTGACACAAAATTCACGCAGCACTGGTAATCGTTTACAGCACCCCTGTAAACGATTACACGAGAGGAATTGCAAATTTGTACAGAAAGTCCAACACAGGTACTCAGTCAGGTGAACACAGGTCACCATTGGCAAAAAAACTGACTTTTAGGCACTTCTGCCCCTGTCTGAGGCTTGTTCAGGTGTTCCAGTGGTGGGAGAGGGTGGATGGTGATGTGATGTGAGGCCAAGGAGTGTGGGGTGACCCTCGTTTACAGCACCCCTGTAAACGATTACCCGAGAGAAATTGGGAATTTGTACAGAAAGTCTAAATGTCCAAAAATATTTTCCAAAATTTTTCCTGCACTCAATAATGTAAATAATTCGTTTCAGATAATTCAAATTAATTAAAATAAGAATTTCTGATCGGATTAGGCTCAATTCAGTAAAATGGGAAAATACTGGACAATTAAGCACAATTCCCTGATTAATTCTAGCACAATAAACTAAATGAAGTGAATAAAATAATGATTCATCAAGGGGTCTGACCATAAGGCTTCAGAAAGTAAGACATAGTATATAAGTGAGGCTTAAGGAAGCAGGCAGAGAGCGGTCTGACCATAAGGCTTCATGAGTAAGCATGGAACACTTGTAAGATTTATGGAAATGAGAAAGATGATTTTGATAATGATGAATTAATGACATCGGAATAATGATATTTTATCAATTGCAGAAATACATGATTATAATATTTTTATTACAAGTTTAATGATTTTATGATATGGTTGGCTTACCCTTATTTGTTTGTGCTATGATCATATAACTCATGTTATATGTGAATAGATAATGTCGCAGATGCGGTTGAAAAAGCTTAGAGATGAGAGAGACGCGGGGAAAAACTTTCAGGGATATTTTGTAAAAAGAATAAATTTGTATTGGAAAAATTATGTTGTGTAAAACTTATAAGTTGAAATTCGAATTTATGTTAAGTGGTGAAGACTATATTGTTTGAAGTTTGTAAGTTTGGTATTGTACTTTGGGAGAATTGAAATAAAGTTTGATGGTTTATAAAATATATCAAATTAATTTAGTCTCTACTATCAGTAATACCCTTTAAAATATTAGGGTGTTACATTCAAGGCTAAGGGTTCAAAGGATAGAACACAAAGTGTTCTCTTTTAGTGGGCTAACTTTATGAATTTGGCCAATAAAAAAGGATTCCAACAAACGGCCTTGATCACATGATGCAAAACAAGCAATTGATTCAATCATAGAAAACCCGGGCAAAATCATTCATGCTTTCAAAGTAATAGCATTCAATCAATAATAACTCTGGAGCTCAAAACCTCACATATAAGCTCATTCACATTTGACATACACATCCTGCTTAATTTCACAATCACAATCATGATATCACTAGTAAAAAATTGGGCTTTTACAGCGCACATTATGCCACGGTTCAACAGAAACCGCAGCATAATGGTGCGCGGTGGCAGTTTTGTAAATAAAACGAACATATATGCCGCGGGTCTCTGGACAACCGCGGCATATAGTCCAGTCAACCATTGCCTTTGACGCCACGTATGAATAAAAAATTAAATAACAGAGTATATGCCGCGGTTCTCTGGACAACCGCGGCATATACCCCTGACAATTTATTGCAGGTGCTGACTGGGTCAGAGAATTTGAAAAGTTACAAGGGTATATGCCGCGGTTCTATGGCAACCGCGGCATATACCCCCTGTAACTTCTCAACTTCTCTGCCAGTCAGAGAATTTCAGAAGTTACAGGGGGTATATGCCGCGGGTCTCTGAACAACCGCGGCATATACCCCCTGTAACTTCTGAAATTCCCCAGAAGGCAGTTGGGGAGACAGTTGTGTGCAGCACGTTACAGGGGTATATGTCGCGGTTCTACGAGAAACCGCGGCATATTCTCATATCTGAAATTAGTTTAATATATATTTGAAATATTTCGATGTATATGCCGCGGTTCAGCGGGCAACCGCGGCATATAGTTTAAAAATAATTTCAAAAATGCCATTTAGGATAATTTTTTAAATTAGTATATGCCGCGGTTGGGTGTTAAACCGCGACATATACCCATTATATACCGCGGTTAAGTAGTGAACCGCGGTAGATTCCCCAGTCAGAGTTAAAAAACAAAACGTTGGAACAGTGTCGTCTTCTTCATCGCGCGCAGCTCTGTTTTCGCGTTTTTCTTCTCCTCCGACAGCCATCATCTCAGGTACGCGTTTCTGCACCGTTTAAACTTGAAATTATTTGGTCCTTTCTCATTTGTGTCGCGTTTGAAACAGTTTTAGCCGATCAAAAGGGTTTGAAACTCGTCATTCCCTCTCCGCTGCGACTTTGCACCAAGCGTTTTCGCCGTTCCTCTTCCAGGTATTTATGCCCTTTTGCATTCTTAACGTGATTTCTTCATTAGTTTTTGGATAATGCTATAGTTTTGGTAATGTATGAAGTTTCTATAGTTTTGGTAGTGTATGGTATAATTTTTGGTTTAATTTTGATAATGCATGAAATTGTTATAGTTTTGGTAATGTATGGTATGGTTTTTGCTATAGTTTTGGTAATGTGTGTTGTAGTTCTTGTATTATTTATAAACCTTAAAATATTATTCACTAAGTTTCAATGATATGTATGAAATTGCAAGTTTGATTTTTAGTAGCTTATCTTTTTATGTAATATTTAGGAATATGGATCGAAATTGGATTAATTTACCACGTATTAGTGCTGAGTACGAGAGAGGTGTAGAGGAATTTATACACTTTGCGCAACGTAATGAGGGGAGAACTGATGATGAAGTGAAGTTTAGATGTCCTTGTGTGAACTGTTTGAATGGGAGAAAGTTGAACGCAACTCAAATTAGAGAACATCTTATATGTGATGGTTTTCTAAGATGCTATACAACATGGATCTGGCACGGCGAAGAAATGGATTTTCCCATTGACTCTCAAAGTGTAAATGTTACTGATTCCACCATGGAAGAAGATCGACCGGTTGAAGACAAATTGGAGGACATGATCCGCGATGTTGGAGCAGAAAATTTTGCCAAAGCTCATGTGTATGAGACGATGTCGACTGATGCGGAAACACCTTTGTATGTCGGTTCAACTAAGTTCACACGTTTATCAGCAGTGTTAAGGCTCATGAATTTGAAGGTGAGCAATGGATGGACTGATAAGAGTTTTACAGAACTGTTGACGTTGTTGAATGAAATGTTGCCAGATGGAAATACACTGCCCACTCGTAATTATGATGCGAAGAAAATTCTTTGTCCAATGGGTATGGAGTATAAAAGGATACATGCTTGTCCCAATGACTGCATTTTGTATAGGAAAGAGTTTGAATTTTTGACAAAGTGTCCAAAATGTGGCTTATCACGATACAAGTCAAAAAACAATAGTGAAGATAATGGTCAGATAGAAAAAAATGGATCTGCTTTGAAAGTAGTTTGGTACCTTCCAATAGTGCCCAGACTTAAGCGTTTGTTTGCGAATCCCAAAGATGCTAAAAATCTTAGATGGCATGCAGATGAGAGAAAAATTGACGGGCTGCTTCGTCATCCAGCTGATTCAAAGCAATGGAAAAATATTGATCGACAATTCCCCGAATTTGGTAAAGAGTGTAGAAATCTTAGGCTTGGTTTAGCCACTGATGGAATGAACCCATTTGGTAATCTGAGTACCAATCACAGTTGTTGGCCAGTTATATTGATAATTTACAACTTATCTCCTGCATTGTGCATGTAGAGGAAGTACATGATGTTGTCTATGATGATATCTGGTCCAAAGCAGCCTGGAAATGACATAGATGTTTATCTAAGCCCACTAGTTGAAGACTTGAAGGTTTTGTGGGTTGATGGGGTTGAAATATTTGATGCATTCGCTTCAGAGACTTTTATGATGCGTGCAATGTTATTTTGCACCATTAATGACTTTCCTGCTTATGGTAATTTGTCAGGATACAGTGTCAAGGGTCATAAAGCGTGTCCTATATGTGAAGAAAACACTGCAGCTCATCAATTGAAACATGGAAGAAAGACGGTGTATCTGCGTCATCGGAGATTTCTAAGACGTAATCATCCATATCGAAGGTTAAAAAAAGCATTCAATGGAGATCAAGAGAGGGACGAAGCACCAAATCCACTTACTGGCCTTGAAGTTCTTGAAAAAGTTAATAAAATACATCATGTATTTGGGAAAACATCGAAGAAGTCATCAGTAACGACCCCTTGGAAGAAGAAATCAATATTCTTTGATCTTCCATATTGGTCAAAGTTAGATGTTCGACATTGCATAGATGTGATGCATGTAGAAAAGAATGTGTGTGATAGCTTGATTGGTACATTACTCAACATTCAGGGAAAGACAAAAGATGGAGTGAATGCTCGTTTGGATTTGGTTGACATGAATATCCGAGAAGAGTTGGCACCCAAGGAGATTGGTAAACGTACTTATTTGCCCCCTGCATGTTACACAATGTCTAGACAAGAGAAGATAAGTTTTTGTGTATGTTTAAAGAGTATCAAAGTACCACAAGGATACTCTTCAAATATGAAGAGTTTAGTGTCAATGCAGGACTTAAAGCTTGTTGGCATGAAGTCTCACGATTGTCACGTCTTAATGCAACAGTTGTTACCGGTGGCTATTCGTGGAATTTTGCCCAAAAATGTTAGGCACACCATAAACAGGTTGTGTTCATTTTTCTCGTCAATATGTAGTAAAGCCATCGATCCTACAAAGTTAGATGAACTTCAAGGCGAGATTGTTATCATCTTGTGTCAACTAGAGATGTTTTTCCCTCCATCTTTTTTTGACATCATGGTACATTTACTTGTTCATTTGGTTAGAGAAATCAAGTTGTGCAGACCGGTATACTTAAGATGGATGTATCCTATTGAGCGTTATATGAAGATTTTGAAAGGGTACGTTAAAAATCCATATCGTCCTGAAGGTTCGATGATTGAAAGGTATATTGCTGAAGAAAGTATCGAGTTTTGTTCAGATTACATGACATCAACGAATCCAATAGGAGTTCCTCGCACAGCATGGTTGAATAAATTTTCTACAAGTAAAAGCATCCGAGGTGTCAATGTGGTGACAAAAGATCGCGAAGAATTTTCTACAGGACGCCTTGGTTGAGTAGAGCTCCCAAGGCCAATTCACTCCAGAGGGTCGCCAGGATATTCTTGCTGCTGCAATTGGACGACCTGAGCACCCTGGACGTGTACGTGCTGCAGGTCCTGGAGTAGGAATTACAGATTATTTTGGGAGCTCTTCTCGTCAGCCTTCATATTCATACAGCGATACACAAAGGATGACAGAAGAGATCACAAAAAAGGTCCGACAAGACCTTATGCAGGAGATCAGGGCCGAGGTGAGGGCTGAATTCCAGATGCTATACCAGGAGCAGTTTCAGAGCATGCGCCCGGTGCAGTCTCCTATAGAGGAACATGTTATCCCTCCCCCTCCCACAGGTAAACTTAATAAACATTTATATGCAATTATTTCTATCTCTTGTATAATCTAACATTTACTCTGACAGGAAGAAGCGACAAAGGAAGTTGTTCCGCATCAGCCATCCCAGAGGATGACATGGACGATGGTAGTCCATGTCTGCTATACATTTTAGAAGATACTGAGATGGTGCTGGTAGCTCGTGGAACAGAGTTTAGGTCAGCGACTGTATGTCATGGTATGCAACTATTAGAGGATGAGGTGAAGGTCTCAGTGGATGAAATGATCATACCAGATGCCTCGGTTCCACTGTCCATGGAAGAGATTTTCACTGTGGAACAAGCATATAAGGCGTTTATCACTTGGCCTAAATTTTTGGTTAAACCAGTTTCTGACCACTCGGTATGAAATTCTTCTTTACACTTCTCAATTTTAAAGGTTTTTGATGTCAAAACTTATCTTATCTTTTCATGTAACAACAGACGCAGGCACAACAGAAGATTCCTCTATCTGAGGATGACCCTCTTTCTTCATTGCATCTACTTGCTGACATCCTTGATGATAATCCTTTGGAGGTTGAGTATGATGCTAATGTATTTGGGCATGGCTCTGAGGTCCCAATATACCTTAATAGCCAAGATGTCCGTGAGCTTGCGTCGGGAACACAAGAGTTGAATATTACAATTATTCAACTATGGACGATGTAAGTTTATGACCAATTATTTATATATAAAAATGATTTATATATCAAGTATCCTTATATCAAAGTTAATTTTTGATTTCAGGTATATGTCTGGGGTCAGTAATAAGTTGGGGCGTTCTGATGATTATGGATTCATTGATCCCCAATCAATTCATGAATCAAATGATTTTGAGCATATCAACATGCATCTGATAAGGAGTTTTGGAAGGGTTAAGAAAATATACTTTTTTCCTTATATATCCGGGTAAGTGAACTTTGTTAACATAATAATGTTCCATATGTGATTTTAATATTTAATAGTTACGTTATTATGAATTTCAGGCACCATTGGCAACTTCTTGTTATGTCTATACAAGACAACTATGCTTTGTGGTTCTGCTCATTGCACAGGCCTCCTCCCACACAACTCAAACAAGCAATTGATTGGTAAGAACCTCAATGTTTGGACTTTCTTTGTTATATAAATGAATGCTAAAACCTTTTTTTATATACAGTTCTATTCCAGCAAGTATGATGATGGGTGGGAGATCAATTGTTAATAGTAGAAAGATTGCTTGGATTTCTCTCAAGGTTTGACATATGCTAAAGTCATACTTTGTTATAATTGCTTTATTTTAATGTTATTCACTAACTATTATCAACTGTGATGATATATTGTAGTGTAACAGACAAAATGGGTCATATGAGTGCGGATACTATGTAATGTATTGGATGACCCATATTGTTCGTTCTCACATCACAAGTCGCTGGGAAACGGTAATATTTAACTTTAACAAATTATATGATATTTCCCAAATGTTGAATTCATATACACTAATTAATATGAATTGTCTTTTGCAGATATTCAAGACTACTACACCAGTTCCTGAGAAGTCACTATTATTCATTAGGAACGCTGCTGCGAAGTATATCATTAGATTATACAATAGCTCTTAGATTTAAACAATGCATTTGATTAGATAGAATTTTCTTAGACTTTGTACTTTATTTGATGTTGAAATACATTTGAACACGTGTTTGTTATGTTGAAATTGAATTTCTGTACATGTTTTTATATGCAGGTCTGTTTTTGTGGTATAGGATATCACAAAAACAGACCTGCAATTTTAAAAAACTGTAGGGGAATATGCCGCGGTTCTAACCACAACCGCGGCATATAGTGATTCGTTTTTTTTTTAAAACGAGACATATGCCCGCGGTTTTGACACTAACCGCGGCATATGCTTTGGCCTATATGCCGCGGTTGAACCGCGGCATATAGTGTATTTTTTAATTTTTTTTTTTAAAAAAATGAATTTAGGCAGCGGTTTCCTAGACAACCGCTGCATATTCCTCACGTTATATACCGCGGTTATAACTGCGGCCTAAAGTGTCTAACTTACTACCGCGGCTGAATATGCCGCGGTTCCGAAACCGCGACGTATAGTGAAAATGAACCGCGGTAAAAGCCCCTCGCTGCACTAGTGTATCATGCATTTGTTCACAAAGCTTGTGAATCACCTGTATAAGCATTTTATGTGCACATCATCTCAACATCAATCAGTCAAAAACATCATCAAGCATTACTTATCACACAATCACAGTTAATAACAAACCATCATAAGAAACCAGGTGTCCAATAGAGTACATCAACCCTAATCTAAAACAAAAACGAAAACAAATAAGTTCAGAAAACTTAAACCACAAAAGCATAATGATAGCATTCATCAGTAAATGCTATCTCAGCTCCTCATCAGTCTGAGCTGTCCTCTGTATCTTCCTCTTCCTCCTCATCATCATCCTCATCAAATGCATCCTCCTCCTCAGCTTCATCTTCTTCCATATCTCTAGTTGAAGCTTCAGCTGCTCCAGCTCCTCCTCCATGTACTGGTTCTTCTGGCCAAGCTACTACATTATGGAATTCATCCATAGTCCACCTGTGGGCTGGAGGATTATCATACATCCCCACTATCATCTCAGCAGTGGCCACCTGCCTTCTGTGAATGGACTGCAACTGAGCACCTATAAGAGACATATACATGTCCCTCATCTGGAATGGCTCTGCTTCATGTGTATCAGCAGATGTCTGGCTCTGTGCTGGCCCTCTCTCTCTTCTAGCCCGGCGTGGTGGAACTGGCTGAGCTGCATCCTCACCTCCACAGTACTGTCTATAGTACGCCTCATCAATAGCTTTCCTTGGCCTTTCAAATGGTGGAACAGAAGTGTCCACCCCAGCTAGCTTGCAAAGGTGAGTGATCAAAGAAGGATGTCCTAATGGTGCTTTGTTGTTTGAGGTGTTAGCACATACACTAATTTCATCAGCTATCACCTGCCCAACATTAACATTCAAATTTCTGATAGCACAGTAGATGAATAGTGCCCTGCTGAGAGTAATATCTGACACATGTGAACATGGCTGAATGTTGGCATGAGAAAATGCCATCCAATACTTTGCAAGAGGAGTCAAATCTGTCCTCCTAATGTTAACCACTGAGCCAGATCTATTCCTTTGGAAGTGTCCTCCAGGTATACACAGTACTCTCTCCACATCCTCAAAGTCAGCACCTTCCTCCATGCTAAGAGCAAACTGGCATTGCTCACCAGCCCATACAGTATCCAGGAAGTTGTTGATAGAATCAGGATCATACCTGATAGCATGGCCTCTGACATAGCCCAAATAATTCTCAGCTGGATAATCACCAATCTTCTTTGCATTGGTGTAAAATTCCTTCACCACAGCTATGTTGGCAGGTGCAGGATACGTGGCTAGCTTTCCCCAATCATTCCCTAACACTTGCTCTCCAAATTGAGGAGCAAAGTTAGGTATCATTCCAACTTTTCTTTCCATTAGAAGTCTCCTATCCTGAACCACCCTAAAGTGCTTCTCATGTTTCCTAGAGAGGAACCTGCTAGAGTGGGGTTGCTCTGGTTCCTTTTCCTTCCTCTTGGTTGCCATGGTTTTCAATCTCTTTCCTGAAGAGGAAGCCATTCCTACATTCAAAACACAAACAAAACCACAGAACATGATGTTAATCATTAGTAAAGCACAGAACACAACTCCTTTCGAATCTAAACCACCGCTGAGGGCCAGAATTTCCCCTCAGCGCCACCAGTGCCACATTCCAACACGCAAAAACCAGAAAAAACCAAGTCTGGCAGAGTGCCGCTCAGCGGTAATTTACCCCTCAGCGGTAAATCTGCAGATTTGTGAAAAACCTATTTTAAATCTGTCCTAACTCCACCCAAATGCAATTTTCAGTTTTCCAGATCATAATCATGCAGTTTAATCGGTTCAAACATCAAATATATCATCAAATCATGCATAGAAATCAAAACCCCTAAATATTCATGCTTTGACAATCACATTCAAATTCAAGAACCCTAGAATGAACAAAATGCATTTTACTTACTTGGGTGGAGATACTAGATGCAATGAGAATGCTTCCAAGCTAGAATGCTCTCTTCCAACCCCAAACTTTGATGGCACACTAGTGAAAAAGTGAGTGAAAGAGAGATTTTCTAAAGAGGGAAGAGTGAAAAGATGTGGAAAACCTAGGAGAAGATGTGTGAAAGTGTTTGTGCAGAGAGAAGCCTGGAAATAAAAGACTTTGCGCAGCTTAGGGTATAAAAATACCCTAATGGGCTCGGGTCCCGCTAAGGGGAACAAAAGCCCAACCTGCGAGAGTACCGCTCAGCGGCACTTTCGTGATGTGCTTCTCTCCTTCTTTTCTTGACCTACGTGCCTTCCCTACATGCCCCTCATTGGTTTCCTGTAATTCAATGTTAAAAATGCTTATACAAACCCTAACTAAAATAAACAAACAGAAACAATCAATCAACTGGGTTGCCTCCCAGGTAGCGCTTGTTTAACGTCACGAGCCTGACCCAAAATCCACCAACACCCATCAGTAGGTGTAACAAACTTACCACCACCCATCAGTAGGTGCAAAATTTTCTCACCAACACCCATCAGTAGGTGTTACAAACCTAGTATCCTTCAGTAGATACTTAACCACCTAGCATCCTTCAGCAGATGCTAGATCGAACAAAATAATGTCCAGAATAATGTTCACAGATTAAAAATTACAAAACCAAAATAAAACAAATCAAAAGTTTGTAAATCCACTGGGTTGCCTCCCAGCAAGCGCTCCTTTAACGTCATTAGCTTGACCCTGTTAAAGCTCATGTTCCATCTTCTTTATAGTTGATGTTGTCCTTCCACCAACCTTTCAACTGTTTCCTTTGGACTGTTTTGGTTCTTCTAGAATACGGAGACTCTATCTCTATCATCTCCTTCTCTTTAAAGCCCTTTATAACCCACAACTTGTTCTTGAGTCTTACAGGTGTGCCAAGTTGGAGTCTTCTTTTCTTCCAGTCTCTAGCAACTTCTTCTCCTTTTCCAATCTCTTCTTCCTTGGGTACCTGAAAAAATAAACAATGGTTACCTGAAACTTCAAGATTTTCATCTTTACCTCTAGTCATGGGTGCATCTCGAAATGCAGCTTTATAACTAGCCTCTTCCTCCTTTGCTTGTTTTTCATCTTTGAAGACATCCACCACCACTCTCTCCTCTCTGTCTTGGAGCACCACTATACCTTCATTTACATCTATAATGGCTCTGGCCGTTTTCATAAACGGTCTTCCAAGTATGAAAGGTATTTTTTCGGTCTCCATCTTCATCACCACAAAGTCTGCCAAAAACTGAAGTTTGCCAACACAAACTACAATGTCTTCCGCAATCCCACATGGCTCCTTTGAAGATCCATCGGCCATTACTAAATTAACCTTTACAGGTTTCATTTTAACATTGCCAATTTGCTCCAGTAAAGAATAAGGCATCAAGTTAACACTTGAGCCTAAATCAAGGAGAGCTTTCTTTACCTTTTTCTTCCCTATAGAACAAGGGATAGAAAAACTACCTGGATCTGCTGCTTTTGGTGGGAATGACTCTTTCTTAACAGTTATACACTTTTCTTCCTCATCATCTCTACGTCTTCTTTTTGTAGAGGTTCCTTCATCAGATTTTGTGTAAACTGCTATTTTCTGTAGAATTTGTTCCCAAGGTGCTTCATTATCAACCATTCTGAATAAATCTGTGAAATCCATTGGTTTCTCCTGATTTGTTGAAAAAGGAAAAGTGTTCTTTCTTTCTACTTCTCTTCTTTCTTCTGTTTCTTCTTCTTCTAACTCAATTATCTCTTCATTCACACTCTTGACCACTTTGCACTCTTCTCTGGGGTTAACCTCAGTATTAGCCCCAAAATTTCTAGTTGGCCTTTCTTCCAATTGCTTGGTAATCTGACCCATTTGAATCTCAAAATTCTTTATAGCAGCTTCAGTGCTCTTTTGAGAAGATTCAGTTTTCTGTATGAATTGCTGAAGAGTTTCTTCCAACCTTGTTGATCTTTCATTAAGCATAGATAACTGTTGCCACAAGGTTGGTTGCTGCTGCTGCTTATTATATTGATTAGCTTGCCCAGTTTGTCCTTGGCCAATGCTTGGATGTGGTTTCCACCCCTGATTGTAGTTCCCTTGACGGTATGGAAACTGATTAGCCATGAAATTAACATCCTCCACGGCTTCCACTGGAAAAGCACACTGGCCATTGATGTGATCACCTCCACATAGTTCGCACAACTGGGTTTGTATCTGTGCAGCAGATTTCAACTCTTTAGGCAATTGAGCCAGAGTTTTAGTCAAAGTTTCCAGCTGTTGAGTTAGAATCTTATTCTGGGCTAGCAAGGCATCATGTGTTTGCAATTGAAGAACCCCTTTTTGTTGCATAGGAGTTCCTCTTTCACTGTGCAGCTCATTATCACTAGTAGCCATATTTTCTATGATTTCAGTTGCTTCCTCTGGAGTCTTCCATTTAATATTGCCTCCTGCTGAGGCATCCAGCATCATCTTGGTTTGTGAACCAAGCCCTCCAAGGAAAGTTAAGACTACTTCTTGATCTTCAAAGCCATGCGTGGTGATAGTGGCATATTTTACTATGAATTCAGTATTGAATTAGAGAAAATATCAACTCTTTCTCATCCTTTTTACCTTGTAAATCCTAGTTTTCATTTACTTTAAGAAGTGGTTTCATCTTAAGCTTTAATTAGATAAATTGATCATTAACCCCTTTATTTATACAAGTTAATTAGTTGGAAGAAGTCTCTGCATCAAATGAAGAGTGCTGGAACCAGAGAAAACAAGAAAACAGCAAAAACAACAAAAATATGAAGAACCAGAATCTGGAAAAAGTTAGCTGGAGCCCCCCTGAGCAATGGGCGCTGGAGCGCGCTCTGCACCAGGACTGGAGCTAGCTGGAGCGCCCCCTACAAAAGGGCGCTGGAGCGCCCTTTTTTCCAGTCTTCGCGCGCTGGAGCGCGGTCTCAAGCGCGCCTGTTGCTGATTTGGCAGATTGGGTTTATTTAACCCTAAATTAGAAGGGCTTTGACATCTTTGGCATCCCAGACACGATTTCTCTCAATTGGAGCGTACAGAGGCGAGCTAGGAGCTGTGGGAACAGCCCTTCTTCATCCTTGGGTCCTCCTCCTTCTTCCATTTCCACCATTGTTGTAAGATCAAGCTCTCCATTCATGGAGAGCTAGTTTCATTCTTGTTGGGGGATTGATGTAACCACGGATCTCTTATGTAATTACAGTTGTTTTGAATGATTATATGCCTCTTTCATTGATTGTTAGTGTTTAATTCCTCTACTTAAAGCTTGTATGAGTAATTCAACCATATCATGATTTTAGGGTTTGCTTGATATTGGGAAATATTGGGTGAATCTAGAATTGGATTAAACACCTAAAGGAAATTGTATCTAGGGATAGAACTAGGACCTTTGGTTGTCTTGAATCTCAATTCTTAAAGCGGATGAACTTGTTAGGTTTTCCAAGGGATTGGAGTTTAAGAAGTAAGTCTAGGCTCTCTCTACCAAGGGATTGGGTTTGAGTAATTTAGTAGATTGACATTGGCATATTAACAAAGAGGAAGTGTTTTTCTATGCATAAGAGTGAAGTAGGTGAAATCATACCCCCAACAATACCATTCCATATCATTTCTAATCTTTCATTTCCTAAGTGTTTGCATTATCAAAGATCACTTTTACCATTTATGTTTTACCTTTAATTTAATTGCATGAAAACCCCAAAAACATGGCATCATTCTTTAGTCTAAATTAGTTAGATATTATACGATTGTCTAGGACACGAGTCTCTTGGGAAACGATATCCGGTCTTACCGGTTTTATTACTTGAACGATTTGGTACACTTGCCAAAGTCACAACAAGTTTTTGGCGCCGTTGCCGGGGACCCGTGTTAAACTAGACTTTTGTGTGATTTTTAACCGATTTAGATTCTATCCTTTTGTGTATAATTTTCTTTTTTTGTTGTAATTATTATCTTTATTTTTGGGCTAACTTGTGGCACGAGTTTGGTTGTTTTCTAGTGTATGCAGGGAAACATCCGTACAAGGAGGACTGTATCATCTGAACCACTCCTTGTGGATCCTGAGATCGAGAAAACAGCTCGTAGAAACAATAGTGACACCAGGAGACAGCGAGCTCTAAGTCAACAAGCTGCCCCGCAATCTTCATTTCCTTTCAACAATCAAGTCATAGAGTCTTTTGATTCTTCTTCTGTGAACGGGATGGCTGGCGCAGGACCACCTCCAAGGAGAACCATAGGGGACTCAATCACTTACACAAGCCCGAGAAATTTCTCTAGCATTGTGAGGCCCACTATGAGTGACAAGCTGGCAGAAATGAAGCCTGCTCTACTCCAGCTCATCAGTTCAAACCAATTTTCTGGCCTGGACAATGAAGACCCTCATGCGCATTTGGTCACCTTTTATGAGTTGTGTGGCACTATGGGTGTAAAAGGGGAGGATGAAGAAGCATTGTACATGAGACTCTTCCCATTCTCTCTTAATGGCAAAGCAAAGGCGTGGCTCCAGTCACAGCCTAATCAAAGTCTTACGAGCTGGGAGGATGTGGAATACAAATTTCTAGCACGCTTCTTTCCACCATCAAAGAGCACAGAGGTGAAGGCTGCCATTGCTACTTTCGTACAAGGAGTAGAGGAACCACTATGTGAAGCCTGGGAAAGATTCAAGTCTTTATTGAGAAAGTGTCCCAGTCATGGATTTAGTCTAGAGATGCAAGTGCAGACCTTCTGTAATGGTTTGCAACCTCATACTAAGATGATACTAGACGCATCTTTTGGTGGTTCAGTACTTTTCAAGACTGCTGATGAAGCCATTGCTGTCATAGAGAATATAGCTTCTACTGACATGCGAAGCCAACATGGGAGAAATCCAGCACAGAGGAGAGGAGTGTATGAATTGAGTGCCCAGGATGCTTTACTTGCACAGAATAAGCTTCTGGCTCAACAAATGGAACTCTTAACTCAACATATGGCCAAACTACCTCAGCAGTTACAAGCAATGCAAGCTCAACCTCAACCACATCATCAAGCAATGAGATGTGATTTCTGTGGAGATAGCCACCCCAACGGCCATTGTCAAAGTCCTAGTAGTTCCCAACATGAAGAAGTCAACTATATGGGAAATCAAGGACGACAACACTTCTTCAACAATCATTTCCCTAATCCTTCCAATCAAGGGTGGAGACAAAATCAAGAAGCTTCTAGCAGTAAAAATCCGTATCAACTTGCTCAACATTATCCACCTCAAAATGATCGGACTTCAAAGCTAGAAGACACATTGCAGATGTTTATGCAGCAGTCCATCCAAAACCAGAAAAACACTGATGCATCCATAAAGAACCTGGAAGTGCAAGTTGGTCAATTGATTAAGCAATTAGCAAACCAACAGGATGGACATTTTACTGCAAATACTCAAGCCAACCCGAAGGAGGAGTGTAATGTAATATTTACAAGAAGTGGGAAAGAGGTTGGAAGAAAAGAAGAAGAAGAAGAAAAGCCAGAAGAAAAAGATCAAAAAGAAAATGAAGAAGAAGACATGGTTGGAAGAGAAGAAGAGAATAAAAAGAAAGAAAAAGAGAAAAATCAAAAAGAGAAAGAGATTGTGAAACACCTTCCTTACCCAAAAATCCCATCTACTGAAGGGAAGGAGAAACAATTGGCTCGGTTTAAGCAAATATTTGATCAACTTGAGATTACCATGCCATTGACCGAAGCATTACAACAAATTCCTGCCTACGCAAAGTACATGAAGCAAATCCTCAACAAGAAGAATAAGTATTTAGATGAGGAAACAATTGAAGTGCAAGGGAATTGTAGTGCCATCATGCAGAAAACCCTTCCTCCAAAATTTAAAGATCCGGGGAGTTTCACCATTCCATGCACAATTGGAAATCATGATATAGGTAGAGCTCTCGTTGACTTGGGAGCTAGCATCAATCTGATACCTTTATCCATGCTCAAGAAGATTGGTGGTGTTGAAGTCAAGCCTACAAGAATGATGTTGCAACTGGCAGATAGATCCATCAAGTACCCATATGGTGTAGTGGAAGATGTGGTGGTCAAAATAGATAAACTCCAATTCCCGGTGGATTTTGTAGTTATGGACATGGAGGAATCTGCAGATATACCACTCATCCTTGGAAGACCTTTCATGAAGACAGCCAAAGTTGTCATTCATGTGGAAGAAGGAACAGTGAAATTGAAAGACCAAGATGAGGAGGTGACTTTCAACGTCTTTGGGGTTGAGCAGCAAAATCATGAAAAAGAGACTAGTCTTGAAGATACAGATGAAATTTTATCAATTACTAGTCTAACAGAGCAAGCTGCCAAGTTGGTCAAGAGGAGCTTCAGCTGTTTATCCCCAAGAGTAAAAGGAGAAGAAGAAGAAAAAGAAGAAGAACTAGTCCACCAAAATTCTGTGATAGCAAGCGATGAGCCCAAACCTGGCAAACCAGTGAAATTCAAGAATAGGTTATGGGTCATCAAGAACATCAAGATAAATGGAGTACTTGAGATCGAGGCTCCATATTCTAGGAGAGTCAAATTGGTGACTAGGAAATTGCTGAGAGGATGTTGGTGTCATGACAAGAAGAAGCACTCCAACATCAAAAATCAAACTTGAGCTTAATGGTGTCAAGCTAATGACGTTAAACAAGCGCTTACTGGGAGGCAACCCAGCTTTCTAACCCTTTCTCTATGTGTGATTTTGTTATTTGAGTGTGTTTTTATTGTTTGAACTTGCTTTAGAATGTTTTGATTTGATTTGGTTATTTTGGAGCATGTTAGTTTCAATTGTAGTTTTTGTGTTGTTAATGGTTAACTAGTGTAATGTTAAGTTTTATTGTGTATTGATGTGTTTTAGAATTGTTCAATCTGTTTTTATGTGTTCTAGTGTGATTGAGTATGTTCTGAATGGTTATGTTGAGTTTAGGTTTATTTAAAGTGTAAAATTTGAAGCCTTGAGTTGTAGAATTAGAAAGCTTTGGAAGTGTGCACCTAAATTGGCATTCTTGCACTCAATTTCAATCCTTATGGATTTGATCAAGTTTGTATAGTGAAAACATGTTAATCTGGGCTGAATTGAGCATCAAGAAGTGCCAAATTCCAAAAATCGTAGGTGTAGTTGTGAAATTCTGCAAATCTGCAATCTGGTATGGCGCTCCAGCGCCCTCTGCTCAGGGGCGCTCCAGCGCGCTCAGCACGAATCCAGTTTTCTGGCATTCTGACCCATAGCTAGCTCCAGCGCCCTCTGCTTAGGGGCGCTCCAGCTAGCTCCAACCAGACCGGATTTTTCAGCAACTCTATTTTTCTCTTCTGCTTCAAATTTTTCATGCTCCAGGCTGTGTTTTGTGATTTTTCTTGCATATTTAGTGTGCGTTTGACCTTGTGAACTCATGATCATGTGATCTAATGATTGTTTGTTACAAATACATACATTGTGAGCTCACATTTGCAAACTTTATTTTCAATCTTTTGTGCAGAAATGACTTCTTCATCCAACTCCAAGAGAATAAAAACAAACGCCGCCACAAAGTAGAGATATCAACAGAGGAATATGCGACCCAAGTAGCATGGCTTGGGGACCAACCTAATTTATTGGGGGAGGTGGTGCAGAAAATGAAGGAGTCTGACAATGAGCTACAAATCATGAGTCACAGGACCTTTTATTTTGCTTTCTTTTACTTTGGTTACTAGTTAGCTTTTGTTTTTCAATTTTAGTTAAGTTGTTTTAGTTATCTGGCTTGATAGACTTATGCTGATTCATAATGCTTATGGTTTGATTTGAAATGATGCTTGAGATGGGTCAATTTAGTTCAAATTGTATTGCTTCCTTCATGAAAAAGTCTGAGAATGATGTATGCTTAACTGAGATCATTATTCATGGCAGTTGCTTGATGTTATTGTGGAACCTTGAGTTGACCTTGTGAGATGTTGTGCCTTAGAATTTTATTGTGAATGCTATCATATTTGATCACAATTGACTTTGCCTGAGTTTCTCTGATATGAACCATTTGCTTGTTAGTTGCACATGATCAAGGCCATCTTGCTCTCCTACTTCCTCCACATATTGCCAAAAGTAACCAATTCAAAACCTTTCGACCTTGATTGATATATGACTCTTTTTGAGCCTTAAAGCCCAAATGAAATTTCCCTATTTTCCTTACCTTGAGCTAAATAGAGAAATCATCTGTACTGCAGGAGAATGATTTAAGTTTGGGGGAGTTGTTATGAAAGGATGAATTGAGAAAAATTTGAAAGATACAAAAGTAACAAAAAAGGAAGAAAGAAGAAGATAAAGAAAAAGAACTGAATGAAAGAAAGTTGGGATAAGTTCGACATTGGTGGTAATCTAAGTGAAGCAAAAGAGAACTTTTATTCATGATTGTAATTGTTTGATCTCTTAGCTCAAGGTGCTTTGTTATCCAGAAAAGCCATGTTCCTTCTTAGCCCAGCCACAATACAAGCCAATGAAAGTCCTTGTGATGTTGACTTACTTGTGAATGTGTTTAATTTGGTTGAAACAAATGGCAAAGTTGATTTGTGTGACAATTTGATAGTAGAGTGATAGACACACATCCTTATACACCAGTGCATTAGAGTTAAACACCATCTTAAGTGAGGATTGGTTCTACAAAATTTAGTAAAGCATCCTGCCATGACTGTTGATCTCTTATAAACTATGGCATTTGATTGATTGATTGTGTTGTGAGCATCATAGTGGAACTAACATGATACACATTTCTAGTTGTTTCAAGTTAAGCAATGTATTATGAATCCAACTGTAATCTTTGAAATATGTTTTGTTTGACAGTCAGATACCTTTTGCTTGAGGACAAGCAAGGTTCTAAGTTTGGGGGAGTTGATAGTGGCATATTTTACTATGAATTCAGTATTGAATTAGAGAAAATATCAACTCTTTCTCATCCTTTTTACCTTGTAAATCCTAGTTTTCATTTACTTTAAGAAGTGGTTTCATCTTAAGCTTTAATTAGATAAATTGATCATTAACCCCTTTATTTATACAAGTTAATTAGTTGGAAGAAGTCTCTGCATCAAATGAAGAGTGCTGGAACCAGAGAAAACAAGAAAACAGCAAAAACAGCAAAAATATGAAGAACCAGAATCTGGAAAAAGTTAGCTGGAGCCCCCCTGAGCAATGGGCGCTGGAGCGCGCTCTGCACCAGGACTGGAGCTAGCTGGAGCGCCCCCTACAAAAGGGCGCTGGAGCGCCCTTTTTTCCAGTCTTCGCGCGCTGGAGCGCGGTCTCAAGTGCGCCTGTTGCTGATTTGGCAGATTGGGTTTATTTAACCCCAAATTAGAAGGGCTTTGACATCTTTGGCATCCCAGACACGATTTCTCTCAATTGGAGCGTCCAGAGGCGAGCTAGGAGCTGTGGGAACAGCCCTTCTTCATCCTTGGGTCCTCCTCCTTCTTCCATTTCCACCATTGTTGTAAGATCAAGCTCTCCATTCATGGAGAGCTAGTTTCATTCTTGTTGGGGGATTGATGTAACCACGGATCTCTTATGTAATTACAGTTGTTTTGAATGATTATATGCCTCTTTCATTGATTGTTAGTGTTTAATTCCTCTACTTAAAGCTTGTATGAGTAATTCAACCATATCATGATTTTAGGGTTTGCTTGATATTGGGAAATATTGGGTGAATCTAGAATTGGATTAAACACCTAAAGGAAATTGTATCTAGGGATAGAACTAGGACCTTTGGTTGTCTTGAATCTCAATTCTTAAAGCGGATGAACTTGTTAGGTTTTCCAAGGGATTGGAGTTTAAGAAGTAAGTCTAGGCTCTCTCTACCAAGGGATTGGGTTTGAGTAATTTAGTAGATTGACATTGGCATATTAACAAAGAGGAAGTGTTTTTCTATGCATAAGAGTGAAGTAGGTGAAATCATACCCCCAACAATACCATTCCATATCATTTCTAATCTTTCATTTCCTAAGTGTTTGCATTATCAAAGATCACTTTTACCATTTATGTTTTACCTTTAATTTAATTGCATGAAAACCCCAAAAACATGGCATCATTCTTTAGTCTAAATTAGTTAGATATTATACGATTGTCTAGGACACGAGTCTCTTGGGAAACGATATCCGGTCTTACCGGTTTTATTACTTGAACGATTTGGTACACTTGCCAAAGTCACAACACGTGGGAGTTTTACGTAACAAGCTTTTATACCTGTCCCATGCATGCCCCAGTGATTCTTCCATGCCCTGCTTGAATGAAGAAATCTCTTGCTTGCCCTTAGTCACCTTAGATTGTGGGAAGTATTTATTTAAAAATTTTGTAACCACTGCTTCCCATTCTGTGAAACTTTCTTCTGGAAAAGAGTTCAACCAAAGCTTAGCATTGCCCCCCAATGAGAAAGGGAACAAGCTAAGTTTGATAGCTTCGTCTGGCACCCCATTAATTTTGACCGTGTTGCAGATCTCATTAAAGGTAGTAAGGTGCTCATATGGGCTTTCGTGAGATAACCCATTAAATTGATTACTCTTCACCAGTTGAATTAATGCTGGCTTGACCTCCATATTGGCTGCATTGACTCTAGGTCGAGCTATGCTGTTAAAGTGCTGAGGTCCAGCAATATTAGTGTAATCTGCAAGAGTTCTTCTAGCATTATTGTTTTCCATACTTCCTGTGCTATGAACAGAACCTTGTGGTGATGATTGTAAGAGAGTTTCTGGAGAAGGGAAAAGTTCTCTAGACGTTCTGATTCTTCTCCTCCTTCTACTCTCGTCTAGACCTTCAAGAAGTGGTTCTGTTGTTTTCTTACTCCTAGTTCGAATTGCCTCCTGCATACACAAGAAAACAAAACCCTAGAAAAGATTTGTTAGCACAAAAAGATATAGAAGATATATATTCAGAAGATAAAAGATTCAGAAGATAGAATAAAATAAGATAGAATAAAATAAAAATCTAACCTAATCTAAAAAGATAAAAAGATAAAATAAAATAAAAACAGAAAAATAAAAACAGAAATTCAAAATTAAAGTCAAAGATAATCAATAATCACACAAATTAACCAGTTAAACCACGAGTCCCCGGCAGCGGCGCCAAAAACTTGATGGACAAATTTATGATCACCAAAATATGATGTCACAAACTTGTTTCACAATCGGCAAGTATGACCGAATCGTTCAAGTAATAAACTTGGTAAGACCAAGTATCGTTCTCCCAAAGGACTCACGGCCTAGTTTAGTTATGTGATTTGTTGATTAGCTAAGACTTAAGAACGAAATATTTGGAGTTTAATATGCAAGACAGAAAATAAACATGTATGCATGAGTTTTTGATCAATGGCAAAAACTAAAGATAAACACTTTCAATGGAATATATGAATGAATATGTTGTTGGGGGTCAATTTCATCTCATCCACTCTCATACATTTTAGGAATTCAACATTCAAATCATCATTGTTAATGCCACTCTCTAAAGTACCATTCTAGATGGCTTCTCCCTAATCATGAGTTCATACAATTCCTAGCATTCCTAAAGATTAGTTCATAAGTGCAGGAGCTTAACGACAACCAATATAATATTGGGAGAAATTCCCCGGATCTAGACTTCCCCGTACGTGCCCGTATCGACAAAACCAATAATCATGCATTGAATGAGTTAAACTATGCAAGCATTAAGCAAAGAGGAAAAACCCTAACTAATGATGAAAGAAAGCATAAGTCTTAATTAAAAGATGCAAGCATAAATTCCATATATGAGAGCTTCAAGAGATTACATTGATTCCCCAACAAACATACAAGATTTAGTTCACCATATTCATGGTGAACCTAGATGAATTACAATGAAAGTATGAAAGAATAAACCCAATAAAAGTGGAGAGGTAGCCTTAGCATCCAAGATCCTCCTTCAAAGGGGTGATAGAGAGAGTGTTTGTCTCGTTTCTGCCAAAGATACTAACTCTAGGACGTGCAAGTCCTTATATACTATTTTAGAATTACAAAAGATTACAAAAGCCCAAGCCCATTAAAGTGCCGCTCAGCGGTAAAATACCGCTCAGCGGTGACTGCGCGTCACGTTTCTTCCCCTCAGCGGCCATTTTGCCCCTCAGCGGACCTCCCGTGGCTTCCTGAGTGCCGCTCAGCGGTAAAGTGCCACTGAGCGGTGCTTTCGGCTTCTCCTTTTGCACTCTTTGATTCCTTTTCTGATTCCATCTCTCTCTTTCTTCACTTCTTTCACTAAATTCACCTTCAAACCTGCACAAAAACACTTAAATCAAGCATAAACCTGTCCAGCTCTCTTATTTCTGAAAATATAGATAAAAGCATGATTTCAAGCTAGTTTTTAAGTCTAAAGGTTGATTTTAGTATCAATTTTAAGCATGAAAATAACAGTTTTTCAACTGTTATCATCCGGCGAGACCACAAGACAAAGTATATGCGCGAAACTCTACACCACCCGGTCGGGGCGTTCCAAAGGTCCACAACCGACCGACCTCCTGGCCTTAATCTCTTGGCCTCCAAAGCCTCTACTCACCGGCCTCTTGGGACCCCAACCGTTCGGCCTCGGTCGTTCGTTATTTAAGGGACTAAGACCGCCCGACCGTACATGGCCTCATCATAACTTAGCCAAACTGGGCAGCATTAATGCTGTTGCCCATCTTCGAACGATCGGCAATTCGACCTCAACCGTTCTGCTACCAATGGCTCGCACCGTTCGGCCAAATCATCCCTTAAGAACTCGGCCTTCAAAGGCCTCAATTTCTGGCCTATAGTAACACGACGTTCAAATATGGCCTAACAAGGTCTAGGCCGAACATTCGCCCTCTCCATCGATTAACGACTCGGCCGGTCGGCTTCCAAAGGTCTCTACTTGTCGAGTTCCTAAAGGCCCCACCGTTCGGCCGAAACTGGACTCAGGGATTCGTGCCCTAAAGACCTCAATTTCTCGGCCTCTCGTTCGATCATATCTTGACCACTATGTACTGCCAACCGTTTGGCCTCCGTGGCCTCGAAAGGTCTCACCAACAAGCAGAAAGGACTTCGAAAAGAAAGCAAACCAGGGATCTCGCCCCTTTTCATGAAAGCAATCTACAAAACCCCTCACATAATAAAATTATGCTCGGGCTCAGGGGGCTTATGTACCGTCCGGTCCTTCCAAGGCAAAACGATCCTGTCATCCTCTCAAGGTCGCCCATCCAGGCATGGACAAAATCCCTTCGCATAATAAAATTATGCTCGGGCTTAGGGGACTTATGTACCGTCCGGTCCTCCCCATTCATGAATCGAACGTCCACCTGGGTCGACCACCGAGACCAAGCGTCCAAGTTAGCGCTATCCGACCACACATGAATCGAGTGATCCTCCAAGGACGACCATTCATGAACCGAACGTCCACCCAGGACGGAAATCAGGATCAAGCGTCCAACGTGACCAGACAGGATAACCAGATGGCCGCCCACCCAGGTTGACATCCCTGGCCGACCATCCTTCCCAACCAAACCGCACTTTGTTGACTACACGGTTAAACATTTATGACTCATTAAAGCCCTTAACGAAGCTTAAGGTATGATTGGGCCGTTATCAGGCCCATGAAAGGTAAAAGCCCATTACAATCAGTATAAATAAAGGTTCCAGGTATGAGTTCTGGACAGATTGCTTACAGCGCAATATATACATATATTACACAGCGCTCTCTCATATTACTGACTTGAGCGTCGGAGTGCCTTTGGCAGGTACCCGACCGCCCGGCTTGGAGTAAGAGGACGACCACCTGGAGTGCATAGGGAGAAACCCTTCCCAGCGCGTCCCACCCTCGGCCAAGCGGTAACCGTCCGTCCGGTCTTCGTCTGGTCTTCTTCAGTTCGTGGGATTCAACAATTATTTACCGTCTGGTCCTTCCGACACTTAGACCGAGCGAGGGGTTAACCCAATGCCGCCCACCCAGGTCAATATCAAGAACGAGTGTCTAAATTAGGACTGACCTTTGACTAACTATACATAGAACGAGCGGGCTGCCAAGGTCGCCTTCATCCAGTCAGCTAGTAATAATATGCAGGCCCTGTATTAACGAGTACATAACAAAGCAATCGTTAGTAAGCGGTCGTCAACCTCAAAGACAGGACAATCCTGTCATCGTGAAAGAGAATGCCATTGACGCATTCGCCGGGTACACGTCAATCGCCCTCAATAGCGGTCGTCTTAAACAGCGATCGTCCGACACCAAGATTAGCGATCGACAGAGTCCAAGGCAAAACGATCATGTCATTCTCTCAAGGTCGCCCATCCAGGCGTGGACAAAATCCCTTCGCATAATAAAATTATGTTCGGGCTTAGGGGACTTATGTACCATCTGGTCCTCCCCATTCATGAACCGAACGTCCACCTGGGTCGACCTCCGAGACCGAGCGTCCAAGTTAGCGTTGTCCGACCACACATGAACCGAGTGATCCTCCAAGGACGACCATTCATGAACCGAACGTCCACCCAAGACGGCAATCAGGATCAAGCGTCCAGCATGACTAGACAGGATAACCAGATGGCTGCCCACCCAGGTTGACATCCCTGGCCGACCATCCTTCCCAACCGAACCGCACTTTGTCGACTACACGGTTAAACGTTAATGACTCATTAGAGCCCTTAACGAAGATTAAGGTATGATTGGGCCGTTATCAGGCCCACGAAAGGTAAAAGCCCATTACAATCAGTATAAATAAAGGTTCTAGGTATGAGTTCTGGACAGATTGCTTACAACGCAATATATACATATATTACAAAGTGCTCTGTCATATTACTGACTTGAGAGTCGGAGTGCCTTTGGCAGGTACCCGACCGCTCGGCTTGGAGTAGGAGGACGACCACCTAGAGTGCATAGGGAGAAACCCTTCCCAGCGCGTCCTACCCTCGGCTAAGAGGAAACCGTCCGTCCGGTCTCCGCCCGATCTTCTTCAGTTAGTGGGATTCAGCAATGTTCTTCCAGTTCTAGTCAACTCCTAGTGCCCCCAAGCGCTAGAGCCGCTCGGTCTGCTTCAGCTCGTGAGAGCGTCCGTCCGTCACCAAGCGTTTGCCCAACCCAACAACATGCGGTATCATTCGTCCTCCAATTTTTAGCGTTCGTGAATGTTTTAGTAGGGTCCCACAAGATCCGGCCGAAACATATATTTTGGACACATTAGTTAAACTGGTGCAATATTTGGTTAAATTAATATAATTATGAGTTAAATTCATGTCCAAATAAAAATGATAATTGTAATACAATCAAACACAGCATAATTATTAAAAAGTCTTATGAATTTTCCATAATCATCATTAACCTTGTGATAGGACAAAGAATCAATTGTCAAGATATTTGTGTACGTAAATCAAACATGATTGGTTAAACAAGTTGAGAATTACTAAAACCCGAGAAAACTCTAAGAGAGTATATATTGATTAAATTAATAATAGGCTTAATACCTCTTTTGGTCCCTCTTTAGGAGGGCAATGTTCAAGTACGTCCTACCTTTTTTAAAAAGTTTAATGTGATCCCAAGTTGTGAAAAGAGTGTACAATTAAATCCTTTTTGGTCACGGCGTTAAATATTTAACCACCCAGCTGACAGCGTGGAGTGATGTATGCAACGTGGCTGTTTAGGTTCATAACGTGGCTGCATAAGGGGTAAACATGTAATTTTCATTAAAATTGATGTGGCAATGGTAAAAAAAATTGTGAGTTAGGGTTTCGATTGCAGAAATCGCGATTTGGGGTTAAGCATTTTGGAGGAGCTGCCTTCCAAATTGGGTGATCTTGAAGCTGAAAACGGTGATTCTGTTGGAGTAGATGACGTTTTGAACAAAGACAGAAAAAGAATTAGAGGCTTGGACGTGCAGTGTTCCAAACCACAACACAAAAATAGTGAACGTCACCGTTACGACCATACTCCACCTTAATCCCATCATCATTCTCCTTCTCTTTCGCAAATACATTGTTCCTTTCCTTCCTCTTCTTTGGTGGCCGCAGTGCCGCAGATTTCTCAAAACGCAATGCAAAACCGTCGTTTGGGTGATGAGACTCAAGAAAAGCACCTGTTTCTTCTAACATACATAGGAGTTCTTCAATTAACTTAATTTAATTATTTTTTACAAACTTTAATTTTAGCTTTTACCTTATTGTACAACTATGAAAAGGATTATTAAATATCCATGTCATAGAAAATATCAAATTGTCTTTTTTTCACTTATATTTTTCCTTTTTTTTCCTTTTCCATCTCATCATTCTTATTTAAATATTTCAATCAAATTTAATATTCTTACTTTTGTTAGTTTATTTTCTTTATTTAAATAAAGAATTACAGAACCTATTTTTATATAAAATTTAATAGTAAAATTATTTATATTATTTAAAAAGTTGCTTTTTAATTTCAAAAATAATTAAATTAACATTTTCAATTTGAATAAAATTTAAATGATAGTGTTAAATTCTTATTAAAATATTAAATAACATTTTTTATTTAAATAACTTTTGAGCAATTAATATTAATTTTTTACTAAAATATTAAATTATTAATTTATATTCAAATAAAATTTAATCACTAATATCAATAATGATTAACTTTATAAATTTATTAAAAATAAAAATGTCTAATAATTATTGAAATAATGTAATTAGTTCAGTTTAGTAATTTATATGAATACTTTATTCTGTTGAAGTTATTATAAAAGAAATTTCAGCCTATTTTCCATTTCACCAAAGTGAAGAATAAAAGTTGTTTCCTAAGAAACCAATTTCTGAAAGTAAGACTGATAAATCTATTCCGTAAATTTTTCTGCTAATAACTTTGTTTGGAAAAGGGTTTATTGTGTGGAAACAATACGTTAATAATAAGCTGCTGGAAAACTGAAATGAATAACACTTCTACTGAGTTTGTCACACTGAAATGAACTTAAGCAGTCACATTGTACACATCATTTCACGCTGTCACCTGAATCGTTAAATATTTAACGTCATGAAATTGAATACTTTTTTCACAACTTAGAATCATATTGAACTTTATAAAAAAGATAAAATAAACTTGAACTTATAAAGAGGGACAAAAAGAGATATTAAGCCTTAATAATATTATGGTTAAATTCGTCTTTAACTTAATACATCAATTATAACATATAAGAAATTTCAAGAAAATAATGTTAAGTTCGCGTATATAACTTTTGTAGTATATGTCTATCACCACACTGCTATTTAATATGATTGAATACTTTATAAAAAAAAATTATCATATTTAAAGTATCAATATAGAGACACCCGAGAATATCTTTTTGATGCGAAAAAAAAAAACCTTTTTAGAATTACACTTATTTGTGTCAATTTATCAAAATTAATTCTAGAATAATAGTTAAGTAACCCTCGTAAAACTTCCAAACATGAGTTCTAATTTTATATATATATATATATATATATATATATATATATATATATATATATATATATATATATATTGTAAAAATTATATATTTTCTTGTTGTAACAAAACTCGTTTTTGAACGTGTTTCTTTTTTTCTCTACAACACGATCAATTTCAAATTAAATGTCTAGGTCTTCCAGAGCTACAAGTGAAGTTGAAGTCACTTTCGTAAGTAAGAAGATGCACTGCTTGACAGTTCCAAAGATCAAGGAGAATATTGCAGATTTGTTGTCATGCAAAATAAGTCATTCTTTTCTCTATATAAGTGCACATGCTCACCTCTTAGAGACGCACTTCTCATACATTTCTCTCTAGTCCTCTTCTCTCTTTAGCATTTTTTTCTTCTCTTTATCATCTCTTTAAGATATTGGGTTATTTATTATTAAAGTTCTTTGCTAGTTTTGAGATCCTTAAAAAATCTAAAAAGTTTTTGTTGTATCTTAAGAAACTTGCACAACACATTGCAAATAAGTTCTTAACAACAATGAATCCACAATCCTCATAAAGTCTTTTTGTTCGTGATTTCATCAGTTTCTACAACAATCTTAAAGACTTATGGCTAACATCATTAATAACTCAAATTCGAGAATCAAAACATTGTTTTTGAAACTCATACGGTATTTGTGAAATTGTTCTCAAATGTGCTTAAAATCAAGGTCTTCTTTGGACAAAACATCTAACGCTGGCAAGAATGTGTTTACCTTATTAGACATGTATAGAGGTTATATTGCTCTATATCCTCAAAACCCAACTCCTGCTAAATAAGTTGAAGACTAGATTCATGCAAACGAGGTATGCTAACACACTCTACTTAGAGCATTGTATAATAACTTGTTCGATGTGTATGCTTCCTATAAAGAAGTGAAAGACATTTAGGATTTGTTGATTCTCAAATATACTGCCAAAGATGTCGTCAAACAAAGATTCATAATAGGAAACTACTATCGATGGGAGCTGATTGAAGATGAGGACAGAAAGATCCAAATTAATGAGTACCACAAATTATGTGAAGATATCAAAGCAGAGAACATAATTATACCTGATGACTTTGTTTTAGAACTTCTGATCGAGAAACTACAACCATCTTGAACAGACTACAAACAACAACTGAAACATAGACACAAGCAGATGTCGCTTCCAAAACTTATAACATACATCATCATTAAAGATACCAATAGGAAGGAGTGTGCTATTGCAAGGGCTAAAATGTTATCTGTAAAAGCTAACATGGTAGAAGATAAACCTGCTCCAACAAGGTACCAACGAATATAACCCTACCTTTAAGAAGAAGGGAAATGGCTTCATATGTGGAAAGTGAGGCTATCATGCACCTTAGTGCAGATATAGAGAAAGAAATGACAATAAGACAAATATAGTCAAAAGGATAGATACTATTGTTGTGGTCGTCTTATACATAAATCTAATGACTAATTTGAGTACATGGGTGGTAGACTCTTGTGCCCACATATGTATAAATAGATGTGCTTTTACCTCCTACACTAATATAGGCGATGGAGAAGAACATGTTTATCTTGGTGATTCCAGAACAACTTCCCTCCTAGAAAAAGGAAATGTTTTTTTAAAACTCACTTCTAGGAAGACTCTAGCCTTGAGTGATCTACTACATGTGTCCTATATCAAAGTTAATCTAATTGTAATACATTGTCCTTTATATAGATTGAAATAAGCACCAAAACAATGGTAGGAAAAACTTAACAATATGTTGCTTTGTGATAACTTTTCACCTAATGATGCTGATAAATGTGACTACTCTAAATTTGAAAATAATGAATTGGTCATTATATATTTGTATGTAGATGACATGTTAATATTTGGTACATACAATGAGATTGTCCCTAGAACTAAATTGTTTCTAGGTTCTAGATTTGAAATGAAAGACATAGGTGAAGACAATATGATTTTACTTGACAGAATCATAAGGAAGGGAGATAATATATTGTTATTTTAAGAACAATACATTGAGAAACATCTTAAGAAAGTTGTATATTATGCATCAAACTAGTAAGTACCCCTTATGATGCTGATGCTAACTCTAAATTAAAGAAAAATAGAGGAGAATTTATTTCTCAACCTCATTATGCCTAGATAATTGGGAGCTTATGGAATTTAATGAGTTTTTCAATACCTTATACTACTTACGCAGTAGGTAGACTAAGTAGGTATACTTAATGTCATAATCACGAACATTGTGATGCACTTGCAAGACTTACGAGATACTTAAGAGCTCTAATGGATTATGTTATTGAATATAGTGGATTTCTTGTTGTACTGGAAGGGTATAATGCTAATTAGATCTCTAATTCAGATGAGATAAAATTCAATAATGGGTATGTATTCACACTTAAGGATGATGTGATGCAATTGTATGGATATCAGCCAAGAAAACAATTATTGCAAAATCAATAATGGAATCTGAGTTTGTTGCTCTCGAAATGGCTAGTAATGATGCAAAGTAGTCGAAACACTGTTTGATAAACATTCCACTAGGAATGAACGAAACCAACCCCATCTGTGTATATACATTGTAATTTCTAATTGACAGTAGATAAAGCTAAAAACAAGAACTACAATGGAAAAAATAGACATATACAATTGAGACACAATTTAGTGAAACAACTATTAAAGTGTGGAACTATTTTCATTGATTATATGAAGTCAGAACGAAATATAACAGATATTTTGACTAAACCCTTGAGAAGAAATATGATTTTAGAAACATTAAGGGAAATGAGACTTAAGTCACTTGCAAACAAACACTAGTACAGTAAGGGGAAATGACATCGGTTATTTTTGCTTATATGCATCTGTTATGCAACCGAGGCATATATGGACGAGGTAAAAAGGGGTAGGCTTTATGCCTCGGTTCTGAACCGGGATAAAATGAGATAGGATTATGCTCGGTTCTTAGATAAGCGAGGCAATAACGTGTTTTTTTCTAATTTTTTCAGACTTTAGGACTCGTACTAAACTGATGCGGTATGCATTTGGATTATCTCCTTGTTTCCCCCTAAGAAGGATTTCTGACTAACTTTCATGTTTCTAGACAAACATTGCAGTCCTTGAAATAATCTGATGTATTTTCTCATTTGGAGGAAAATTATGGAGTAGACTCTCTATTAGTGGGAAGTTCGGACGAAAACTAGAATCAACATCATCGTCCTTTGTCTCAATGGAAGCATTATTATTTCCATATGAAAACGCAGCAACATGAAAGCCAGTCGAACTTACTGTCATGCCTCATTTTACTTTATCAGGTTGCAACTCTTTATGAACTGCTAAGGCAGCATACACAATGGAAGCGTGCTCTCCAGATCCAAAGGAACCTGAAACAAAGTGGTGTAAGTCAAAGTGTTTTTCAGTTGATGTTTAAAACTTGGAACAATACACAACCAGAAAATCCCAACCCGAGATCAAAACAGAGACCCAAGATTGCGATGCACACTGTACTGAACCCCTTCTGATTCGCTTCCAAGTTTCATACCAGTTCCCCATTCCGAAATTAGAAAAAAAAAATCCCCATTTTGATTCCGACTTCATAACACTCCATCATTGCAACGAACCAGGACGTTCCCTTAGAAACACCTACAAGCAAGCCGCCACAAGCAGATATGCAATCTCCTCCAGTTAATACTCAATCAGCAACACCGCGTCGTCCATATCCAAAACCAGAGAAGCGAAATGCGTGTCACAAAACTAGAGGGCCAGATCCTTTTCATTAGGGTTTCCAATCTTCGTTGGTTGGAGGAAGATTGTCGGTCTAGGACGGCAACGACATTCGATTTGAAGGCGAAGCGAGCCACGTAGCCTCCACCGTGGAAGGGTCCCAAGCTCTAATAAGCCACCTGGAGCCACCCTCCGAAAGCGCAACCAAGGTCGAGAACGGTGGCGCTACGGTTGAGATCGGGAGCGCAAACCTGAATCTGAAGAAGTTTGAAGGCGAAGCGAGCCATGTAGCCTCCGCCGTGGAAGGGTCCCAAGCTCTGACAAGCCACTTGGAGCCACCCTCTGGGAGTGCAATCGAGGTCGAGAACGGTGGCTCCATGGTCGAGATCGGGAGCGCAAACCTGAATCTGAAGAAGTTTGAAGGCGGAGTGAGCCACGCCCATCTCCTGGTGGTGGTGTTGTGTTCTGGCTGTAGCAGAAGCGCATTAGGTTGGAGCATAGAGAAGAAAGAGAAATAAGAAAAAGAAAAGGGAAATGGGTGCGAGAGAAAATATCAAGGACCAACGACTTCGGTTCCTAGGCTAACTGATGCCTTCAGTCCGAACGACCTCGGTTCCCTAGCCAACCGATTCCTAAGGTCTGACTGGTCAGGCGTAGCAGGCAGCATAGCAAGTTTTGCAGAGAAGATGGACAGGTCTTTCGGCCTCGGGTGCCTTTTTAACCGAGGTTATATCTCCTTTAAGCTTCGGGTGAGAAGGAACCGATGCCTATAAATTTGGCTTAATTACGACAATGCCACCACGTTTTGATAGGCTTCAGTTTTCCATAAACCGAAGCCTATTGTACGAGTTAAAAAACGTAACTTTTACTAATGAAACAAGTAATGGTAACCAAAACTTTTTGAATGAAGATCCCACAGATAAGGTTTATATGGGTAAGAACAAGTCATTTGTTAGTTCTTATAGCACTAAATTGATTTTAAATCAATTATGTCCATTTCTATGACGTGTGTGAAAGTGTTAGAGACTGCATATTCTATGGTGTAAGAATTTTAGTTTAAACATCCCTTATGGATTATGTATGATTTGCAACATACACTTGATGAATATATGTGTCAAGTAGGCCTGTTTGTATTAGATCTTAGCATGATCTCTAGAGCACTCGTGAATACTAGACATGCACATGACATAATAAGTGCAAGATAATGATAATAACAAGAATTGTAAAGATGTATTCTGATTGATAAACTACTATTACACATTGAGTATGTTTCGTTCATGTAGTTTGTTATACTAATTACACTATATGTTAAATTTCTCATAGCAATTCATATAGCTTGATATACTGATGATATGAGAATCGTGATATTTTTTCTTTCTTTGTCTTAATTACACTATATGTTAAATTTCTCATAGCAATTCATATAGCTTGATATACTGATGATATGAGAATCGTGATATTTTTTCTTTCTTTGTCTTTTGCCATATGTGGAATATATATATATATTGCAAAAGGTACATATTTCTTTGTTTCAACAAAACCCGTTTTGGATGTGCCTCCCTTTCTCTGCAACGCAATCAATTTGGAGTTATGTCCACATCTTTCGAAGCCGCACGTGAAGTGGAAATCACTTCCAGAAGTAAGGGGGTGCGTTGCTTGGCAATTTCGAAGATCAAGACGAACATTATAGTTTTTTCCGTGGGCTAAGGGGATGTTGTTACCATGCGAAACAAATCATTCCTTTCTCTGTAAATAGGTGTTCATGCTCGCCTCTTATGGACACACTTCTCACGTCTTTCTCTCTAATCCTCTTCTCTCTTTAGCATTTTCTCTTTTTTCTATCCTCTCTTAAAATTCTGGATTATTTTTATTATTAGAATTCCTTGCTAATTCTAAAATTACCGAGAAACTTGAATAACACATAAATCTTTAAAAAACACAGTGAATACACACTTTAGAAAATTTTTATATTCGTGATTTCATCCACTTTTATAACCCTAATCTAAAATTAATAGTAAGGGAAAGAAAAGAATTGAAAAAAAAATGATTTTCTTTCCAGGACTAAAGGGAAAGAGAATAAACTTTATCGCTTTAGGATTAAGGGAAAGAAAATATCCTGTGACCATAAATATTTGCATATCCTAATGGAGTGTTTTATTCCTTAATATCTATGAAATAATAGGCTAAGGATAATTTAGCAATTTCTAACATTAACATGTCATAATTCTTTTTGTTGATTTATGAAAGAAAATATTATTTATTAGGAATTTAAAGTGAGTTGAAAAGTCTATATTAATGATTAGTAAAATGAATAATATATAAGTCGAAAAATATTCTCAAACATGGAATATATTGATTTAAGTTTTTGAGTTTGTTTATAATTTATTGATTCAAAATTTATTTTATGTTTCTTTTTGAATAACCTAACATTTTTCAGTTTTGCTTCAAACAAGGATGAAAGATTTGAAGAAGATGAATAAAATACCTCTTCTTGTTTTATCTCTTTAGATTTTATTATTCGTTCATTTTCTAACTACTAAATTGTAGAGTTGTATTAACCTTGAGATAGATAAAAAGGTTGTCAATTGAAGATTTGTTAGAATGAAAAGTATTATGCATACCCGAACTTAAACATGTATCAGACAAAAGAGGATCAGTGTAAAAGAGATTAAAATAAAATGAAAATAATATTGTAAAAAAATAGAAAAATAGAAAAAATCTTAAAAATTTAGCAAATCATTAAGACATGTAGATAAACATTAATCCTTGGCAATGATGTCCTGAATCTGTTAGGAATTTTAGCACACGTACATGTATTAATTTTAAGTAATAAAATGGAATTTTAAGCTCAAGTATCACATTCTAAAGGACCAGCAGAATACTCACGTTATTAATTCAAGTTTAGAAGAAAATATTCGGGTTTAATACAACTAAAATAAGATAAATAATAAATAGTAATATAGATAAATAAAAAATGATATTATCATATAAAGAGATAAATAGTAAAAGATGAATATTGAAAAAAGGCTTAATATCCTATTTTGTCCCCAGTTTCGTTCGAAAATGTCAAATTAGTCCATCCTTTAAAAAATGCGTCAATTACGTCCTCACTTAATAAAATTTGCATCAATGAAATCTCTTCCGTTAAATCCGTACAAACGACATTCATTATTTTTCTCTTTCTTTAATTAACGCCGTTTGTACGAATTTAATGGAAGGGATTTCATTATAGCAAATTTTATTAAGTAAGGACGTAATTGATACATTTTTAAAAAATGGACTAATTTGACATTTTCGAGCGAAACTGAGGACAAAATAGGGTATTAAGCCTTGAAAAAACAAACATTACAAACATAAAGAGATAAAATAATTATTAAAAGATTAATAGCGAAAGAAAAAAATGTAAAATGAATATTGAAAAGATAAAGAAATAAAATAAGTATTGAATAGATAAAGAGAAAAAATAAATAGTAAAATATATATATTATTTAAATCACGTTGCCCTTTAATTATCCAAATATTAGTTGGTATAAGCAATTAAAATTAAATCATTTTATTGTAATCTTAATTCCTTCTCTATTACACTCAAATTATTAACTTAAAGATTAAGAGTTTAAAGAAATTAAACTATAATTAACTTATTCATAGTATTAATTTTAATTAAGTAGGTTTCTAACAACTTTTCAATGTCAATCAAATTCAAATTGAGCAGGAAAAGATGACGAATAAAAGCATTAAACATACAAAAGAAGAACATCATTTAATAAAAAATGGTAAAAAAGTTACATGAATTTGAATTTTATTATATAAATTTAAATGACGTCCAAATTAAGAGTTATAAATTGTAAACGAGAAGTGAGGGGTTGGCCTTGACTAAACCACTGCAAAGAAGAACATATGATTTCGTTTAGTTTGTTTTATTGAATGCTCATTTTTTTTCCTGTTTTTTGGTGTGATTTTTTTAAGTTTTGGTAACCCTATTTTCATGTGGATGATTTTGTTGGATATATGACATTTTTTAGTTTTAGGGTTTTCATTGTAATTGGGTGGTGTTCAGGTAGTTGTTGTAATCTGGGGAAAATGTTAAGTTTTTGGTAGGATGATTGTGAACATCATGTTATGTGTGAAATTTGTTGATTTGTTTCACAATGTCGTCTGACATTTTTATATATATATATATATATATATATATATATATATATATATATATATATATATTATCATATTCATGTTTTTCTCGAGCTTGAATTCGTGGGTTGTAAATTGAATTATATGCAAGTGAATATTTCCATTTGTTTCGTCCATATATAACTTTTTTTTCACAAATATCAAATTAAATTTTGTATTGAATTTTTTTATTCAAGTATCTCTAATTTGAGTGTAACTATGTAATTTTTTGAGATTTTGTGGAAGTTGAAGGTTTATTTTGAAAATTCCATACAATGTGTAAAAATTGTTGATTTGTGAATTTAGGTGTTGTTCCTACTTGTACGAAGCACCTGATAAATTTCAAAGTTTATTTATTGTCATGTAAGAATTTTCAAGTAAATTTATTTCGAATGTTTTATTTGGTATTTTAGGATGAAAGTCTTAATCTAATTTATAGAGATTTTCATCAAGAATACCTCCAAAAATTTGTCAACTAGTTAACGTGTGATAATCTTTTATCCAATTATGATAATTTATTATGTATTTAATGAAATGCGTAAAAATATTTGCTTAAAAATTCTCATAATTACTCGTGATAATCGATTATGGCAAGTCATAATTGATTACTGATAATTGATTATTATAATTTGATAATCGTTGTCTTTAGTATAAAATGAAGTTTTCTGATTCAATGAATTTTAACGCAACCTAAGCCAAACAATACATAAAATCAAAGATAAACCACATCCTATATATAAATATACTAAATTACAAAAGTTTTAACATAAAACAAGTATTCATGAAGATCTTATTGACCCAAGAGCACTTGAGACTTGACTATAAGACATCATCAAAACTTCTTCTCTTCAACTTTATGCTATCATGAATCAACCTTACATATACGGTCATTTAGTGAACTTTTATATTTTTTTATAATACGAGTTATCTATTGATATTTATATATGAATTTGAATCCATGGTAATATAAGTATTATATATGGATTTTACCTAGAAGTTTTTAAAAGTGAGTTACATACAAATTTTTTTCGTAAAGAATCAAAAAAATTTTCTACCGATTTGTCCTGTGTAAAATCCATATGTATATTTGGTGCATTAGGACAATAATATTTATGAAGGACATAATCCGTAGTTAATGATACAAGATTCATATGTAAGTGAAAAGAAAATTATCTCCTGATTTTACACACAAATTTAAAAATAATTAAATATTTGAAATAAAAACCAAGAGTTATTTATGACTTTACTCGAAATTTTCGTGGTGTTCCTTAAACCTTCACACCCTAAAAATCACTCTCGCTCTAAAATCACTCACTCACACCCTCCATTTGAACCCTAAACTCCACCGCACATGTCTCTTTCGCGTTGGCCCTCCCCCTAGAACCCTACCTCCTCTGCGCACTCCTTCTCTAGATTGAGAGACCATCAATTCCAAGGATTCCATGCTAAGACTCATGTGGTGATGGTTGGAACGACATTGGCGAGAGTGGTAGGGGATAACAAGGAAGAAGAGGAATCTGGTGGTTTGAGAGGTTCTGTTTGTCGAGGAACGAATCCTTAGGCACACGGTAAGCACCATGAAGGCAAATGATGGTGATGCCAAGCATGAGAGCCAAGATGATAACAAAAGCAAAGTTGATGAGGAACACGACGAGTCCAAAAAGGATAACTAAGGTTTCAAAATATTTAACTAGTACAAAGCTCAATTGATTTGTTTGAAGTGTTGAACTTGCTTTCTTTTATGTGGGTTTTTATCCCTTTATCTTACTTTTCTATTATATCAAAGGTGATACGGTGAGAAAGAAGAGGTTGAAGAGGTGACAGTGTTCATGATAAGCTAGGAGAATTGTTTGGGACCTTTTTATTTTAAGTTTTTTCCCCTTTAATTAGTTCTGAATATAAGGTTACAAGGAATGGGTTTTAAGAGAGGATATGGGGTTATAATATTGAAAGGGTATTGGAAACGATGCATTTGCTACTAGATAATCTTCAAGCTCTTGATCCTTCTACCCTAGAGACTTTTCTTGGCAGAGTCCCAATGGAATTCAATGTTGTTATATTGTCTCCTTATGGTTTCTTCGACAAGCCAATGTGTTGGGCTTGCCTGACACTAGTGGACAGTTTTATTTTCAAAATTCCATACAATTTGTAAAAGGTGTTCATTTGCGATTTTATGTGTTGTCGCAACTTGATAAGAAGAACCTAACAAATTTTTAAGTTTATTTTTAAATCAACCTTTCATATATACGATATAGTGAGCTTTTATATTTTTCTATCTAATATTCACGCATGATTTCCCAAAGCATGGATTTATGGGTGGTAAATCAAATTCATTATACGGAAGTGAATGTTGTCACCTTTGACTTTTGGTGCTTGCTTGATCCATAACTTTGTTCACATTTATCCAATTAAGTTGGTTTTTTTGCATTACATTCTTGGCTCAATTATATTTAATGTGTCTTTTTGTAGTTTTTCTACAAGTTGTAGTTTTATTTTGAAAATGTCAAACATTGTGTGAGAGGTGTTGATTTGTGATTTTAGGTGTATGTTGCTACTTGTTTGGAAGCACTTAACAAATTTTAAAGTTTATTTTTTAATCATCCTCTCATATATGATGGTTTAGTAAACTTTTATAGTTTTTTATTTTTCATGCATAGTTTGCTAGTGCTCTGAATATGAATGGTAAATCAAAGGCATTATATGAAACCTTTTTTTGAAGTTATTCAATTCAATTGATTCTTTTTTAATTGCATTCTGATTTAATTATTTTTAATTTGATTTTGAAAACGTAATTTTTGGAGTTCATGGAAGTTGTAGTTTTATTTTGGAAGTTCCAAACAGTGTGTAAGATATGCTAATTTATAATTTTAGGTGTTGTTATGTGCTTGTGAAATTCACTTGAGACAATGAATCTAACCTAAATGAATTTGGTGTTGTAAAAATGTATGTAATTAAGCACTCGTCCAGTTATAGAAAATTGTACTGTAACGAGAACAATTACACTTGAACATATATCTCATTGGTAACTTGCAAGGGAAGCTACACTAAGCATGCCTAAATACACCTTTGTAATTACCCATCATTTTTGGACTGTGATATTATTTTCAGGAAGAAATACAACAATCGAAGCAACACTATATTTGTGATTGTGTTCTTAATTCAAAAAAATGTCCATAGAGATGTTGTGCTTCATGAATTTTATCTTTATGTTCGTGGATAGTCATCCACAAAATAGGATATATTATGTATTTTTTAATTATTTAGGTAGATAACATAAATGTAAATTTCATAAAATCTAAATATTTGTGTTTTTAAATGGCAAACAATATTCATACCTTCCGATCTTATTTAAGAATTACTCATTGAGGATTAAGTTTTGGCATCTCTTTATAACTGGTGTCGATTTTTTGTAAGGAATTATTGATGCAATTGTTTTCCTAATGAAGTCGTTATGAAGTTGTGGCCTTTAGACGTGGGAAAGGAAACAAAAATTCTAAATTTGTATACTAAGTTACAACTTAATGAAATATAAGTTACTACATAGGTGCAACCGATAGATGGTTGATATATGCAAAAAATATATGGAAGTTAACCACTTAATCAAATATATATTATCACATGGGTGTAAACCATAGATATAGTGTTTGTTTGAAAAAAAAATACTACAGGTCACTGCTTAAGAAAATATCCTTAAATTGTATTTTTGAGTACTAGAAAAAATTTCAACCTAGTCAACCACTTAATGAAATTATGTTGGGTTGACTAAATTATGTACTGTGTGCAAAATGTATACTCTAGGTAATCACTTAATGAAAGACTAGTAACCTAATATGAATTGTGTGATTTCCATACACATACATAGTCCACCTTACAATGTGCTCATTAGTGGTTCCTCTTGTTTGTAACCCATAGAGTACTTCATTGTGTGCAAAAAGTGTACCTCATGCAAATAGTTAATCGATAAGTTTCCATTTAGGTCTAAGAAGACATAGGGTTACTTCGTATTCAACCAAATTTAAACCAACTTAACAACTTGACCCCTTATTTTTGTGATTCCTATAATATTTACACTGGTTCCACTTTCTTCTAACTCACAGAGTACTTAGTTATGTGCAAAAAATGTAACCCAAGTAACCACTTAATGGATGTGTAATTGCCACTCAAGTGTAACAAAACATGGGGTTGTGCAAAAATATTTAATCCATCTCACCAATAATTTGTTACTTCCATACACATTTATAGTCCACCTTACTATATACTCATTAATGGTTTCACTTATTTGTAACCCACACAATACTTTGTTATGTGCAAAACGTGTAGATAAAAATAGCAACATTTAAGATTATATAAAATAAACAATTTAGGAAATTTATATGAAACTTAACTAATTAAGAAGTCAAATTTGTGAAGATTGAAAGGTATGAATATTGTTTATCATTTAAAAACACAATTATATAAATATTATACAATTTTGCTCCATGTTATCTACCTAAATAATTACAATAAACCATAACATGTCTTATTTTTTTTTTATGATAAAATGTGCACATAAAGATCAAATTCATGAAGCACAACATCCTATGGTCATTTTTCAGATCAAGATCCAATCACAAATATTCAGATATCCCCTTTCCATTTTAAAAAGACCACCCTCTAGATCTCCATTAAGTGTAAGGGGATTGCATTAGGCGCCATAGGATGTCGATGTGCATAATTTTCTGACGTGAAAGGACGTTAGTGATATTTTTCAATATCAAATTAATGTCTCCCATTATGATGTCAGCTTGGTTTTGGACATTAAAGGCCGAAAAACACCAACGTCGAAGCCCCTTTTTGCACTAATGACATGGGAAATTATCTTGATATTTTGTCATGTCTTCCTTAAACGATGCTTGTTGAAATTTATATTTGTAAAACATATTTGTGCTTGATAGCTTCTCACGCTTATTGTTTTACAAGATTCTCTTACACACTTTTCACTCATCACTCCATGAATGTATATACATATCTTAAGCATAATATCTCACAATTTTATGTAAACTTTTCCTATTGATTAGACGCTTCTTCTAAAGACTGCATCATATCGTTTTAGCTCCTTTCTTTTTCTAAGCCAAGCCATTGTAAGAAGCTTTTCTTCTTGATCATTTAAACCTATTGTTTTATAAGGTGTTCTTGTGAACTCTTCTCATTGATAAGACGTTTTCACTTATTGATCCTTATAGTCTTGGAAAATATTGTTTGCTAGATCTATTATGATAAGACTTTTTAGATTATTGCTTAGACGCTTTTGAGCTTAAGTCTTCTTAGGCTTTTAGTGTTTTAGCTAGACGTTTCTAGATGATTTAAGCCTAAATCTATTTGTTTATATCTCTTGGTCGAACAGTCATCTGGATGATTCTATTTGATAGATGTTGTTGATCATTCTAAGATATTGTTTGTTGCCAAATGTTCTAGATACTCTTTCTTATGAGCACTCAAGATATATCTATGTTTTCTTTTTTATGTATCTATGTTCTCTTTTCTTGGACACTTGTTTCCTACAAGGTTCTTTACCAATTTATCGTCTAATTTTGTTTTCTCAAGGTTATGTCTATGTTCATTATCTTTAAATGTTCTTCTTTCTAAGATGATATTTCGTTTAATGTTATTTGTTAAACTTCAAAACTAGAGATACTGGACGATCTAGTCTCTCTAGACGATCATGCCTTAACACCTCTATAAATAAATGTGTCACCCCCTTGTAACTTCACTAGGAGAATTCAGAATGATAAGTTATCAAAATATTTGAGCAACCATAGCTTGTCCCAAGTCAAAGATCGCTCTAGTCACACTTCTCTAAAATTGGCCCAACCTCTCAAGAAATCCATCAAACAACTCAATCCCACCATAAATGAATCAAACTTCATTTTGAATACCAACTTCATTAGTTATTTTGTCATGATTCTATGAATCAAGTATTAAGACATAAATGATTAAATCACAAGACAAATTGAATATAAATAATTCTAACAATCACATATAAAAGTATTATCAGTTACATAGTTAATTATATCTAATTCTAATATGGGTCTAACTCATTATTGTCATGAAAAGTAATAATATATATATATATATATATATATATATATATATATATATATATATATATATTAACAAGGGAAAAACATAAGGAAAAGTAAGGTATAATTAGGTTAAAATAATCAACATCCAAAATTACTTAAAAATGAATATGAGGACTAAGTTGTTGAATTTTTTAATATAAAATAAGTGATAGTAATAATAATAAAATTTAATAATATTTTATCTATTGTTAATCCAATTAATATATTATAGTACGTATGTGTATATCTGTTGTCTATCTCTTGTTATATGGTATTTTATTTACGAAAAGGTTAGTTAAGTTGAGAAAATATTATTTTGTGTTATAAAGAGATGTATTTGCAATAATATGATTACAAACTGTTTTTTTAAGAAAATTGTAGGAATCTGTGTGCTAATCTTTCTTAGGATCACCATATATATTAAATTAACCGATATAATAAAAAGAAATAGCTTAGTTTTAACTTACTCGTGGCTTAATTAATATTTTAGATTAAAGTTTTCCTATTAAAAAAAATGAAAGAAAGGGGAGAAAAGCAGAAGAAAGATGTTCATCTTATACTATTGCTCCTCTTTCGGTGTTTGTTGGTCCTTATCTCAATCTTTTCCAACTCTTTATTCTTTTTCTTTCATATTAAATAATACATTTATTACTCAACAATGGTCAGATACAAACAAGATATACTATAACTCCAAACAAGTCTTACGTCCAATGTCTATCAAAAAGTCCGGAAGAAAGAAAAAAAATCATGAGTTTATTTATCTAAATATATTACTTTTTATTGCTTTAACTCTTTTTAGAAATATATAATTTCATATGTACAGATCATAGAAATTAGCATTTCAATACTTTGTAAAGTCAAAGTGATACCAGTGGATAAAATTAATATGATTTTTTATGATTTTTATAACTTAATGTCTTTTTTTATGTATTATATTATGCCTTTTAGACTAACCTGTCTTAATCAAGAGGTAAACTCTTAATCGAGATATATAAAGCACTTCCCTTATAAATATATCCAACTTTCTTTTGCTGATAAAAATGGTCTAACTAAAATAAATTAATTTAATGTTAATATTTATTTATTTGTAATAAAAGAATCAGAGGAATCAATCAACATAACTTTCTTTACCAAAGGGGTATTATTATTACCTACATATTTTTTAATTTTATTTAAGATATTACGAACATTGTTATTTTATTTTATCTCCTTTCTGAGGTAAAGCAACATACATAGTTTTTCTTTCTCTCTGAAACAAATAGCACTTTCAAGATGTATACAATCAGGGAAGTCTTCTCCGCAATGGACGGTTCTGATGCATGGGGCCATATGAGAAAGTAAAAATAAAAAATAAAAAATGATGAGAAATAAATATTATTAAATAAAAAATTGAAAACATAACTGGACCAGTAGTTGACGTATCACTATCAATGCATATCTCTTCCTTATAGGAAAATCGCAAAACCCAACACATTTGAAAATTTGAGAAGGAAGAATAAAGTAGGGAAACAGTCTCTAGAAAAAAAGGGTTGTGAAGCAAAGATAGCACATGGGATATGAGTAAAATGAACATACCAGAAGCATAAGAGCATGTGGAGGAGAAGATTCATCAGCTAATATTTCTTTTTTTCTTTTTCTTTGTCTTCCCCACTTGAATTTTGGAATTTATTTTTTTCTTATTTTGAATATCCTAAAATAAGAGAAAAGTTAAGAGGGAAAATTAAAAATGAAGAGAAAGAGTAAGGAACATGGATCCACCCTATGACAATGGAGTACCCATTCAGTTTCCAACTAATAAAGGCATGTGAAGCAGTGAGAGCTGCTTGTCTTTGGCTACATATCAAAGCAGTATTTCCATGGGACCCTATCATGTCCCATCATCACAATACACAGATTCTTTAGTCTATTGTTCTTTTTCACAACATCACATACATCCCCATTTTCCATTTTTTCTCATTTCACTATAATATTTATTAACTTCCTCATACTAAAATATTCCTAAATTTCATTAATTACCATTTTCCTTATTCTCCTTATCACTATTTTCTTTTACTTAATTTTCTTTACCAATATAGTCAAACCTCATATTATATGTGTAAGACATTCCATGCCATCAAATATTCCCATCTGGGTGTTGGTGATTTTCAGCTATAATTTTTTTTCCCACACTTTGAATTTGAAAAATCACTGTTCATAATCTTTTTCCTTTGAAGATGTATTTGCAATCTGGAAAGGACGTAAAAGAAAAAGAAAATTAAACGGGTAACCACATCCACCTTTGTGTCCTCATACTTTCCACTATATAAAGAGTCAATTAGCTGCACTTTTTCAACAAACGCTTAAAGAACAAATTCAATAACAATCTACAATGATTTTTTTTTCTTTTTTTGATTAAATTTAAAATAACTATGGACTTACCTTTCTTTTAGAAAACTTCTTAATCTTTCTCATAACTAAAAAATTTAAGAAAAGCTAATCTAATTTAAACCTAACTATATAGAATTACACAACAAAAGCCGGTTACTGTGTACTGATCACGTATGATTTTGATAGTTTATAAAGCGAAGATTGATCCTTGTATTTGCTGGAGAAGAAAAAAATTCCAGAGATGTAGGGTGCATAAAGTATGAAGAAAGTAAATTTTAATTTTATACTACATTATGATTTACGTAAATAACGTTTCAACTCATATACAGAAAGCACTGTGGATCATACACATGTAGAGATCAATCAATTTGAGAGCAGATTACATTATTTGAAAAATCATTTGGATTTATAATATTGGTGTCAAGATCACCCCATCAATTATATGTTGAATCAACTAATGTACTTATCAGAAAGTCTCGAAGTCGTTAAATAAAAGAAGAACTCGTGGTCGTGCATGTATATGGCTGATTTAGCGAAAATGGGACCATTCTGTTGGAAATTTAATTCCTTTCATGGGTCCTATGTGTCTGCGAAGTTCCTGTTTGAAAATACAAGATGTGTAAACGATGATGCATGACAAAACAATAACGGAAAAATAACAGTAGTAAAGTTGATTGTACTTTTTACTTCTTAAATGTGTAGATGAAGCTTCATTTCCATATTGACACTATCAGTTGATGTACATATTGTTGGGTACTGATTTCATCCCCATATGTATGAAAATTAGAAATTTCAGCAACCATCAACAGAAAAATTGTGCATGTGTGTCCTTCATTGTTTCGTGTGAAACCAATTCCCAAAATAAAATTAATAGTATACACACTGTTCCAAAACACAACCACTGGCCAAGTCTCTCTAGCAACTTGTAGTGGTGGCACTGCAGTTTCCATCAGAGTCAATAAATGTTGTTGCCATGTAATTTCCTGAACCCTTATTTCTCTGTCTCTCTCTCTCTCTCACAGCCAACCCTAACATTTCTTATGCCTTGCCTTGCACCATAAGTCAAACCAACTTTTCTTTCAAAATGTCACCATATATGTTATCTCTCCAATGGTAATCCATGGTGAAGATCTCTGTGATTGCATTTGCAGTTACACCAATCACAGTTTTGTCATTTCTTACAACAACAACATATATTACAGTGATACCGGACCACAACATAAATTAAAACAAACAGATGGAGTCCTGGTTGACTTGTTTTAGCATGGTAAAATGTTGGACATATTGGCATGTAGTGGCCAGCAAATTAACTAGGGTTACACTTCCACAAAGCATATGTATGGAAGAGAGAGAGAGAGAGAGAGAGAGAGAGAGAGATAAATATATTAAAGTCTTTTGGCTTTGCTGTAAGAGATTTGAGTTTTTAATTAGCGAAATGTATGTATGTATGTAATTTATATCCATTTGGGGGGATGTTGGGAGGAGTATTGAGAGAGGAGGCAGTGGCAATGTGGGAAGAAGATGGAGATATATACGGAAGGGAAAAGGACAAAAAAGAGGAGGTATGGTGGGGTCGTAATAATAATAAGAAGAAGAAGGTAACAGGCTTAGCTTAGCTTGGCTTGGCTTTGGAAGCCTCATCACATAGGTATACACACACACACACAAAGACATCAACAGATAGGGGCTGGGTTGAAATTGATGCAATAAGGGATAATGGTTGATGCGAAAGAGCTTCGTCCTAATGCATGATACCTGTTGGTGGGTTAGGTGGCAAACCCTGCCCCTCTTCATTGGACCCATCCCCTAGATTCCTCCCACTTCTCTCTTTCTCTTTCTCTTTCTCTTTCTCTTCTTAATTACCCTCCAACAAATACATTACAGTTAGACCAAAATAACACAAATTAACTTATGCAAAATTATATTCTTCTGAGAACTAAAATCTAAGAAACTTTCACATTACAATTAGCAACTACTTCACATTATTTATACTGATAGAAGATCATTAGGGAAGTATCTTTTTTTAAGCTATAAATTCACCCACCTCAAATTAAACAAACGTATAATATGTGAATCTTCATTGCCTAGCTTCAGCAAATGAATCATGGACATAGCCTCTATAGCGTAGCTACCGTTCCACTTCCTATAACTATATTTAAAGACAAACTTTCTTTGTAAAGAAAAAACCCACTGCCTGTCTCCTAAGTGAGAAGCTAATTTATCATTAGGAAAATAATTGCAAGCAATGATCTTAACATGCACACACTCCAATGGAATATTAGACAGGTTGACGCAGAGAAGTTAGCTTTCTTTTTCTCCTTTCCAAAAATAATCCCTCTTTCTTTATTCTTTTTCCAAACGCTAAACGTCATTTTGACATCTAATATAGATATAAGTTTAAAAAGCCTGACTAATTGTTTTTTCCTTTCATGTACATGAAAAATAAACCCATTGAACTTTTTATTTTTATTTAACTGCAGCAACTTAAATTCAATAAATATAATAAAAGAACCCAGTGATATATATTGAGGACGGTGTATGGAACTATAGATTCAAACATATCTCACCCCCTGTCCCTCTCTTCCTCTCTTCTTTCTTCTATCACCTTTTCCTTCCAACTTCCTTTTCCTTTTGAAATTATCACATAAGAAAACAAGAGCTCCCCCTTAAACTGATAAGGTATATAAGCCACCCTCAGCAATTTGTCCATCTTCTTCAATTTATTGGCGGAAGATGTGGCGCATTAGAGACCTTAGTCTTGTTCACAATAGTTCTCTCCGTAGAAGCTGATATGCTTTATAAGCCATCCTATTTAATTTAGCAGAAGGTGTTCTGTATTAGACCATATTCTTTGTCTGTTGTTTGTTTCACAACGACACAGTTTATCCTTTGAGCATCAGCGATCTTCTCTTCTCATCCCACATGGTGACCAGAATATCATTCAGCTATTGAAGATCAGTGGCAGGCACAGACTAGCAATGATATGGCTTTCTTCCCAGCAAATTTCATGCTACAAACACCTCACCAGGAAGACCATCAACCTCCACCTTCACTCAACTCAATTATAACTTCATGTGCACCTCAAGAGTACCATGGTACTCACTTTAGACATAAACACGTACACCTATTAGTGCAATAATATGTTATGGAATTAATACCATGTTTCAAATGTTGATGCAGGAGGAGCATCCTTTCTAGGCAAGAGATCTATGTCATTTTCGGGGATTGAACTTGGAGAAGAAGCTAATGCCGATGAGGACTTATCTGATGACGGATCACAAGCAGGAGAGAAGAAAAGGAGGCTTAACATGGAACAGGTGAAGACACTTGAGAAGAGCTTTGAGTTGGGAAACAAGCTTGAACCAGAGAGGAAAATGCAGCTGGCAAGGGCTCTTGGCTTGCAGCCTAGACAGATTGCTATATGGTTCCAGAACAGGAGAGCTAGGTGGAAGACCAAGCAGTTGGAGAAGGACTACGATCTTCTCAAAAGACAATATGAAGCTATCAAGGCAGATAATGATGCACTTCAAGCTCAGAACCAAAAACTTCAGACCGAGGTTAGCAATTTTCTCAAAACTTCCAAAAGTTTTGTTATGTTTTAGCTTCAATTTTTTTAAAGATCCTTGTTATGTAAGAAGAGAACTTAGAAAGGAAGTTCGGTTTTTCTTAAATTCTACAGTCAAATTCAAATAATTTTCTTGACAAAATACTTACATGCAAAGGTAATAAAACTATTTAAGAACATAAAATTGATTAAACATTTTATAGAAACTTTTTTTAGCTAACTTTTTCTGCTGTTGAGATGTATAAATTAACTTTTAACTTATGGGAAAAGGTCTATGTATTTTACCTCTTTATAGTTCATTTTTGTTTCTTTCTGCTATGTGCTTGCTGAGAAAATTATTGAAATTAATCCTAAATTGAAGAAGAAGTGGAGGGATGTCCAAGTTCTGCTATGTTCGATTGTTTTTATTTTTACAATAAAGCTAGGTAATCATGATCTTTTTCTTTTTGAAAAATTGTATATCGTGGCTTTCAGAACCTTTTTATGATAGCTTTCTGCAAAGATGCTTTTTCCAATCATCCACAGTAACTTCATGAAGACCAGATTCCACTCAATTACATGTTTGTCATGCAACGCATAGTTTCCTTGGTTTGGAAATAAACAATCATTTGGCTCCTTTTTGACATTGACACCTTGGTTTTAGACTGATTACACGTTTGATACTTGAACCTTTCGTGCATGTTAACATTTGTGCTATTTTGAATTTACTAATTTCACTGCTGCCACTCACTGCCGCAGATATTGGCACTGAAAAGCAGAGAACCAACCGAATCCATCAACCTCAATAAAGAAACTGAGGGCTCCAGCAGCAATAGAAGTGAGAACAGCTCAGAAATCAAGTTGGATATCTCAAGAACCCCAGCTATTGACAGTCCTCTATCCACTCAGCAGAACAGCAGAAACCTCTTTCCATCTTCTACTAGACCAACAGGAGTTGCTCAGCTTTTCCAAACCGCTTCAAGGCCAGAACTTCAGTGCCAAAAGATTGATCATATGGTCAAAGAAGAGAGCTTAAGCAACATGTTCTGTGGCATTGATGATCAATCTGGTCTTTGGCCTTGGTTGGAGCAGCAGCATTTCAATTGATCAAGCAGCAAAGAGAGGGTGAGAAAGTGAGAGAGAGAGAGAGAGAGAGAGAGAGAGAGAGAGAGAGAGAGAGAGTTTGAGATTGCAATGTAGTTTTCCCTTTTCCGGATGAAAACGAAATCATCGCGAGGGTGTCTGTGTCAATTGATTACCATACTTAATGAGTTATTACATTAAAACCCGTGTTTTGGTAAAAAATTGATATATAAATTAGGATATATCAAGTAGAATATTTCAGGTGGGGCTTGAAAATTTTACATAAAAAGAATAAAGACTTGGTCACCTTTTCTTTTTCAGTTAATAAAAATGACTAATTTTCTTGAAACTTTTGAGTAAAGGGTGGTGAGAAAAAAATTCCAATTAACTGCGAGACCGTGCTTGTTGGTGTCTGATTGAGAGGCAATGGCAGAGGGGCCACTAAAGGGAGAGATTCTCTTTACATTTTCCCCAATTTTTTAATCCAATTATAACTTTGCTTGCTTTTGAATCAAACCTTTGTACTGCTAAAGAATTTCATTTTGCATGTACTACGTACGAGAGTCTTTCTGGTGTCTATGTGTTGGCATAGACATTAAACGCGAGAGTTTCTTTTAATAAGAATTTAATTATGATGTATGAGGCTATAGAGGTTGTAAAATTTATTTATGTGATGATTTGTTTGATCCGTGATGAGTATAGCATAGCATATAGAAGGGTAATGGAATTTGAGAAAGTGGGTATTAAAAAAGAAAGGAATCAAACACAGATTTCAAGAGAGAAAGAAGACAAGGAGATGGAAAGGGTGGGAAGAAAACAAGGAGAGTTGGAAATGGTCATTCTCGTGAATGGGACATTGTCGATTTTGTTGTTGATGACAAGGGAAGGAGCGAGAGTGGATCAGTGTAGTAGTCCTTGCTACTCCATGTGTGATCACTGTCACCCACTTCTCTCTTTTCACCTTCACTTTCAACTCATCTCTCTCTCCTTCTACACTTTTCCTTTTCCCTTTGCACTTGATAATGAAAGTGGTCAAAATTTCCCACTCAAAATAAACCAAATTATATTATGCTTGTCATGTCACCACCTATTATTTTGCTTCCTCCCATATCTCTACGTCATAAAACAACTGTTCATCGTCATGCAGAGCAACTCGACAAAATTCAGCTCAGGTGAATATGCATGCACATAGAAATTTGTATGCTATCATAAAAGGTACACTTGTGATCAAACTTTCATATTTTGTCTCTTCATTCATAAATACCAAGATAAATATGATCATATTTTTAATAAACTCTTCATTATACTAAATTTATTAGAGATAAACTTTCTACTAATCTCGTTATGTTGAAAAAGGGTATCAAAATTTTTGTATTGACAAACTTTGATAAAGGCTCACCTCTTTAAAGCTTATTGAGAGAGAGAGAGAGAGAGAGAGATAAAAACGTAATTTTCATGTGAAATGTTCACTGGTAAGCTACCACATGCGAGGCTAGTATTAATTTGATCATTTCAGAGAAGAATGCGCTGTTCCCTGCTGCATTGCTAATTTGCCATATCTCGTGCCACTCTTTCCTTGTCATCTCTTCCCCATTTAATTTCTTCTTGTCTTGGCGAAAAAGACAAATGTTAATTCTGATGAAAAGAAAACACTGAGATATTGTTTTACAGATATGTACGTGTGTTCACAGTCAACTGTTGAAACACGAGTAATTTTCTGGTTAATTTATTTTCCATGGTAAATTGACCAAACGTTGAAATCACATCCATGCACAAACTAAGTTACTGAAAAGGGAAGATGCAACTAGCTGTCTCACTTATATTTGACCTTCAATAATAAGGTATAAATTAAGTTTCTACCGTCAGAAACTTAGAATTCACCAGAAGAAAAAAAAAACAATCTTTTTCCAGATTCTAACTTCTGATAACAACGAAAACTTTTGTTTAATATTATTTGTTTCTACCATTTTAAATAGTTTAGAAATTGAGATTAAAAACCGTTTAAATTCTCCTTTCCTTCGAAATACTTTTTAAAGACAAAACCTTGGTAGAATTTTACTTTTTAAAGAAAATACTTGAGATGTATGATAATATGACAAGACATGCTTTCAAAGTGATGTACAAAGTTAATAGTGAGATTAGAACTTTCATATAGATACATTGAAACCTTCCATACGTAATTGATGGTGTCAACATTGTAAGGGTTATGACAACAAACCTTATTAGAGTAACCCTAACCTTATCCATGGATTACAACCAGAGAATTATTACTATATTAAACAAGGCATGTGATAACAACTGGATTGCTTCAAAAAATTTCATTTATATATTAATGTATTGCGCTGTTATACTCATGGGATCATGTGAACATGGATTTTAAAATACTGAAATACTATGCAAATGGGTGAAGATTTTGGCATTTTGATGACAGTTTCTCAGAAGCCAACTATGATTTTTCAGCAAAGTTTTGTCAGTTGACACAATTAATTAAGGGTGGAATCACAGAAGATCGAGATTTAGTGGCCACGTGCTTGGTGTTCCTAATTGGACATGTATGATAGGGTAGTTAGGGTTATTGTAAGTTATAGAATAAGAGTTATTCCCTGCATGTTTGGGGATATTAGTGTCCACAAATGCTATGGGGAACATGTGAGTCTCGAAATGTCATCTGCAATAATTTAGTAATTATTGATTTTTTTGATAAACTTTTTAACAAATTATTTAGTGTTATAAATGTGATAATGCTTGAATAATCTAATATGGATTCTGTCAACGGCTTTCTTATTAAGATTCCTCTGGTTTGCTTTGACATGAAACTATACTAGGTTTTGAAGGAAACTTTTCATGGCCAAATTATCCACGAAAGCGTAAGTTTTCATTATGAGATTGGTGCTGTGCATGTGGTGTCACCAGGCAATAAGATCAATGGTTTATATTCTTGTGTTATGAGGATCTAACTTGACGGGATTGTGATATTTAACTAGGATTTTTAAATTATCACTTGAAAATTTGTTCGATGAATAATAATTTGTAACATTTCACTAGATTGTAAGTGCAATTTTAAAAACTTTAGTTTCTAACAATGATAAAGAAAATGTCACAATAAATTTAAGGATGTACATTGCATATGGACAAGGAGGATGAATAAATAAGATTGGAGGAGAGGAGTTTTCATTGTCAAATGCAAATATAAGAGGATACAAAATGAGATCACAAGGGATGAAAAGACATTCTGGATCATAAAAGCCTTATCCACAACTTAGCTTTTTACATAGAGAGCATAATAGATTAGCAATGTATGATAATTTATTTAATAAAGGAATCCAACTTTGTAATGAATCAATAAGCCGTCTTTATTTGTAAGGTGTCTAACCAAATTTGAAAGTTTTGTGACTCTTGGATAGGGTATTGTTAGTAGATCATAATAGGGATCATTTTCTAGGGTTCAAATTGTTAGGACTCAGTACAAAAAGTAATTATGTCTAAAAGACTGTGTATACTATAGAGTATATGGACTCAAAAATAATATTATTTTTGAGAATCTTAAAGTAAATGGTGAGAAAGTATTCACATCAATACAAATCAAAATTTGAACATGGATTACAAGTGAGGTAAAAATCTAAAACATTCTACTGTAAAACTTGGTAAAACTTGTGGCTAACATTCAATTTCTAAAATAATTATGTTAGTGAAATGGATCTATAAATACCTATATACAGTAATGAACAACTTTAAAATATACTTCTTTCAACTATTAGGTTCACATTCTACTCCTTATTATTTTAAAAGTCATCTCCACAATATTTTATGCCATCAACTATTACTTTCACATCTTCAAAGTACTTACAACAATGTTTACATATTTTTTATTCATGGTTGAACCCAATCACATGCCTTATATCTATATGTTGAGAAGAGGTTTTTTTTTGTGCTGAAGAGAATGAGTTCAATAAGTTCTTTTGTGGACGAGTGAACACAAAGCCCGTATGAAAAGGTGGGAGGGATGAAAAAGCCCTATATTAAGGAGATGTTTTGGATGCTAAAATTAGATATACATTCTTGTGGGGAATGTATTTTCGAATTAGGAAATATATTTCGAAACACTCAATTTGAAATTAAAAAAAAAAATTGATAGGTGTTCTAGAATATATTTTCAGATTTGAAAATAACCTGTTTTAAAAATTATTTTATATTTCAATTGACTGTTCTAATGTATTTTAAGATTTGAAAATATATTTTGAACACTCAATCTTAAATGTATTTTTTTCAAACTTTCAGACTGAATATTTCGATAAACATTCGCCATATCCAAAAATATCTTCCAAAATTATCAAATCCGGACAATGTAAAAATAAAAGAATGCAAGGATTTTTATTATAATTTTAATAAGGGGTAACTTGAGAAATATAACTTTTATGGGCTGCAAAAAGGGATAGGGGGTGCAGGAAGAAAGACCCAAGAAGAAGTCCTTGAGTTGAGTCTCATCTTAGCATAAAACATAAACACTATAAAATAAAGGCTTAAATGCTTACTTCGTTCCCATGTTAAGAGGTGAATTTTTGTTTAGTATCCGATTTTAAAAATGAAGACAATAGGTCCCTACGTTATGAAAAATATATGAATAAAGTCTACAAAGAAAGAACAAGTCCAACAAATCATCAAAGAAAAGTTGAACAAGAGAGAGAAAAAACTGGACAACAGAAGAGAGAAGAGAAAAGGTACGACCACATCAGCATGGACCTAACGTCGTTGTTGTCAACTTAACGGACAAAACCTTGTTCATACACTTTTAAAACATAGGGACCCAATGTCTTCATTTTTAAAACTGGGTACTAAATAAAAATTCACCTCTTAACATGAGAACGAAACAAACATTTAAGCCTAAAATAAAATGAAACATTATTCACAGGAAAGAAATCAAACAAGCTAAAAACTCATTTTTGCATTCTCAAAAAGTACCTTGAGCTATGGAGGGTCCTACACTCGTGGTGACTTATGAAACTTGGGTTCCCCACCCTGCCACACTCACGAGGTTAGCCTGTTTCGGGCCTTGAGGCATACTGGAAGCCTCCAAGACTAAGACCTCCTACTACTCCTCACCACATGGATTAATCCCTCTACTTGAGTATGATTAGTCATTGGAGTTTCATAATGACCCCTAAGATTGAGCTCCTACTTTCATTCTAAAACACTAAGGATCTCACCAAGAGATCCAACATAGATGGAACTTGATTTACAACTTGGATCATACTTTCATCACTTTGTAATCATATACTTTCTACCACAATCAACATATACACAATCTCAACAATATATATTACTCACCACTCACAAATTATAAAAATAGCATCTCCACAATTGAATCTAAGTTAATCAATACCAAGAACCAAACAGCTCCAACTAACCCATAACAGCTCATAAAATGCATCAATTTATACATACCTACAAGTAATATGATTATTGATTAACACTCACGTTTTAATATAAGAAACAACTATCCTTACTTTATTATTATTATATATATATACATACACATATATATATATATATATATATATATATATATATATATATATATATATATATATATATATATATATTATATTATAAGCATATCAAACTCTCTTTTGAGACACCTTATTTGTTGCAATCAAGGCTATTCTGAATTTTAAATTAATCATAACTAACTACCTACCCTGTAAATCATAAAGTGCAAAATGGATATTAAAGTTATTGATTGAAAATACTAACACACCACCTTCAGCTGCCTCGAACCACCACTTCCAACTACCTCGAATCACCACCTCCAACTGCCTCAAACATGAACAACCTTAACAAAAATCTCTCTAAAAGACCACACTCAACGAAGGAAGGAGAATAAATGAAATGGGAGTGCAGACGAGTCTTTATGATTACTGAAGCATATATTTCACGCTTTCAACATTGCTTCAATCAATGCATATTAATGCATAACTATCTATTAATTAGGAGGACATTTGAAAAATTGAAGGTGCAGGAATAAATGTGCGAGGTGAAACTCCCTGTGTTGAGATGTTATTGATGTAGTTGTAAATAAAAGTTAAGAGAAAAATATTTTGTTGCAAGTTCAAATTCAGTAAAGATGAAGCCCGGGGACTAAGGTCGAGATCAATTAAGGTTAGAAGGTTACTTCCTACACCACTCTACATTGTTTCTTGTACCATCACATTTTTTAAAATTTCTAAAACTTTTTTATATTTTAAAAAATTCTACACCTCACTTCTTTTCTTCAACGGATGTCGACATTTGTTGAAGAAAAAAATTCTTCAACGAATATGCCACATTCGTTAACAGATATGGTCACATTCGTCCGTTCAAGATTTATGTTTTTTTTGTTTTCTTTTTTAATTTTTAGTTTATTAATTTATTGTATTTTAAATTAATATATAAATATTATTTATCTTTTTAAAAATTTGTTATCTAATTATATATAAATTAATTTTATTTTATTTAATTAAATAATAATTATTAATTTAATTAAATTAATTTTTTATGTATTATTATTTAATTTATTATTTAAATATTTTTTATTTAATTAGTTAAACGGATATACCACGTTAGTTAAAGGGTGTGGCTACATCGCTTAAGATTTCTTTTTAGAATTTTAGTTTACTAAAATATTATATTTTAAATTAATTTATAGAGTATTTAATTTTTTTTGTTTTTTATAATATATTACGTAATTATATGAAAATTTGTTTTATTTTATTTAATGAATTAATTATTATTAATTTAATTAAATTGATTTTTGTTTTATTTTAATTATGTATTATTATTTAATTGATTATTTAAATATTTTTTATTTAATTACTTAAACGGATATGCCACATCTGTTAATGAATGTAGTCACATCAGTTCAATGTGTTTTTTAAGTTTAAATTTATTGTAGTTTTAATTAATTTATAGAGTATTTAATTTCTTTTGTTTTGTTATATATACAAATAAAAAAATTATTAAAGTAAAAACAATAAACTAAAATAACAAAAAAAATTGAAAGATGTAACCTTCTATGGATGTCAACATCAGTACATGGATATCAATATTTGTTAAAGGTGAAATGGATATTGACATTCATTGAAAGTGAAGCAAATGTTGATATCCGTTTTACTGAAAGGACAAATTAGGTATGGTGTGGTGCAGAGAGCATTTGGTAGTAGTGGAGGAAGTAACACTCTTATGGGACTCGAGTTGGGTTTATGGGCTTGAAATGGTTAACCCAATTCCAAGCATGGGTTTCTTTCTGTACCGGCAGGCTTTAGCTATGCATAAAAGAAATACGAAAATACCAATTTCCCCTCGCTAACATAATTTAGAACTTAATATTAATTTTCAAATTATAAAATTTAGAATATAACATTAACTTCCAAATTTTATGATATAAAATACAATTTAAACTTTCAGATTATGTAACAAACAAATAAAATTATATTCTGAATTGGACCTTAACTTTCTGAATTATATGATATAAAAATGAAAACTAACTTCTCCATTACGCAGTTCATAATATTCTAGGATATTGCAGAACTCACAAAAACAAAACGTGAATGTCGTATATTTCACTACAGAAATGATGACATAGTACGTGGACATTTCTTGTCGGCAACAATGATGGCAACGGTGCTAGTGGAGTGGTGGTGTCAGGGAAGAAACTATGGATAGTTTCGTCTTTTACAATCTCCAAGTGCAGAAGAAACTTACGCGAGTTCATAAAGCAATCCCCTCGTAGCAACTGCCAATAGAATGGATGGGCTTTTTAGTCAGGGTTGATGAGACTAATTAAGGGTATTGCTTCCTCCATCACCACCCTATACTTCCTCCACCTTTCCACATTATTTTAAATACAATTATATCTTTAAGTTAAGAAGATTTTTACTTTTACCATATTTTAAATAATTTGAAACCCCTAATTTTACTTTTCCAGCACCCACCCACAGAACTATTTTCCCCTTTCTCCATTTTCGTTTCACCTCCCCACCTCCCGAACTTCCATTCCTTTTTCTTCCCAGTTTTTTTTTGTTTAAAAGCTTTCATTGCCACCGTGGTGTGAAGGAGCGTCGCCGTCGTGGTGTGGAGGAACATCGAGGAGCGTCCAGAGCATCAACCAGCGTGAGGAAGTAGTATACATCAACGGAGGTGACATCCTTCAACGAATGTCCCCTAATAAAACAAACTCTAAAATAAAAAAAAACATAACCTTTAAACGGAGGTGACATCTTCAACGGATTTCAATATCCGTTTAAGGTAAAACGAATGTCGACATCCGTTTTTCCTTAAACGGTACGTTGAAGGATGTTGACATCCGTTGAAGGATGTTGACATCCGTTGAAGGATGTCACCTCCGTTTACGTTTTTTATTTTAGGGTTTTATTTCAAGGTTTATTCGAATACGAGGAAGCACGACACGCATTGCACCACTCCACGCACTGCACCACGAGAGCGACATTGCACCACGAGAGGAAGACTGCTTGATAATTCTTTTCACCATCACCAACCTTTGCAACTTGTAGTATCTCACAACGCCGACAAAAAGAGAGGAAGAAATATAATGTTAAAATGAAAGAAAAGTATTTTACTCATGTACGGGACTAGAATAGGTTATTAGTGAAATAAATTGTGAATGGGTAAAATTTAAAAATAATAACCCTAAAAATAAAATTTTACTGAGGGACAGTAAAGGGGAGGTGGAGGGAGAAATGTGTGATGGTGGAGGGAGCAACACCCACTAATTAATTTCTTTTCCTTTTTCTTTCTTGAATATGACTAATTAATTTTATTCCTTTATTTGGGGAATTCAGACAAGAAGTTGGCGGTTGAAACCATTAGTTTGAAAATGGGCCAGTTATTCCAGAGTATTAAAAAAGTAGAGCGTTGCTTCCTATACCACCACGGATTGCTCCCAACACTTTCCCATTCCTATTTTACCTTTCAGTAAAACGGATATGAGCATACGGATTGACATCTATTGAAGGTAAAACAGATGTGGATATTCGACTTCCTATGCTGGTGTTGGTGGTTTGACGCAGACAAGATTTGCAAGTAAGGATAGCATAGGACCTGAACTTGGTCATGAAGAAACCTTATATATCCCATAGCCTCGTGAAGCACCGGTGTTGTATCTGTCTGCACATGCAGTTTCGATCAACACTCAAAATCTTAATTCAGTCAACCCCATTTTCAACAGACCTTGGCCACATAAAAATTTACAAAATTCCAATTTTAAAAACATTGCATCTCAGTCACCTTGCCGAAGGGAGAAACAAGCTGTTGTAACGCTGCAATTCTTTCCCATGCTTCTCCTTCCTCTGATTATCCAAATAACTCGTCAAACCACACGAAACTATGATAATAACAACCTTTCTAAAAACCATATGACATTCTTTTATTAGAAAACGACACGCCATGTATCTGTCATTTTGAAAAGTTAGAGTTCAAAGTGAAGATAGAGAAGAAAATGACATGCAAACAATCCACGGTCGATTATTATTAAGATCTCCCGCATCCATTGAAGGTAAAACTAGTGAAGAAAACCAACCTGCAGACGAAAACAAGCAGCAAAGAAATTGAATCCACGTTCCTCAACGCTCCTCCACAAAGGATCAACGACAATGGAAGCTTTGAAACCCAAAAATAAAATGGGAAAGAAACAAATGAAGGAAAAAGAAAGGAAAGGAAGAACAATGAAGAGGAAGTGAAACGAAAATGGGGGAAGAAAGATCCGTGAGATTGGGGGGTGTAGCTGCGCAAAGAGTAATTAAGGAGAAATGGGGTTTCAAATAAATTAAAATATCCTAAATGGTAAAAGTAAAAAAATTTAACCTAAGGATATAAATTGAATTAAAAGAATTTGGAGAGGTGTAAGAAGCATACTGTGGTGGTGGAGGGAGCAATGCTAAAAAAAGTAATATTATATAAAGTGTTTCTTCCTACATCATCCCACATTTCTTCCTACACCTCATATTTTTAAAATATTCTAAAATTATCCTTTATATTTCAAAAAATCCTACACTTCAACTTCTTTTTTTAACGAATTTCGAAATCCGTTGAAGAAAAAATTTTTCAACAGATTTCGAAATTCGTTGAAAAATTTTTCAAGTCTTTAACAAATTTCAAATCTTGTTGAAATTTTTGAAAAATCATTCAATAAATTTCGAAATTTGTTGAAAATATTTTTAACAGATTTCAAAATTTTGTTGAATTTTTTTCAAAAGCTTCAACAAATTTTAAAATCTTTTAAAACAAAATATTTTTAAAATATAAAAATACAAGAAAAAAGATGAAGAGGTGTAGGGAGTAACCTGTATTATATATTAAATAGTATTAGAAACAACATGATATTCATTTCATCGTATAATCATATACTTACACATTTAAATAGGTATATATATTAACTTAAATCAGTTATTAAGACCAACTATATAATATTGTATTATTTTTATTTCTTTAAACCAACATGTTAAAAATATTCACACAGTTTGTTATTATATATTTTATATGTAGTTTATTAGTTGTTTTAAGTTTATTATAGAGTTCTTAAATATAGATTTTTATGCATAGTTTATAATATATGTTTGCTAGTTTATGCGATTTTGTTTGATCAATTTTATTGGTTTAGAGAGTGGTTTGATTCTACAACAATTGTCGAGTCTTGTGGATCGAATGACAATTCTCGGTTTAACAACTTCAATAGATCGGTTTAATCTCTAATAATATAAATTACGTTAAAATAGACCCCAATTACTTTTTATTACATTATTATTAACCTAACAAACAAATAGTTAAAAAGAGTGAGAAAAAGGTTAATAACTTGACTTCATTTTAGAACCGTGTTGAAACATCGAGTTAATCCTTTTGACTGATAATTTTTATGTGGAAGTGAATTATTTGGAAAATTAAACTAAAAATGAGATTATAAAAAGCAATGCAATAATTTATTTATCTGCATATCTCTGTTGATCTAAGTACTGACAAATTTATAGAAAAAAGGTGGCAATCTTTGGATCCAGCTAATTCTCTTGCCTCAATTATAATGGGGCATCCATGTTTGGTTTGAGGTTGCTTAAACAGTAGCTATGGCACCACCAGTGACTTAAAAAAGCGTCACCATAATTAACTTCTGCAAAAGGACTTTCACATTTTAAGTCTACCACTTCCTCATGTTTCCACAATAATACATGCCCGTCGACAACCTTCTGCAATATACTTTTTAATTTATGAAAAAATTAGTAATGTTATGTCACAGACCATGTAATAATTTATCCTGACTAAGTTGTTTCATTCTGTTTGGAGACATGTTCCTGGAAATTTCTTGATGCTATGATTTCAGAATTATTTGGTAGAATTAATTAGGAGCACGTTGGCACTGGACGCTGCTACTCTTCGCCTTTATATATTTTTATTTCTTTTTTTCTGGCACGAACTGTGGACCGTGGTTAACCTCTTTCCCTTGTTTGAAAATTAATCGTATTTTTAAAAATAAATATATATATATATATATCATAATCTGCACTACCTATGAGCAAAAATTAACAATATAATGTCGCAACTATCAAATCAAATGTAATGGTAAAACTATGGTTTTTAACTTTTGTACAACTTCAATAGAATAATCATATCACCTCTTGTTATTTTTTTTTTCTATGGAAGAATGGAAAAGAGCAAAAGATACGTTGGGTATGAACCAGGATAAGTTGGATATGAACGAAGGGTTGAATTAGTAGTAGATTTCAGACAGAGAGAGAAAATAAATTAAAGATAAGATTCTTTGGATTAACAACAATATAATTAAATTTGAATAGATTTGATATGAAGGTTTTATATATATATATATATATATATATATATATATATATATATATATATATATATATATATATATATATATATATATATCACTACAAAAATTTCTAATTTTTTTGGGTTATTTTTCTCATTTTTTACGGTTTTAACTTCTGGAAAGTGCATTACCCGCGGTTAGAAAAATTGTTGGGAAAAACTGCGTCATTAAGTAATCACCAGTGTTTCTTTTGAAAAACCGTTGGTATTAGCGGAGGTTTTGGAAAACCGCCGATATTAACGGGGTTTTGGAGAATCGCTGGTATTAGCGGAGTTTTTGGGAAAACTGCCGATATTAGCGGGGGTTTGAGAAAACTACCAGTATTAGGGGGGTTTTGGGATAACCGCCGGTATCAGCAGGGGGTTTTAAACAACCGTCGGAAATGTGTACAATTTTTTTTTTGTTTTTTATTGTAATAAAATGATATTTTGATAAAATTATTTTATTAACCAAATAGATAATGAAATAATATAAACTAAAACTAAATATTATATATAAAATAAACTATATTGTTCAATATATTAATATGTTCATATACAACTAATTGTTCATACATTAAATAGAAAGATGTTCAATACTAAATTAAAATACTAAAAATATGACTGAGATGTTCATTACATTACTAAAAAGGAAACAACATCTAATTTGATATTCGTTACTTTCATTGTTTGGCATGCTCGCTTGATCAGATACCTATAATATAACATAATAGTTAGTCAGTAATATATTTAATAAAAAGAATCATACAAATAAATTTAACAATTATTATCAGTGATGGTTGAAACATAACAAACTACAAAGACAATGGAATCAATACAATGTATAAATGAGATTTTATATCCAATACTAACAAAAAGATAAGATATAGGAATAAATAAAACTATTTCTAATAATACATATATAATATAGATTTCTTTATTATACAATTTAGATAAAAATGTTCCCAACATCTAGTCGACACAGTTTTAAAAGAGGGTCTAGATATCATGTTATTAAGTTAAAAGAGTGTACAGTTTAGGCAACACAAGTTTATTTATATTAACAGAACAAGAATAAAAAAAATAAATAAAGGAGATTTCATATTCTCTAATGACAAAGATATGTTATGGGAATAAATAAAAATGATCCTAATATAATATATAGGTTCAGCTTCTTTTTTCTATAATTATAACAATAATACATATCCATGCACTTTTCCCTTTTATTTGTTTATCAAAATTCAAGTAATAATGCATTAACAATAATTTGAAGAAAGATAGACCAATTGCCAAAAAAATAAACTAATTAAGTGCAAATTATATAGAACAACACACAAGTATGAAGAAAAGCTACCTTCCACACCACATCTCTTTTTGCACTCCCAACTACATGTGGATGATGTGAGCAAAGTAATATTTTGACAAATGAATCTGGAGCATGTTTCAGAGTGGTGACATCATAAGCAGAGCCTTAACCAACACCTCAACATATGGAACAGACGAAACTTGAGGGTTCAAAGAAATATTAATATCACTGCAAATTCAAATATTAAGAGTTTAAAAGCAGAGTGGCAAATATTGAGATTGGCGGTGGCAGAAATACAAGACTGTGGTTGAAATGCTATACAACACTAGGATTATGTTTGATATTTTCTATAATACTATGCTCCCCTAAATATTATGTTGAGGCCAAATGCATTATCGTGGAAGCTTTATTGATCAGGATACGAAAAGCCTTATATGGATGGTAATGATACCATTTTAAAAAAATTGGTGTAAACATTGAGAAATAGTAAATAAGCATCATCGTATCTATTTGAAGAAAACGAGATATCTTGGAAGATGCTAATCATGAATGAATATGCATAAGCTCCCAGCTCCAATGATCTCATTGTTAATATGAAGACATGTTGCGACAAGATAGAAAGCCAAAGATTAAGTGTAACTGTTGTAGCAGTTGAGTCTTCCAAAACATGTAACTGAAGTCTTACCTGGATTCCTTCAGCTAGAATGTCGAGGCCATACAGTTTTGCTGCCCTTTAACTTGCAATAGCTCCATTTCCCTTCTTCCGTCTAAGGCCACAGCCTGTTCACAATGTCCAAATCCTTATTAGGACATTCAACTCTACAACCTAATCAATGCTTGTTTTCAGTAAGCATAGTCTCACGTTGAACAAGAGCTTGCATGTAAGGAGATTTTTTTAAGAGTTATATGTTGGTAGGCCATCAATAATAATGTTAATGAAAGACTTTTTAAAGAGACATAAAATAAACAAAGATTTAGTAGGCATAATAGTTTAAAATAAAAACAATAAAGAAAATACCTTCTATTTATTTGCCAAATGACAAATATCTTGAAGAAAGACTATTGGAATAAAAAACCTTAAAATAATAAAAATCTAGACAAAGAAAACTGCAATAAAATAATTATTAACCAAACCCAAGATTCCAATACTAAACTAAATTTGATATCTTCTATATTTGAACTGCAACATAACTAAATTATAAATATAGTAGAAAAGTTACAATTGTTCTTTTATTTTAAGAAGAGAAATCACATCAAATCCTATTTCATCATAAATGACAATAGGGGCCATCTCAAGCTCAAATAAAGAACATGCAACATCAGATATAAATATTTCTATATGAAAGAAAGAAATTAATAGTTTTATAAATCAAAATGACTTTATGTGTATTTTTTTTTAATTTATAAATCTTTTTTACATATTGAAACATCTGAAATATACTTAACTGAAACATGAGTGAGTCAAGTTCATGCACAAGATAAATTGAGAAGCAATTATAAAAAATCAAAGGTGGCAGAGAATGATAAATGTAATTAGTACTTTTACATTCTTGGACTGCAGAAGAGGTAGAGAATGATATAATGGACTTTGAAGCCAATTCCAAAATGGACCACTGGATGAACAATTGAAAACATAACACAATTCATTTTGAGGCAAATTTGTTTCAATAAGATATACAAATTGGACCTATACAACAAGTTCATCCGGGAACTAGTCTTACACTCATGTGATTCAAGACATCCATCATCAAGATTTATGATTAACGTAAAATTATTTTATGCCTTGTTTTTATACATTAAAAGTGACATGATACATATCTTTTAAAATATAAACACATTTAAATCATTTTACTATCATCTTATTCTTGTCCTTATTTCTTCTGTGTATCTTTCAATACTATTATTATTCCTAATTTGCTAAACTCAAACTAAACGAATCCACCATTCCATTTTCCTGAATATGGTGTTGCTTACTAGCAGTTTAATTAGTTGGCTTGTGCTAGATAGATTTGAGTCATTGGAATATAATAAAGAGGTAAACATTTGATTATACTTTATCAGCACATGATGCATTACTTCACAACAAATGCTTGACAAAATATATTCGCTTAAGCAGATTTTCTGCAAGTGGCAAAACATTTCAAAGGAAAACTTTACCTCTGTTTGGACCTTTGATTTCTCTCTTCTCAACATGGTACCATAAAGTACCCATCTTCCTTGAATTGTTTTGTACTAATTCCTTTAACATGTCTCTTAGAATTTACTACATTTTTAATATCTTTCTTATTTAATTAGATCTTTATTGTTATAGGAATACCTTATTAGAATATGATTTATAAGTATATCATATTTATTATCGTCTGAGTATAGAAAATGGAACTTTTTTTGTTTAGTAATACAAAATTTTCAACATCTCTTTCATTTATGTCTCTCTTTCGACAATGTTCACATGAGAAACTATAATATTTAGGTTGCACTAACATTTTAGAAGTTCAATAAGCTGGTACTTTTAGAAGTGTACCACTATTTTGGAAAAGGTATAAAATCAATGAAATGTTGTTGAAAGAGGAATGCTAGCAACAAACATATAATTGACTGAAACTTATTGAAAATCACAAAATTGTGTGCATATCACATTGTATTTTACGAAACCTCACTTATAGTTTTATAGTTTCTAATAAATTTTCAACCAATACTAGTGAGTTTGAATGTGCTGCTAACTCTTCTATTATTGAAATCCTAGGATATAATCTTTTGAATTTTGGACTAATATGTTTGATATACATTCTTAAATACTTATTTAACATGACAGTATAATACAAGTTTTTTAAAAACATTGTGATATGAAAAATGCATGTTCTTCTATGATCTCAGGTTTATATTACTGTCACTGCTCATTCAAAGATTAAAACTGTTGGCACAAGCTTATCTATCTATTTCAGAAAAAGGATAATGATATTGAAAAAGATGAGAAACCTCTTGTAAGCAGATGAAGGTTTGAAACGCTTATTAAAAGGAGCATGCACTTCTTTTGAAACGCTTATTAAGAGGAGCATGCACTTCTTGTTTGAAACGCGTATTAAGAGGAGCATGCACTTCTTGTTTGAAACGTTTATTAAGAGGAGCATGCACTTCTTACAATGGTTCCTCCACCTCCAACTTCAACGACACCGTCTCAAGGTAAGTCATGAAACTCGTTGGTATAACCATGAAAAACTGAGTGAAGTAAGAAAATGTGAGTCGCAAAAACCCTTAAAAAAGAAAAAGAAAACTCTTCCAACCTCTTTTCTTCAAGACAGAACTGCCTTTTCACAATTTGTCTGGTGCGATGCTGCTCGTGGTGAGGTTGTGAACAAACATGGTGGCGCAATTTTTCGATTTTTGCAAGTGATGATTTGTGATTTGTGGTTGATTTGTTCGTAGATTGATGGGGAAGTGCATACCTAGAGAGAATATACTAAATGACATTTAAGAGAATGGGAAAGAAATTAAAAATGGAAGAGATTAAAGAAAAGGAAACTTAGGAATTGAAGATGCGCCACTTGAACAAGCTTCCAAGATAAGCATTAAGAGGAGGACTGCCACTTGCTTGAACAAGATAAGGTCTGCCCAAATTTGGGACTTTAGAGACAGAATTCTATCTCAAAGAGGATTGCAAAAGTGCAAATCAACTCAAATTCATTGAATCAAGGTAAGGTGTACAAAAAGGAGACCCCTAAGTCTTCTTCTTATATAACCTTTGGAGTGAGCTAAGATGCAAGATCTAGGAGATGTGGGACTTTTTGAGGGTGTAGTTCGTCCAACAGCTGCTGCAGGTCTTCTAGGGACTTTTGAGTCCCACATTGCTCAATTCTCTCCACTCCAAAGGGTTTATAAGGCAACTAGTTCTCCTATAGTTCAAAACATGAAAACTAGTTATGCTATCTAATGCTACACGCCTAGGACGCCCATTTCCTCTCCTTTTCTTTTTAAGACCAAGCCATGGAAAGTCCCACATTGCTTGTTCTTAAAGAGAAAGAAGAGTTTATAAGCGTCTCTACAACTAGAAATAACGAAAGAACAAAAGAGGCAAATACAAGCCAATGAAACCTATTCTACTCTTTTTTATGCTTGTTGTCACTTTGAAAACTCTTCATTGTTGCCCCATCTATGATCATATCATAGATTGTGGTGGCGATTTAGGGCTTTGCGTTTTGATTCAACGAGGGAATAAAAATGGTGTTGTTGTAGATTATGATGACTGACTATGTGGTTGAAAGAAACTGGTCGAGGCTCACAGGAATTGATACGGGCACGAGGTGGTGGCTAAAGGTGAAGAAGATGGAGATTGAACATGGCACGATCACTGAAAACGTGAAGGAGATGGTGGTCGAGAAAGATGAAGGGTCGAAATAGGGATGAAGAGATGAACTCAAAACGACAGTGAAGGAAAATAAAAACATGCTCTTAAATTAGGTTAACCAAAATATGTAAATAGTTTTTTTTAATATTTATAATTTAACTGCGGTTTGAAGAAAACCGCCAAAACATACCAGAAGTTTTCGAAACCGCCGTAAATAAACCTCTGGTAGAATCTCACATTTTTGTAGTGTATATATATATATATATATATATATATATATATTGATAAATTAGAAAAAGTATTCTAATCAATTATATTATTAGATTATTGTTTTATTCTTATTATTATTACGATAATTATTATTATTATTATTTATTTTTTTACTATTATATTATAATTATATCCTGATCACTTTATCTGCTTTCTTCATCTTCATCACCTACTATCACCATATCCCATGGCAACATATACCACCTCAACATACATCACATCCTAGAGTAACCTATTCCAACAATAACCTTCACCAATATATCATTGTTCTAAGAAACACCACCCTTAAGGACCACCACGTCTCCACCACAGCCCACACCTCACATCACTGTCGTACCACTATCAAACATTACTTCCATCATTATGATGAGATCACCAGTGTAACACATCACCTACAACAAAACACATTGGGGATTCTGTATAACAAATAAGATAGAATTGGTTTTTGAAGAAGGAATAGGTTATTTGAAAAAAAAATAAATAAGAGGAGAATTGATCTCCTTATGATAAATGATAATATTATATAGGGCCTGCACATTGCAGCCTAGCCCATATTTTTCCTTTCCCGTTTTCCCCCTTTTTATTTCCCTATTTTGTTTGACTCTGGACACATTATTACACTTTTCAATACATTACAATTCTCTGGATACTTCTTTGATACGCATCATTCTTTTCTTTCATTTTTCTCTCTATTACTATTTCATTGTGCTTTGGATTCTTTTGTTGTTTCTTCTTCTTAAGGGTTCTTCTGTTGCTTCTTTTCCTTAAGGGTTCCTTTGCTGCTTCTTCTCTTTAAGGTATGTTCTTCACGCTTCTTCCTTCCATGATTTGTATTGCCAATCTGTTGAATATTCTTTGACCCATAGATTTCGTCCATTATCTTGTTATGGTATTAGAGCTCTTCTTTTGAAGAGCTCTGCTATGTAACTCTGCTTCCTCTTCTCCCTTTCTTCTTTTTCCTTTTTTTTCTTGTTCTTGCTTCAGTCATTGTAGAAGACAGCTTCGTCCGCAATTATCTATACCTTCATCTTGGCGAGAATCCAGCCACTACCCTTGTTTCACCGGTTCTCGATGATACAAATTATCATTCTTGGAGTCGCTCCATATTAACTGTTCTCAGCGCCAAAAACAAGATCGAATTAATGAAAGAAGCATATAATAATTCAGAAAAAAATAAAATACATGAGAGTTTTGAGGTTACATCTTCCCCAACAACAACTGAGTTTAGTTCTCCGTAATCATGGAAAAACTAGGTGTACAATGGAATGAAAGTGATAGAAAAACCCTAGAAACTAAAGAGGAGAGCTCCCGCATCCAATTTTGCCTCTAAAGAGTGAAAGAGTGTGTTTATGCGTCTATACTGCCCAAAGATACAAACCCTAGAACGAATAAATCCTTAAATAGAGTAGAAATCAGAGTCCAAGCCCAACATGTTGGCGCTCGGTGCCCCTACTTAGGGCAGCCAGGCCCTGATACGAGACGAGTGGCGTTGAGGGCTCTGAAAGAGGCAACTAGGCGGTGTGCGACACAAGGAGGATTTCGCTCAACGCCCTAGAAAGGGCGCCCAAGCGTTGCTACGAGGAATCTTGCGCTGAGGACTCTAGAAAAGGGCAGTCAGGCGCCCATACGAGATATACTGCGCTGAGGGCCCCAAAAAGGGGCAATCAGGCGTCCTGCGATCTTTTGTAGCCTTCTTTTCTAGTGATTTTTATGTGCTTTCTGGATTCCAACTCCTTGATACTTTAAATCCTATTCCAAATCATTCCAATTTCCTACAAAATCAAAGGAATTTAGTGACAAAAATCATAATTTCCAACCTCAACTCTCTTTATTCACATTTTAGTTAAAAACAAGAGTTCAAGCAAGTTTCTAAGTCAAAAAATGCTCATTTAGTATCAAAATTGAATCACAAATAATGGTGAAATCAACCGTTATCACTATTCTTCATCAAGGTGATCTTACTATTTCAGAGTATTTCACCAAACTGCGCATTCTTTGGGATGGGATATACAATTTTCGCCTAGAACCTCTTTGTACCTGTAAACCCGATTGTGGTTGTGAAGTTTTTATTGTTGTGAAACAAAGAAGGCAAGAAGATCAAGTTATGCAATTTTTACGAGGATTAAATTATCAATTTACTAACGTTACATCGCATGTGCTTCTATTGGACCCTATTCCGGACATCACCAAAGTTTTTTCACTGGTGGCACAATAAGAAAGACAATTGTGTTGTGGAAATCTGATTGCTACGGGTTAGACTCAAGACACTGGTACTGCCACCGCTTGCACCGTTTCCACCTCCTCCACCATTTGCAATTATTGTGTTAAGAATAGGCATAGTGAAGTTGTCTGCTACTGCAAGAATGGATTCCCTAATCAAGACAAAGGTTTCAAAAGTGCACCGACTGGGAGAAAGCATTGCACTCATTGCAATAAAAGTAGTCATACAGTGTACGTTTGCTATAAAAAGCACGGTTATCTTCTAAGACATAAGTTCTATAATAAGCATACCCATATTCATCATACCTCTATCCAAGAAGACAATGGGAATGTCAAAGATAGGAGTTCTAACAACACTGATCATATTCAAAACCTCTTTATTATAGGTTTTGAAATTGTTTTTTATTAAGATTGATCCAATCACGACCCTATGTTAGGTATGTTGTGTTTTTTGTTAATCAAATTACAAGTGTATCAGGTACAGAACGGTACAAGATCAATTGGTGACTATTGGGTTTGTGTTGTCGTAGAACTCCTAAAATTGACTTTGTACGTAATTGATCGATGAGTGACATGTACCGATCGATCTATATGGTATAAAATTAGGTTTAAACCCTCATTTGGTCCTCGTATTTGTGTGTTAATATCAAGTGCGTCATCATGTTTTTTTCGGTCTCAATCAGGTCCAAAAACTTGTAAAAATGAGCCGATTAAGCCATCTCCGTTAAGTTTTCGCTGGCGCCGTTTACAGTTGCTGACATGGTGCCCACTTAATATGTTGATGTGTACTGTTTGATTACGTAGAATTTTTATTTAAATTAAAAGATTATGAAATGGAAAAATTTAATTGGTTAATGTTAAAATTATAGGGTTTCGAATCTGTGTGCAGGTTTCAAATGGAGGTGCAAGCTGTCATGGTTGCGGGAGATTGATGATGGAGGTCACGATTGAGAAGATGTTTGCCGCCTGGTTCTCTCTGCAAATGCGTGTTTACGGTGATGTGCGAAGATGTTGTTTAGGCATGGTGGAGATCGCGAGTAGGGTGGTCTCTATAGCGACGACTTCTACTCCAATTGGGTTTTTAGATTTCTGTATTTCTCTTGCAGGATGAAGGATTGTGTGCAAAGGAAATATAATTGTTGGTAGTGCTGGAGTAGCAGAAGGGTTTCAGTGGATTCTTTACCAATATCTGGGAGGAGTTCCCCAAACTCTGAGGATGAAAATTCCAACACTAAAAGCTCCCATAACTGAACATTAATATCAATAACTCCACATTAATATCAATAACTCAACATTAATATTCAAATTCTTATCTGCATGTGGCTTTTGGGTGTATAAGAAAAGTGGCAATTCCTCCCTGGGAACAACTTTCTTTGCCTCAACCTAGCGATAAACGAGAAGATAAACGAGAACAACTTTCTATAATCCTGTTCTCTAACAAACTACAATTGGTATGGACAAAACTTTGATACAGTTTTCCAAGTGTTAAACACAACATAAGTCCAGTATCTAAACCACAAGTTTAATTTGATAGTTAAACTTCTGTCATCCCATGATTGTAATTTTGTATTATCAATTTATCAACCCAGTTCATACCTTACTGTCAATACTTAATTGTAATATCAGTTTTTGCATTAGGTGACATTTCGCATTTCTGATATCATAATTGTATTCATACAATTAGCAGAAAAGCTTTTGTTTTGATGTGGTTTTGTTTTCATAGTGTCTAGATTTCATTCAGTATTTAAATCCAAAGAAACCATCTAATTTAATTTTAATAATGATTTGCTTATTAATTTAAGCCAAATAAAAATGAGGCATATCTGCCAAATGAAATGAATGTGGTAACTGGTATATCCGTATTTTTTTTCTATGAATAATATATACTATCAGAACTCTTCAAATTACAACTTAGAGAAACCAGTATATGGCCAACATAATTGCAATTAACACAGCAAACTGTGAATTCAAATTAATTGTACTTGCAGTATATCCCTTATAGTGGCAAGGAATTTTGACTAGTTTTGACTTCTGAAATCTCCATGTACATATGTTTTTGCACTTGCAGTATTTCTGTTCTGCAACTTCTACCAATGGCTGACTGTATCCATCAGCTCAATTTTGATTAGAATGTATGATTGAATTGATCAACTAGGAAGAAACAAAGATGGGATTAGTTCAGGATTCCCAAGTGTTGATTCCTTGTTGGGAGACCAAGCAAATACACCAAGCAAAAAATGGAAAGGGAAAATCCCCAAAATCTCGCTCCGTCTTTCCTTTCGAAAATGATACACTTTTGTTGTGACGACGGCGAGCTTGGCGGCGACCGGTGGCGCTGGTGGCGCCCTGGCTCGTGGCTCGCGGCGGGTGGCCTCACTCAAGAGGCAATTGATGGAGGAACGAGAGAGCTCCTCTCTCACGCGTGAAGAGAAGAAGGAGAAGGAGTGGTTGATTATACAACAGAACACTCATTCAATTTAATACACATTGTCACATCAACTAAAAAAAAATTATAGTTCAGTATCTTCAAACGACGTCAATGAAAACTTAACGGAGATGACTTAATTGACTCATTTTTACAAGTTTATGAACTCCATTGAGACCGGAAAAAAAAGATGACCCACTTGAGATTGACATACAAATACGAGTACCAAACGAGGGTTTAAACCTATAAATTTATGTTAATTTTTTAGTTCAGATATGAAAATAAAAGTGATTAAAGAACAAAGGTAAGTTGGGCTTTGTTGGTCCCATTCATACACTGCTAAATTTTTTTAGGAGTGCAGTTGTTATTCTGACACACTCGAGCAGTGTAAAAGGTACAAAAAATGGACTATAACTTCAAAGTCACAAAAGGAGCTGAATAAACTGAGTTTACAGGCTCATCTTCACTTTTTTGACCATCTGTTTAACAGTCTTTGTTTCTCGTTCTTTCTACTTATGGAATCCATTAATATTATATCGTCTTTTATCCATATAAACAATAGAAAAAGTACGTAGTTTTAGTAATGCAGCCTCGGTTAACAAAATGGAAAAATCAACTAATGGTTGAAGCACAACATTGCTTTTACAAAACAACTATGTAACAGCTTTATTCATTGGAAGATGCTAAAGAGATATATAAGATCACTTGGACGATGACAGAATTTCTTCTCCTCCTTGTTCGCTGCAGGTTTTCCATGTACTCTACCTGTCCAATGCAATCCCCACATATTTACTAAAGTTCATGTCACGTTAAAGCTTATGTCAAATTATTATCGTTTATCATTAAAAGTTTTTTGGTTTCCAGGTCTTTTCTATCTTTCAATTAATTTTAATTTATTTTTTCACGTTTAAAAGTTTATATCAGAGAACACTAGTAGATGTTTTCTAAAACAGAAAAAAATAAAAATTCACCTTATTAGTTAGTTGATGGGAAACTTTAAACATTCTTTTCTCACATCATGTATATTCATGCAAGATATTAATAAGTGATTTAATAATAATATGAAAGATATTAATAAAATTCTTTTAGAGGAAGCCGATTTAAAGTTATTTTGCCACCAAGTTCATAATGATTCCTCTGCTTATGTGGCAATAGTATCACGTAACCATTAAGCAAATCAGTGCACTTTAACAAGACTTATTCTTACGAAGACCAGAATTTGAGGCATTTGAGAAATGTTCAAATGTCGCTTTCTTGTAGCATGAGCACCTACTCCCATGTTTTTCTGGGCCATAACACCCAAATAAATTTAATTAAGATGTCTTAATCTCTATTCTAAATCAGACACAGCTGAACTTGTGTCACCATAATTACTAACATATGATGTTCAAATCCTGAAAGAGGGTTGGCCAAATTTGAATTTAAAACAGGGCTTGGTCGATTTGTTCTATGAGTTGTAGCAATGATCTCCAATATGTGGTATAAATTTGACAGAGCAACATAAAGGCACTTAGAAAGTCTATTGTATGATTGCATTACTGGATTTATGCATGTGTTTTCTTATCAGTAACGTAAAACACGGTAGCATGAGCAATTCAAAAGCTATGAGAGTGATAAGATGTGGGAATCTTGTTATCGGAAAGGGACACAGTAAAAAGAAGCAAACTTAGAGGGACATAGGATTCCCAAACCATTCTCTTTTGCAAAGGGCATGATAAGTTCAAAAGAAAGCTAAAGTGAAAATCCACATCGCTTTCTAAACCTCTCACTGATATCAAAAATATGCTTACCAATTCCCACAACCACGTTGGAATCCCAAGCCCAAATCCTCATTTTCAAATTACTAGTAAATAAAAAATTATAAAATAAATTAAAAAATATTTTGTAAAATTAAAGTTAATTGTGAATAATATTCGTGATCCAAAATAAAAATAAATAAATAAATCAGTAAGATTGACATGCAAGGATAGAATGTGAAAAGTAGAATCGAAAATTAAAAAGAAAAATACAAAGTAGAATCAAAGATTTATTTTTCTTATCCCCATTTCATCAAATTTAAGCATTGGGTATATAGTAGGAATATTGTCTCATGAAACTACCAAGTTCCGTTTGGGTATAATTATGGCCAAAGATTCACATATTGTAAAGTATGGTGTCTACGTTTACCAACCTTAGTTATTCTTACAACTTTTTCTTTCTCATTTATTTCAAAAATTGTAACCTTTTTATTATATTTCTTATTTCTCAACCTTCTTTACTTATATTACATAAACTTTTCTTTTTTCTTTTTTAGAAATATTTATATATAATGAGTTAAAACCGATGAGTGGATCTTTCGTCAATATAAAATAGAGGTATTAAAATTGATTATTTTAGGCATTACTCTTTAATCTTAGGATCGATGTATATGTTACCCTTTAGTCCACATGGTAATCAACTAAAGGAATGATAACATACTGCTTTGGTTATATCACTAATAAATGTAGTATGATTTTAAAATATTCACTAGTAAAAATTATTTATTATCGCGCACACTGTGCATCGGTTTACCAGAACCCAAAGCATAATATTGTGCGGTGACATTTTTGAAATTATATCGACAGTATAGGCCTCGGTTGTAAAAGAACCGCGGCAGTATATATCTTTCGGCCTCAGTTTTAAGGAGAATCGCGGCCTATTGTTCTTGCAAAATTCTGACATTCTCACCAAGTCATTATTGAAATAAATTTGTAGAGGAATAGGCCTCAATTCTAAGGGGAACCTGCCCCTGCAAAATTCTGACATTCCTGCCAAGTCAATCTTGAAATAAATTTGCAGGGGAATAGGTCTCGGTTCTGAGGGGAACCGCGGCCTATTGTTCCTGCAAAATTCTGGACCGTCAGGGTATAGGCCTCAGTTCTTAGAGGAACCGCGGTCTATTCCCTGATCTGAACAAATTTTAAATATTTAAGAAAATAGGCCTCGGTTAGGCGGAGAACCGCGACATAAAAGTTGAAAAAAATTTCAAAATTGTCATTTCAGATCAATTTTAATTTTCTTTTAGGAGAATAGGCCTTGGTTAAGTTGGAACCGAGGCATATCCCCTCTATTACCCTGGTTTTCTAATGAACCAAGGTAGTAACATTTGATTAGGTTAAAAAAATATTACAAAGACTAAACAATTTCATCTTCCTTGAACGCGAACAGTTCTTCTTCTCCAACGATTTCTCTCTGCAACTTCTTCTACGCCATCGCGATCTTTCTCCCTTCTTCCTTACGCCACCGTTGCGCCACCGTCGTCATTGTAGAAGGACTTCCTTTCTCATTTTTCATCACCTACGTTTGTATCCGAACAAATTTGGCTTTGGTCGCTGGAGTTTTTTTCGTTTTTTTTAGTTTTTGGGTTGGTTATACGTTTTTTTTATTTATTCGGATTATCAAACTTAAGTTTTGTTGTATTTGTTTGTAAGTATTGTGTTTTTCCTTTTAAATTTGTTTCGTTTCAAACCGCAGGTTGTTCCATCTTCTCCATTATTGTGTGGTTTTTCACACTCCCAAATTCGTATTATTCTGTTTATTAATTTTCATTTTGTTAATTTATAATTTTTTGTAGGTTGAATATGAATAGTTACGTATGAATGAATGTTTGAATTGATAATTTGCAAGCTAAAATCTTTCATTTTCAATCTCACTGTCTTTCTTCTTCTTTTTGTGAACTCAAATATGTACCCATCCAACGTCAAGTTTTTTTAACCTCAAATCATCACCTCATATTGATTACTACTTTTTCATTCATACAAAATTTTCTCATTCAATAAAATATAATTAATGTTCACGTTGTCAATTGATAGAACTTGTTGAGTAGTTTTAAGTTGCTTCAATTTAAAATGTTCCTACACTCTATTTTTTGTCCAATTCACAAGTAAGAAAAGAAATAGGAAGAAAAGGAGGAAGAGTCAGAGGTATGATGGTAACATAACAGAGGCACAACTATGGTGCAATGGTACACAGTGACATGGAGAAGGCGTGAAAACAACACCACCAATGTGGGAGAGGAGAAAGTGAAAAGGAAGAGGAGATGTAACATGCATAAAAGGTCAAGGGTAGAAAGGAGATTGCACACATAATACAAGCAAGGATCAGGTGATGATAGAGAATCCTTACACCAGAAAAATCATTAGGAGGAGTACACGCCAGCGTAGGAGGAATGGATATTTGGAGGTTTAGGCTTGAGGGATTATTCTCTTTGATTTCTTTTCTCATTCTGGGTTCTTCTCTGCCCAGGTGGAATATTTATTCTGTTTCCTCTAAATCACCGCCACCAACCATTCCTACTATTTCATTCTTATCGAATTGTTTTTGTTGATTGTAATATAATAGAAACCATACTGCTATATATATATAAGAACTCTGCTATACAGTTCTGCAAATAAAACTTCATACGTTTCATTGGTTCTTTCATTGCTCTTCATGGCTGAAGCTACAAGATGGAAGGATATTCAAGCTGAATTGAAAACTCAAGGCAGTGAGATTCAACGGTTACTGGAACAATTTGAGATGCGAGACCGTTAATAGTGTGACTACAATGCACAAAAAGAAGCGAAAAATCAGCATCGTTTTGATCAAATACAAGCAACACTAGAACGCTTGTTATTGGAAAAATCAACGCACCAACAACATGAAGGGTCCACAGCGAACACTTCTCCAACACCGATTAATGCTTCGTTTCCCATGAGGAATATTTCTCTGGAGTTTCCTCACTTTGATGGAACGTCTTTAGTGCTTAGCTGGATTTTCAAGGCGGAGAAAATTTTCAACTATCACAGTACACTGAATATGCCGAGGATGAAAATAGCTGCTATACATTTTGAAAGTGAAGTGGTACCTTGGTTTCAGATGTTACAACGGTTAGCAGATGCAAACACTTGGGTGGAATTAACCCATGCTTTAGAATCTCAATTTGGACCTTCACCCTTTGATTGTCCAATGGCTTAATTGTTCAAACTACAACAAACATGTTGAGTCTCTAATTATTACTTACAATTTATGTCTCTGGCAAATAGATAATCAGGATTAAGTGATGAGGTCTTTCTGAACTGTTTTCTAAGTGGGTTAAATGTTGATATTGAAATATATGTGATGGTCTTATCCCAAATTTCATTGTTGAGAGCGGTGACTTTGGCAAAATTATATGAAGATAAATATTGTCCTGTAATCAAATCATCTTTCAATAAACCAATGGTTTCTACATATGCAAATGAGAGAAAAAGGTGAAGAAGGAGAATAATGTCAGTTAAATTTTACTCATCTTCTCATTTCATTTTGCAAATATTTTCATAAAATAATTATTAATGTAAAAGCAAATGTTAAGAAAGAAATTAGTAACTTAAAATCAATTGTTTCCATAACAAAGTAGTTTATAGAAACTAAAACATAACAATAAATAAGGAATTTACTCCATAAAGACTTACAAAAAGAAGAAAATGAAATAATATTTTTAAAAATTAAAATTATCTCATACACAAATTAAAAGAATAACAATTTAAAAAACTTATATAAGATATATAGCTTCTTTAAATTAGTTTAAACATAAACTAAATTTATTTTACGAAATAATTTATTTTCATTTTCTTTTTTCTAAAAGAATTTATGATTGTATATCATAATTTATTTTCATAAGTCAAGTTTAGAAGAGTTTGCAAACTATTCTAACTTTTGTTTTAAGTAAGACCATGATTTTTCAACCAATTTGACCCTGAGTTAGGCTCACGGGACAACAAACTGATATTTTTTTTTCTAATTGAAAATAAAAAATATTACAACATATCCATACAAAAAAGGAATCGTGATATATCATTATCCAAAAGTCTTAAGTTTAACATTCAACTAAATATGCATTATACAACATTCCCCAACATCATGCATCTTAGCCTGAGTATTTCTTAGAACAACTTATTAGTGTCTCCCACATCCATAACATGTATAACTAAAATAAGTAAAGATTAATTAAAGTAGACAAGAGTTCATATATAAGTGTGAAATTGGAAACCTAATTAAAAGCATAAGGTAATACTTCAACATGTTTACTCCAAAAAAATAATATCACCTAATTAATTGAATATCTATGTAATATACATAAAATTGTATCAACTTTTTATCGTGAACCTCTTGATGTATTATCTCATTGAGTTTTTTTTTTCAGTAAATATGTGCATATTTTCTATTTCTTTTAAATTTTTAATTAATAATAAATAAAAGATTAGCAAATAGAAATTTCTATAATAAATACAAAAGAAGAAAAAAGAAACACGTTAGTATTTTTTTCTTTCTTGTAATAATATAAAAATTAAAATTAAAAACAAAAATATTTAACATAAAAGAATAAATTGTCAATCCAGTATTAACTAATATTATAAATTAATACTGATAATCAAGTATAAGTAAATAAAACGAATAAAAAAAACAAATTTCAATTTATTAGATTGTGATGCTTAAAATTCACTTCTCAATAAGGTTTAAAACACATTGAATTTAAATAATATAAAAAAATTAATTAAATTCATAGTGTCGCAACCGGGATCGCGACGGGACGACGATCCGTGGAAAATAAAACAGGTGTGGAAAAAAGAGATTTGGAGTCGCCACCATAGTTTATTCTGGAAAACTACGGAAAAACCATAAAATGATAAGGCATGGTCTGCGAAACTGAGATTCTTGGTTCGGGAGTCGGTTACGTGTAGGGAAGGTATTAGCACCCTACAACGTCTGCCCTAAGGCAGTACCTTTAACTAAATATGCGAATATGATGTGGTTTTCAAAATGTTTAACTATCCCCTAAAATAAAATTCTAAAGAAACAAAATATATTTTTTTAGTTTTTTGTGCCCGACAAGGATTGACCTTGCTCCTACGTATTCTCATTTAGAATGAGAAATCAGGGTTCCGTAGTTCTTTTAGAAAATGCTTGAAAATATTGTTTGAGAAATTGTTTAGAAAATTTTGTTTGTAAAATGATTTTGGATTTTTGGGAAAGTGAACCTGACAAGGACTGGCCTTGCTCCTACGTATCTCCACTTTTGATGGAGAATCAAGGATCACGTAGTTCTGGCTAGCCATATTGTTTGTTGTTTTGAAATTGTTGATGTTTTTTAGTCTTTGATGATTTTATATTTTTTGTTATTTTAATTTAAGAAAAAGAAAAGGTTTTTAGCACAAGGACGATGCGTGCGATCACACATGTGCCTAAACCTTTAAAACATATTTTTTTGTAATTTTTGAAGAAAGAGAAAAGGTTTTTGGCACAAGGACGATGCGTGCGATCACACATGTGCCTAAACCTTTAAAACGTATTTTTGGTATTTTTAAAGAAAGAGAAAAGGTTTTTTTTTTTGCACAAGGACGATGCGTGCGATCACACATGTGCCTAACCCTTTAAAACGTATTTTTGGTAATTTTGAAGAAAGAGAAAAGGTTTTTGGCACAAGGACGATGCGTGCGATCACACATGTGCCTAAACCTTTAAAATATATTGTTGTAATTTTTAATTTTTTAAATTTTATTTTGTATTTTTTTCTTTTTATCTTTATTCATTTTTTTTTTATATTTTGTAATTTTTTATGAACAAATCTGACAAAAACATAAGATACAATATACGAGAGTTATCATACATAGCCTACTGAAAATAAAACAATCAAGAAAAAAGTATTAAAGAGCATAAAAAAAACAACCAATAAACATAAAAGTGTAGAGATAAAAACCAGGTGTGGAAAGAATTGAAGCTCTTTTGCAACTGCCAGGGGTGTAAAGATGAAATCTGGGGATGCTCCATTGAGTTCTTGTCAGGCCCACTTCCTTTTTAGTATTCATTATATTGTTTTTTATTGGCAGGAACAAATGGCTTAGACCCAAACTGAGTTGAGGTGCAGAGAGTTATGCATGTGGTGATAGAAAGAGAGGGGTAACCCACGCCGGGCCCCAGGCTAGGTCCAAAGCCCTTTTTGATCATTCATCAAAAATTTGGGTCTGCCTACAACCCATCCTCCTTCTCATTTGCCAAACACGAACCCCAATCTCTCTTCTCCCAGCCAACGACTCCTGTGTGCCGCCAAGCCATCCATCGCACCACAACAGCCACCGCCGCCACCACCTTCCGTCTTGCTCGTCTTCCTTTGAAATCGGCCACCCTAGGGAGGGGTACGTCTTGTCCGCCGGCTCACGCACACTGGCCGCCACGCCATCGCCTTCCACCAGCTCTTCCCTTCTTCCCTGCGCGCATACAACCGCTTCCGCCGATAGAGAAGAATCCGCCCCGATCCGAGAACGACACCGACTGCCATCACTATGATCCACGAACCAAAGCGCCACTAGTTGCAGCGTCAAAGCCCTCCTCTTCCTCCGATCTGGCGCCATCCTATGCGCCCTTGGTTCGACCAGATTTGTTGCCGGTGATGCTGTCGGTGCATGCTTCTGCCAAATCCATCTCTGCCCCTAAAATCATCACCGTCACAGCCACTCCTACAATTGCCACCGCGAGGACAAAAGCATTTTTTATTTTTTCCTTATTTTATTTTTATTTTCATTTTGTTGATTAATCAGAACTTAGAACTTGATTGGTTGAAGTTTTGACGTTAGGAAGATGAAGTGGGAGGTGATTGGATGTTGGCCGTGGCTTGTGAAGCGGTGGTGGGTGAATATGGAGGATGGTTGATGAAAATGATGAAGAAGGTATTATGATGGGAGTGTGTTGGGAGTGATGGGCCGAGGAAGGTGAATGTTGTTGAAGGGGAAGGGCCTGAGGTAAGGTGAAGGTGATGATGTTAGGTGGATGGAGGGGAATAGAGGTTGGAAAATGATGAGAGTCAGATGATGGTGGGTATCCCTAGTAGCCGGGGGCGTGAACTATTGAAGATGGCTGTGGGTGAAGATGGATGATGGGTTGGGGAAATTGGTTTCCGAAAATCTGTGTGAGTCCGTGATGGAAGGAATGAAAGAAGAAAAGGGCGAAGAATGAAGGGTGTGAGTTTTGCAGTGACGGGTGTTGGAGATCTATGGTGTTGGAGATGACAATTGATGAAGATGGTGGTATTGTGATGGTTGTGGTAAGGTGAAGATAATGATGTTGACTGGGAGGAAAAGATGAAGAAGGGGTGATCGTTGGCCGTGAGGGAATAAGGAACGTGATCCTCCCCGTAGTTGTGGGTGTCTTCCTAATTCCTACTCCTAATCTAATGAGATCTCCTCCAATCTCATCTTTAATCTACTGCCTGCTAATGCTCTTTTATAGACCAAACTCAGAACAACTCCCATAGGATGCTCTCTCATTCAACTTGGTTCCTTGCACAAATTTCTGAGCAATAGCTTCTTGCCCGTGAGAAAATAGGGTGAGGGCCCCTCCATGCACCTACTCTTGTCATCTTATTCACCACTTTTGCCGTGAGCTTCTTCTCCATTCCAAGACAAATGTTTCAATATGGTGTGCTTCTTTATCCAAGCCGTGACCAGCTGGTGGATTCTTCTTGGACGTGTGAATGAAGAATGAATGGGCCGTGTGGAGCTGGATGTCTTTCTTCTTCAAGGTGCTGCACCGTGATGCTTCTTCTCCTTCAATGGTGACTTCAAACTTAACGATGTGTGAAGGCTGGCCGTGGCACACCACTTCCTATCATTCAATAATATTCATCACTTCATTTAGAACTTCTTCATGGCCGTGAGTCTTTTCTTCAATGTGACTATGAATTTTGCCAAGCAAAACCGTGAGTAGTGGATGGACCCCATGCGGTGACAAATTCTTAGAAGTTGTGGCTCCACGTTTTGTCTTTTATTTCACCATGTAAATCACTTTTCCAAATTGAAAACACCACTTCCGTAACAGCCGCATGAAATGCTTTCTCAAACCAATTGAAACCAAAAAGTGTGATAAGCCTTTGTTCCAAGTGTGGGGACCGTGTGCCACTTACACTTCAACAAATTCAGCTTTCTTTCATTTTGGATCTTCTCTTACGTGAACTTTCCAACATGGTGGTCCCCTCCTTTGTTTCATTTCAATTGATTTACTTCAAATTGATTATGTGCTTCACGGCTTTACTTCATTCTCCGAGGCCAAAGAAAAATTCTTCAATCCTAGGTGGCGGCTCCCACTTAAAGATAAACAATACTCTTCATTCGTTTGCCTTGAATGCTTCTTCACGTGCCATGCTTGATTTCAAAAACAATATTCCCATCGAGCCCCCACTTTTTTTTATTTTTATTATTATTTTTATTATTATTATTTTTGTTATTATTTTAATTTTATTTATTTATTTATTATTATTATTTTCTTTTAAATTTTATTTTTATTTATTATTTATTTTTTAATTTTACCCCATGATGAAAATAAAATAAATCTATTAATCAATCCGGACGAAATTGGGTGTTGACACATAGTATATTTTTAATACCTAAAAACTCAGGCACGAACACCATCACATATTAACATGTACACAGAAAAAAATATTTAACAGAGTTAGTTGACAGAGAAGCCTTTACACTGTACAAAGTTGTCCTCAAACTATATTACTTTATTATGAGATGAGAATATGCATAGATTGGGATACTTGGTAGATAAAATGGGTTAAGATTTTTTTTTTCTTTGAATGCTCAGATAATTTATTGTGAAGATTAAAGCGCTTTGAAACCCTTCCACTTTCTATTTCTGCAAGTTCATTTCCCATTACTTTTTCTAGCTTTATTTTTGTTTTGCTCCCTTTTTTTCTATGCTTTTTGGTTTTGTTTTATCATCATAAAATTGAAGAAAGGGGATGATTGGTCACCATTTGTGAGAAGAAAGTACCTGTTTTTGGACATTATGAAAACGGACAAAGCCAAGCGGAAACCAACTTTAGACTGCATAATATATATTGCAATTTTCGCATGTTTTTAAATTTTACATTGTAAAGTTTACTTTCTTTTTTTATTATTAAAATTTTAAATGTGAGTGCCATATGACAAAAGTAAGAAAATAAAACATTTTATAAAATAAAAAACCTCATTCTCTTAAAGTTTTAAATTGAAAGTAATATTATTTTTTTAGGTAGAGTTTGATGATATTTCTGTTTTATCTTTTCAAGAAATTTTCTTTTAAAATCTCATTAGTGATAAAGCGATTAAAATCCATGAATTAAGATAGTCCATTATCGATTTGAGTTGAGTTTGATTAAAAAAGTTACACATTTCAATACAAATAAAAAATAAACTTAGTTTATTTAAAACCCAATTCATCTAGATTGAATCATTGGTCAATCAAGTTGACTTGTTAATTCATTCATTCTAAATATTAAATTATATTAAAAACGAAAACGGTAAAAGATTTAGTATCTCTAAATGTATTTTAGTTGTATTTTAATTTTGTGATTTTGAATTATATTTGAAGTTTACATTATTTTGGATTATAATTGTCATAACCCTTAAAACCTCAACTTAGTGGATTACATGTGTGAGTACAAGGGTGACTGAAATTCAGAAAATGGAAGACAGGTGTGTGATGCAAATTGGACGATCGGTTTTGAAGTTAGGAATAAAACTTAAACTTTCAAATTTCGTGCCACTTTTTTGCATGCACCCTTCATCTTCAACCTTCTGAATCCCATCCTTTTCTCTACCATCTCCACCTTCTCTCTAACGATTCTCATCCTTTTCTTCTTCCGATCACCACTCAGGCACCGTTTGAACTCTCCCAACGTCAAGGGCTTTCGTTTAAACCGATCAAGTTGTGGTTTCAAGTCGTTTCTTAAAGCATGATTGTAGAAGCTAAGGTCTCTGATAGTAAGGAGCCATATCTTGTATCGTTGAGTGTTCGGCTATATTAGAGGTAAGGGAAGCTTGTATAATTTGATTAAGATTCTTGTTTTGAATGGTTGCATGTTGATTGATTGCTGAATGAATATGAAGTATGGTTGTTACTGCATTGTTGGTTGTATGAGTATATGAATCTAAAAGATGAGAAACTGGAATGATATTGTGTTTGATGATTTGGTTAATGATGAAATATTGTATGTTGTTTAAAAGTATTGATTAATGAAAGCCATGAAATGGGTAGGGATATTGTCTAAGAGTTATTCTGTAATACTCTGCAGAATTATGTAAACTGTAACGGAGAGTCAGTATTGACCGTTCGGTTTTTCTTTGAGTGTCCGTCTAAACTAAGTTCTTATTCTGTAGAGAATTTAGTTAATGACGATCGCTTTATATTATTAGGTATATGTAAATGAGCGTTCGGTCTAAGTATAGTTCTTCTTCATGCTTCCTAAACAGTTTAGTTAATGTATTCTATAATAAGTAAAGTAGTAGATGTTATCGTTATTTTTCATTAAAAACAAGTGTGGCGTAATTGTGTGTGTGTATGTGTGTGTGTGTGTGTGTGTGTGTGTATATATATATATATATATATATATATATATTCCTTCATTTTATTTAAGTTTAGTAGTGCTCGGTCTTAGACCAAGCGTTCGATCTCAGTAGCGCTCATTCTTGATAAGTGTTTGGTCTTGGACCAGCGCTCATTCAATAATGTTCGGTTTCTACAGTGCTCGGTCTTAAACTAAGCGCTCGGTCTCGTCTCAGTAATCTATCATTACAGTTTTTAAAAATAAGAGCGTTCGGCCAAACTCAATAGCGTTCGTTTTCTTCGTAGTACTTCGGTTTGCTAATAGTATTTGGTGTCAAACAGTACCGTCTGTAAATGGTGTTCGGCCTAGAGTCTTACTACTCGGTCTAGGCTTCGTGGCGTTCGGTTTGAACTCTTAAGGGTCAGTTTATTGAAGCAGATCAATTTGTAAATAGCGCTCGGTCATGTTAGTTTCTAAGGAGTGTTATTCCATTCGGACTTGTGCTATGATAAGAAAGTGTAATCTTATTTCAATTGAATATATTGATGATGAAGTATAAGGGAATTTGAAATGTGATACGAATGAAATAGTTTGGTTATGAAAGAGTATTCCAAGGAGGAATATCTCAGAAAGTGGTTATTGAATGTTGAAGTATGAATGTGGGCAAAGCTTAGTTAGCGATTATCCTGATATTTCATGATTACTCATTCTCACGTAGAGAGGAGTAAGTCATGTGTGGGAATGGCAGGAGGTCCTAGTCCATAAGGTTAACTTGGACGGAACAGATTAACCTCGGGTGGCAGCTGTTGAGGGTATCCCAGTTACTACATCACCCTGGGTGCACGAACGTCGTAGCTACACAAAATTCATACAGTCCGAACAGTTAGAGTCAAGTGGTCGGTCTTTGCATGCCATGATGTATGATTTATGATTTGGTTGTTGTTTGATTTAATCACGAAAAATTGTATGTTTTATTGAATCAATTAAATTACATAAGCTTACCCTATTTTTCTTGTCTTGTCTGTGATGTTCGTTCGGTCGTTTGTCTTGTTGCAATGATCATCCATGTGGATGTGAGCAGAAGGAGAAGAGTTGTTGGAAGAAGCACTAGAAGAGGTGGAAGTGAAGACTGGGCCTTAGGACCGTTCGGTCAGTTGTTGGCCTCTTCTTTTATAGGACCGTTCGGTATAAGTTTATTTTGTAACTCGTTCGTTCTAGTTGTAGCCATTGTACAATTTTAACTCCCTGCTATTTTGTAAGGATGTTCGTCCATAACTGTATTTCCTATCTTTTGTAAGACTGATGTGTAATATTATTAATATATGATTATTCTCTTATATTATTTTATACTGTATTTTTGGGATGTTACAGTAATTAAATTGAATTTTATTTAGATTTTAATTAAAAGATTTATAATTTGTTCTGAGATTGAAAAGAGAAAAAAAATTATAATTAAGTGAATTATTCTGTCTAACCCACCACCAATAAGTGAGTTTGAATTTTTTGAGTTTATGAGTGAGTCTAATTTAATTAACTCACTAAGTAACCAATTTGTGATAAGTTAGACAAAATAAAGTGACTCGATTTAAAAAAAATTTATTTATAATTAAACCTTATTATACAACATGCACAAGTAGACTAATTGAAAGATGGCTATACATAAAGATGATGCATAAATGATAAAAGGAAGGCATGGTGAAAACTAAAGGTAGAACTTAGATTAACGAAATCTAGTGCAAGCCATTGTGAGGCCTTGCTATGAGGACATAAATAAGTTTAAAGTGATGAAGTTGTGAATAAAATGAAAGGAAGCAGAGGGTAGGTTCTGGTAAAGTGAAGAAGAAAAAGATGTGTAGGCAAATAAGTGGTGTGGTATATGATAATAACCTGATTGAATATTTTGTAGCTGATGATTAATTAATTTTTCTTTAATTTTGTTTTTCTTCCCTGATTTTGTGAAAAAGAAAAAGGGTGATAAATGATTGGTGAGTTTGCAAGGAATGTGAAAAGAAGATAACTCAAGTCCCACACTATCCCATCAAAATATGAATCTCTTTTGGAACTTGGGCCTCTCCAACCCTCTCTTTTCTTATTCTTCGCCACCATCATTTGCATTTAACTTTGGATTCATTAGGGTCAATCAGACAAATTAATCTCATCATTCTAATACTTATTACCCGCTTAATCAAAGTTTGTGCCTCCACGTATCTTTTTTCAATAGGTTAACTTGTATTGTTTACTTTTCAAATATTTTTTATATTTAATCCGGTCTTTCAATTTCTATTTATTTTTAATTACATTTTTCTGTTTAATTGTTCCATGGGAAATTTATAGTAATTGTTGGATTAGAAAAAGACTGTTAAAACTCGAAAGAAGTGAACGTTTAAAAATCATAATATTTGAAGGGCCTGCTTTAAATCACAGAATTCAAAACTTGTAGGAATGAGAGTATTGGCCAATATTAATGAAGTAAGACTCTTTTGCTGCTTGCGAGTTTTTATGGGCATTCCTGGCCAGCAATTGATTCCCCATGTAGTTTTTTTTTTCTTAAAAGTATTTCCGTTTTATTTTATTAAATATATAATCTATTTAATGTTATTAAAAAAATATTTACAATTAATATTAATGAAATAATTAATGTATATTTTTTATTTGGTATCACTAAAAGTGGTTTTGATTAATTTTTTAATTAATTTAAATTTATTATTATCATCATTAAAAATTGATATCAACTATATTTATGAGTACTAATAATCATTATCAAATGAAAACCAAATTTATTTACTTAATTAAAAATGTTTATTTTAAAATTCAAATTTAAAATGGTCATTTAAAAGAATATATAATGACCTAAAAAGATATTTTTAAAAACTTATAAGAAAATTTTTAAATATTTTTAAGAACTTTTATCTGATAAATTTTATATAAACTATTACTAAATTATTTAATATTAATGAAATAATTAATGCATATTTTTATTGATAGTATATTGATGAATTAAAATTTTTTAACCTTATTGATTTAAATTATTATTATTAATTATGTTTACGATATTTTAATTTAAAACAAATTTGATTAACGCTAATTTATATTAATTTTTCATTTATGATATTAAAATTAATTTATTTCGGCTTAATTGTTAGAGTAGTCCTTACTTTCAGTGTGGCTACTTGATCTTTACTTTTAAAAAAATATTAATTTCATCTTCAAATACATTAACGTGCATCAATTAAGTTCATTTCTAATTTTCAAAAAACAGTGTTAGTTGTGTGATGATGTGACAAAACTATGTGGTGATGTGGCAAAACACATTTGCAATGAGTAAAAATGTGTAAATGTAGTGTACAATGGTGTTCTTCACGTGTCCTTTTAATGGAGAAGTTTGAAGCTTGTCCTAATTGAAGTTTGAACCTTAAGTGAAGTTTGAAGTTTGCCCTAGTAACAAATCTTGTTGGAGTGCCTTTCAATTGGGAGCATATCCTTGGAAGGCCGAAGAATTATGATGGATCTGAACACTAACCTCTTATACAGACTTCAATTGCCCTTGCCTCAGCCCCAACTCTTCCCCCCTGGAAAGTCCATAAATCAGGCCAAACAACCATTGGAAAATGACACAGATGTTGCAAATAATTTTAAATCCTCAAGCACATCATATTCTTTTAGCGGGAAAATAGACCGGGACAGAGAATGCAAAGATGTGAAAGCAGTAAAGGTGGAAGAGAATGATGACAATCAAGTTCAAGAGCTACAACACCAGACAAGAAAAAAAAGGACTAGTGAATCAAGCAAGTATACTTTGGTGAAATGAAGCAGTTGGGTGGCTCCCTCCCTTTTGTCATTCAAGAGTTGCTACTATTGCTAGCATATCTCCTTTTCTAAGTAAATCTCAACCTCTCTTTCTTGGAGTGGAGTCGATTGGTGATTCCAAACAAGATGAGAATCATCTCTTTGACAAATTGAAATTTCCTAACAAAGGATCTGCAAGTATTTTAAAATCGTGTCTATTCTTTACTATTGGAATCTCTAATTTGCAAATGTTCACTGATTAATTTTTATTCTAAAACCTAATCCAAAATTTCCACATCAGAAAGCCCTTATGGGTTACACGTCAAGAAACAAATGTCACATGCCACAAAATTCCCACTACATTATGTCCAATAAGTCAACGTTAACTGTTTAAATGACGTGAAAAAAATGGACATGATTGATGTACATTAATACATTTGAGAATGGAATTGACACTTTTTAAAAAACGGAGACAAAGTAGACATATTACCATGAAAGTGGGGACCACCCAAACAATTAAGCCATTTATTTATTTTTTGGAAAATGAGATAAGATGTTTGTTACACTTATCACGAATATGACCATGAGGCACATTACATGTAGTGTCTCAGGTGCACAAAATGAATCAATACATCAATTAGCCTAGATGTAATTTTCTTTTTTTTTTCTTAGTGTAGGATGAGGGTCAATGTGATTAATCAAAATTCTAACCATGGGGCTTGGCATGATGTTCAACCTAAATGAATTTTGGCCGTTGTTTTTTTTTTCCAAACACGCATTAATGTTGTATCTATAAATGGAAATCAATGGTGAAGGAGTGTTTCCAAGTAAAAAAAATGCACATTTCACTTGTTCATATAATTAACAATATAGAGTAATTTGGCATCACAAACACTCTTAATATTTCAAATTTAGTTTTTGATGTTACGAATTGTAATTGATGAAAATATTTTCATCTCGTTATCTAAGCAAAGCTTCAACAGTTGAGTAAGTTTGTTGTCGTTGGCCACGATCATCCTTTCCCAACTACATAGATTCCTTATGAACATCATGGAGGCTTCAACCGTTAGTTGAAGTTTTGTTTTCGCAGTCCATGGATTATTAGGTTGCTTTCATTGTTTTGGAGCTTTTAATCACCTATAAATAGTGCTCATTTTCACCTCCAAGAGATACAACAAGAAAAAATATATGGGTATAAACAAGTCATTTGTTAGTTCTGATAAAAATAAATTGATTTTAATCAATTTTGTCAATTCCTATGGTGTGAGAAAGTGTCAGAAATTGTATTATTGAGAAGCTAAACTTTGTAATTGTAATTATATGTGGTGTAAGAATTATGTTTAACCAAATATTTTAATGATTTTCATATCCTTATAATATGCAATATAAAACTTGATGAAATCACCTATATGAGTGTTAAATGAGATTGCTTATATGATATATTAACATGATCTTTAGAGAACTCATGAACATCATGTACATGCATGACCTAGTAAACATAATAGAACAATAACAACAAGAATTGTGTGGTGTATTGTGATTGATAAACAACTAACACACACTTAATGTTTTGGTTCATATAACTTGTTACACTAACTATACTCTAGGTTAAGTTTCTTAGTTTAGGACTAGTTTATATAGCTTGTTATATATACCAACTCTGATGCATTACATCCTATATGAGACCAATAATTTTCTTCTTTCATTTTTTCTATCTCTTACTTTTTTTCTATATGTGGATGATTGTTATAACATAGAGTATTGCAAAAATGATTTGCGATATCCTTTCCTCTTTTCTCAATGAAAATATTTGCATCCTTTTATCTAAGCAAAGATTCAATGGTTGAGTAGATTTGTTATCACAGGTCATAATCATCCTTTCCTAATTGTGGATTCCTTATGCGTGAGGCTTCAACTGCAAGTTACGGTTTCGTTTCCACAATCCATGGATTGTTAAGTTGCTTTCGTTGTTTTGGAGTTTATGATCACCTATAAATAGGTGTTAATTCTCACATTTAGAAGACATAACGAGAAAAAATCTCTCTTATCTTTTTAAAAAGTTTATCTTTCTAGATTCCGAATATCTTGAAATATCTAATAAATTCATATTTTATATTAAAAAACTTGCATAATACATAACAAATAAATCTTTAATAACAATAAATATATATACACCTAAAACAATCTATCTAATTCATGTTTTTGTTAGTTTTTACATGTTTGTTGTACATTATACAAAAATAAACAATGTTGCGAATAGTACCAACAAAATTATAGAGTACTAGGAAAAATATTTATTTAAATATTTATATGTTTTTAAATATTGTTTTGAAAATTTAGTATAAGATATATTATATATACAATAGTGTATGTATGATTATATTATTTCTATCATTGACAAATACATTTTTTTTACTTGCAATATCAAATATATTGAAAAGAGACTGTATAATTGTCCCAAACCTTAACCAAAATAGAAAAGAAAGAGGTGAAAAAAAGAAAAGATTAAAAACAACACAGATGGAGATATCCCCTTACAAGACCAAAATAAAATTATTTGAAGCCAATGGATCAAATAAACCACAATAAATATAGATATAACCGTGACCAATATCAGACCCTACATTTCTAAGGGACCCTAAGATCGACAATTTACATGGTTAATCATATTCAAAATACAATCTTCACACCATATATATGCATATGAATTCAATATCGAAGAAGACAGGCACTTGAATAATATTTCTACGACGGTACAGTAGTGATTTGATACAAGCATCTGAATAATTCAATAAGTTTGAAATACTACATAGAAGCTTTTAAGTGGTGAAAAGACATAAAATATCAAGCCTGTCAATTAAGGTCCTTAATAATCTTCTATTCTCAAGATAAAAAGTCAATGAAATCACATCTATCGCTCCCACATGGTTTCTAATACCAGAATTGGAAATGTGGAACCGTGAAAAGAGTGAAACTCATCATAAAATTAGCTTGACTTTCAAAAATACTAATCCATTATCATTTCGATCTATATATATCATAAAAAAGAATTTCCCCTCTTACAAAAATCAATATAACCATAAAAATTCAACCCTTTACTTCACTTGGTTTTTACACTCTATGTAGGTTAACACGTTGATTTAGAAAATGAAATTTCAACAGTTAAGTTAATAATCAATGTAGGAAATACATATATTATATTAATTTATACACCTAATCAATGGGAAAAGACCCTATATTAGATAGCAAAACAATGTAAAAGAAAAATAATAAATTAATTAATAATTTTTTTAGCAAAGAGAAAACACATTTTTAACAACGGTTGAATATAATAAAAATTATGTATAGTACTAATTTTCTTTAGGTTGAATATACATATATGGTCCAAGAAATATGAACTAAATCCAAAATACAAATAAAAAATAATAACAAATTAACTAAAAATAAAAATATAGATATAAAATAAAAATAATATATCTAACAATTTCTCTCAAACTAATGCATACAAATCATATGTATCAAACTTCTTACTAATATAATTAATAAAAACTTAGTGAAAATATATTTTTCTGCACTCAAAATGACACCAAATTGCTAATGATAAAGACAACAAGAATTTTGTACTCAAAAGAACCAAGCTCAGATACTAGGTTATGTAGGTTAGCACATTGATTTAGAAAATAAAATTTCAGCACAGTTAAGTTAATAATCAACGTAGGAAATAGATATATTATATTAATTTATACACCTAATAGTAAAACAATGTAAAAGAACACCTTAAAAAATAATAAAGTAATTAATATTTTTTTTAGCGAAGAGAAAACGCATTTTTAACAACAAACTAATTGATTATATATGAGAGGTTTCGAATCATAATCTGATTAGTATCTGTTTTCAGTCATGGTATTCATAATAATACGTAATACAGACAAAAGTTATTGTTCTCTGGAGTAATAGTTTTACATGATCATAAAATTATTCTGTTAAGAGTAATGCTACACTACCAAAAAAAATAAATAATAAAATTCAAATTTCAAAAGTAGTTGGTTGTTAAGTAATTAAAGTGGTTCAAACTATTTATGCATACAAATATAATCAGACATATATGAATTCATTTGGGAAAAAAAAAAAATATCTATAAGTTACTGGTAGTTCAGAAGATTAAGGACAGCGCCATATATCCCCCTTACCAGTGCCCATTCCATTCCCTTTATCTTTTGGCCATTAATTGGCCATTGTACTCTCTCATGGACAAACTCTTAAATGTCAATGGTACAGAACTAGGACCACGTACAAGAAAATTGTGAAACTATTTGGTCCCGTGAACGAACATTTTTTAAATAATTTTTTAGTATAGTTATTGTCAAAAACATGAAAACATCAACGTGTTTAATTATGATACGTATGATACGTAGAAGAGGATTGTGTGTGAAAACTTGAATAGGGTCTGTCTATACGAGACAAGGAGAAACATTCAAGGGCTAAACGTTTATCAATGAGTAGCCAAAACATGACAAATCATTGGACATAAGGAGATGCAAGGTTTCTCCCTTTTTGAAAGCAAATCATAGTTAAATATATGAAAGGTTTTTGAAAAGTTTTGAATGAAAAATATGCAGTGAAATAATGATAAAAAGAAAAGAAAAAGAGGGCCATGTTGTGTATTTGAAAGGATTTGCATAGGGTTCTTTGATGGGCTATTGTGGGACAGAATATATATCACCGACTTTTACACAAGTGATAGTGCCCATCATTTCCCAATTTCATCGTATACCTAACCTTTTTCTCTTCCTTTTATTGGACTTCCCAATAGATTCCCTCTTCTAAAAGCATCTTCATATGTCATTCACATTTGCTTTGCACCATATATATATCATCACAAATGCCTCTTTTTCAATCTTTCCTCCAATCTCTATCATTCTCACCCATAATAACACCAAGATGGAAAGACACATTTTCTCTTTCTCTATTTTCTTTCTACTATTCCTTTAATAAACCCACACTCAACTTCTTTTTCCTTTTATAAACTATTCATCAACTTATTATAAACGTATCATGACACAACATATATATATATATATTGTAGCTTCTTTCTTTTTGATGTCCAATTATAGGCAACTTCTTTATGGTTAAACTAATTGTTTAGAGGAATAAGTAGGAATTAAAGACTTATTGAATATATTGTAGGTAAATAAAAATATTTTTTAATTTAAATAAATTTTCTTTTTATAAGAGTTTATTGAATAAGTGTCTAATTAAATTGCTCATTTAAACAGGCCGTTTTTCATGTGTACCAAAATTCATGTGTACGTGTTTTCTTTTTTTAATGAAAAGCTTTAGGGTTTGGAGCTTTTTATTTTCAATCTTTAAAGATATTAAACTTTTTATGCATATAATGTATATATAATGATACAAACTGGTTTTTTTTAAGACAAAAATTGAATACGGTGCTTGCAGAATACACAGAAAGCTTGAAGTCTGATTAAGTTTAGATCAAGAAACGATCTCTTAGCTTACGTAAAGGATCTAAATTTGTAGGGACATTTTATAATTTTATCAAAAAGCCAAATATTATTATATGGTATAGGTCTGGGACCTATAGGTCCAAAACCGAACGGTAGCTGGATACCGTTAGATCCATCGGTTAAAACAATGGAATGGGCAATGTTTAAGGTATTATTATTATTTGGCCAGAAATCCTACAGAGGTTTAAAATAATCAAACGGTTAAGATAATCAAAGATATTTTTTTAAAGATATTGATAAAGTCATTTATAGGTAACTGACCGAATTTTCAGGTAGGTTGATTTTTATTTGATTATATACTTATAAATACAACAGCGAGGCCAAAAGCCAGGTACGTTCAACTCACATTCTAAAAAACTCAAATACTCAATTGTGATAAATGATTCAAAAAATACACGCCTAACTTGAGCGTCGGAGTACCTTTTGCAGGTACCTCCCCCTCCGGTTCAAGGCAATAATAAGCAATCAGAAGTACAATCGATCGGCTCTGTTCGAAACCAAGCGGTCACAAGGCACCAGCCGGTCCCAAACTAAAGGGAGACGAGCAGCTTCGACAATCAAGACATTCGGAGGTAAGGAAGACACGTAAGAAATGCTAGCTTCTCGGTCTTACAAAATCCATACCGAAACATTTGGCGCCCACCATGGGTCGAGCAGCATCTTGCTGAAACCTCAAGGAATCAGACAAGGACGCAGTCTCAACATCATCATGTCAACCAGGCCCGTACATAATGATCCCGATTGAAAAAACTCTCACCATCAACATCAATAAGCTTTTACGACTTTATAGGTCCAATGACGCATTCACCACTTAGCCAAATTTGGCATCAAGCGCTCAACCATTCAACTATTAGGCCATTCGGCATCACATGTATTCGATCATTCGACCTTATAGGTATTCGGCTAGTCGACCATCATGTATTCGAACCTTCCTTCTCAACTACTCGGCCTTTCATGGCCTCGAGTGTTCAAGCATTACGCTATTAGGTCATTCGGCCTCACGAGTATTCGACCCTTTGGCCTCAACTATTAAGTCATTCGATCTCATTGGTATTCGGCCGTTCGGCCTCACAAGAATTTGACATTCGACCTCACAAGTATTTGGCCATTCGGCCTCACAGGTGCTTGGCCATTTGGCCTCAAAGGTATTCGGCCTCACAGGTGCTCGGCCATTCGGTCTCACAGGTATTCGGCCATTCAACCTCACAGGTGCTCAGTCATCCGGCCTTAGAGGTATTCGGTCATTCGGCCTCACAGGCATTTGACCATTCGACCTCACAAGCATTCGACCATTTGGTCTCACAGGTGCTTGGTCATTCAGCCTCACAAGTATTCAGCCATCTAGTATTCGGCCTACGGCCTCAACTGCTCGGCCTTTCATGGCCGATCGCTCTTATCCATATGACCGGAGAAAGTTTTGTAGAAAATTATTACTTACAAGGTAGAGCCCGAGCAGACTTTGGTCTCTCTCGTTTGATCGAAAACCATAAAGAACCTAAAGCTCATCTGAGAGTGACTTCTCTTACTTGCTTGGCCATCTGTTCTTATAACCAATCAAATTAATATCAAAATTACTTTGTTGGAGGACAGTAAAACACCTACAAACTCATCCAAGGCACATCCTAATATGAATTTCAGTCTTGGTCTCAAAACATTCAAACCGAAGATCGAGTGGTCTTACTGGCTTGGTCGTCCGACCTTATTGCATAAGCTACTTTGAAATTAACTATCTTAACTTTCAACTTTTGATTGTGTACACTTTTTTCTAACCATTCCAATTCGAACTACTATTTTTCTTCAAGTACAGGTGATAGGATCTTGCAAACCACTTGGCCAAGAGGAGTACAAAAGTCGAGAAGTAAAGCCCTCTCATTAAGAAGTTCTCCAGGAACTCCTAAGGCAAAGCCGAATGGTAAAGTTCGTTCCTTAGGAAGAACTCCTAGGTCAAAGTCAATAATCCAAGAGGTAAAGCCCTCTCACTAGGAAGTTCTCCGAGAACATGTAGTGCAAAGCCGAACGGTAAAGTTTGTTCCCTAGGAAGAACTCCTAGGTCAAAGTCATAGCGCCAAGAGGTAAAGCCCTCTCACTAGGACGCTCTCCAAGAACTTCTAGTGCAAAGCCGAATGGTAAAGCACCTGTAAGGTCGAATACCTTTGAAGTCGGATGGCCAAGCACCTGTGAGGCTGAATGGCCAAATACCTGTGAGGCCGAACGACCGAATACCTGTGACGCTGAATGACCTAATAGTTGAGGCCGAAGGGCCGAATACTCGTGAGGTCGAATGGCTTTGCACTAGAAGTTCCTGGAGAGCATCCTAGTGAGAGGGCTTTACCTCTTGGCGCTATGACTTTGACCTGGGAGTTCTTCCTAGGGAACGAGCTTTACCGTTCGGCTTTGCACTAGAAGTTCCTGGAGAACTTCCTAGTAAGAGGGTTTTACCTCTTGGATTATTGACTTTGACCTAGGAGTTCTTCCTAGGGAACGGTCTTTACTATTCGGCTTTGCCCTAGGAGTTCTCGGAAAACTTCCTAGTTAGGAGGCTTTACCTCTCATCTTTTGTACTCCTCTTGGCCAAGTGGTTTGTAGGATCCTATCACCTGTACTTAAAGAAAAATAGTAGTTTGAATTGGAATAATTAGGAAAAAGTGTACACAATCAAAAGTTGAAAGTTTAAGAATCATCAGCAAAAGTATTTATAGAAGAAAGGTTAAAATATAAGCATTAAATTGAAGCATCAAATGAAAAAAAAAATCACTATGCATTTTCTTATACGTTATGTATACTTAAAAGATTTAGGTAAAATTTAAAATTATAAAGTAAAATGTATTAATTTTGTGGCTGTATGGATTGGAGTTTTGTTTCTTTTTCTCTTATTGTGTTTATGGTATGCATGTTGCGTCATTATCCTATAAATTATTTGTAACTTGTTGAGATTGGACGAACTCTATAAATAAGTAAAACGTTTATCAAATCTTAAGTTTTATTATAATCTCTAGTGGAAAAATATAGTTCATTATTAGGTTTAAATTGTCGGATGATCTTCATATTTGTTCAAGAATCTCATTTTGGTCCTCTTGTTTAAAAATGTCTCAATTGAGTCTTAACTTTTGTAAATTAGTAACAATTAAGTTATTTCCGTTAAATGGTAAGAAACGACGTCAAAACCTATTGATGTGGTGTATGTTAGACATGTTGATCTGGATGATTTTATTACGTGAAAATAAATTTTAAATTATGACGTGTAATTCTCCACTCAAATTAGGGTTCTAATGTAGAGGGAGATTCTTGTGTCGCAAGGACATGGAGAAGGTTTTCTAGTAACTGTTGATTTTATCACGATGACGCATTGCATACGTGGTCTTTTCAATTTTGCAAGTTAAGAAGCTAATGGAGGCAATGCATAAGGTTCCTTATAGAAGATGAGGTTCACATGAAGCTCGCAAGAACGCGATTTTTTGTTGGTTTCGATTTGTAGGTGATTCATTGTTGCGTCGCGATAGAGAGGCTATGGTGACGCAATTAAGCTTACTAAGAAGGAGGATTATGAGAGGAATTCATACTAGGGTTTTGTATTCTCTGTAGGTTGAAGCGTAATTTGGGTTTTTTTGGTGATTAACGACGAGGTTGATAGATTTACTGTGAGGAGCTTGCGAACTCACGATGTGTGGATCCAAATAGAGTTAAAGCTTATGTCATATTCCACTAAGAGGTATATGACAGGGAAAAATGTGTCATTAAGAAGAACATTAACATCTTTACCCTCAAGAATTACCTTATCAATAGAAAAATAAGATAAATACTAGAATATAACGTGGAAACTCCAAAATCAGAGAAAAATCACAATTGTTGTCTAATGACAACCAGAGAATAACGTTACATGAAAATTTTTACAAAACATAAATAACTCTCCCATGCTCTTTGACCCTAAGTACACTCGCACTCTCCAGAGCAAGAATTTAACCCAAACCTCACATCACTATACTAAATGAGTATAAGAGAATTCAAATACAAGCTTAAAATGTCCTTGACTTGAGACATCTAAAAAATGAACTTAGATTCCATTGTATAGCCACTATCACCCACACAATTGTTTATATTGGGTAATGTGAACTTTCAAAAATGTATTTTTTTCATGAACTCAACAATCTCCACCATGATTAAAATAAACGTATCTTCCTTTTTGTCTCCATTGCTTAGACCAACAATCATAGTCAAACATAAAAGAGTATACACACTTGAAATTAAACTATTCCAATATTTCCTTTCATTGAAAACCTACATCAATGCTAACTAATGCCCATGTATAATCATCACATGCCCTACATCAATATTAGTCAATACTCATGCATAAACACCATACACCACACACCATGCATCAATGCTAACAAATGTTCGTGTATAATCAGCATACATCCTGCATCATTATTAGCGAATGCCTATATATGATTACTACACATCCTACATTAATGTTAATCAATACTCGTGCATAATCACAAAACACCCTACATCAACATTAGCCAATGCCCATGCATAATTATTGCTAGCAAAGACTCATCCTAATACATACAACCAACATCGATCCTCCTTGTAGCTCGCCAAAAATGCTGCAATCACTAGAGTAACACTAGACTTCCTTGTAGTTCACAAAAAGCACACTAGTCACCATTGCTCAACCACTAAACTTCAGCAAACACTGAGTGATTCATTGCAAGTTCCACTATGAAAAGCTCCATAAATCCACGCTTGCACCTTACCAGACCTCCACAAACCTGGTTGTAGTTTCACTACACCAACACGATGACATCTTTGCCGACTATGATCCTTCCATCCATTTTTTCGGTCACATTTGACATCACTTGTAAATTTCATTGCAACATCAACAATTAATGATAACTCTCCAACAACAAAGAATTAATCTTTTCTAGTAAGAGATTTGACTAAGCTACACTTATATTAACGTCTTTACTTCTAATAATTACTCCACTTATAAATAAATAAGATCAACATAAGAATATAACTTATAAATATATAAGATCAACATAAGAATATAACGTGAAAACTCCAAAATTAAATAAAACTACGATAATTATATAATGGAAAAAAAAATATTATATAACATATTATACAATACATAAACAACTTTCTTATGTTTTTTTATTCCAAATACACCCACACTAAAATTAATAATTAAAAGAGGGTTTACTTAAAATATATATATATATATATATATATATATATATATATATATATATATATATATATATATATATATATATATATATATATATATATATATATATATATGAAAGGTTAATTTCTTAAAATTTTCAAATCAAAAGTAAGAAAATAAAATAACCCATACTTTGATGAGGTGGTGCATTTAGCATGAACTAAGATCGATTGATAATAAGGCATACGAAACATTTAATTTCAATGCAAGCCTTATACTAACTTGTTATTAGGTCATGTACATTCTCACGTGTCCTTAAAATTCACAGTTTTCCTGTGGGGTCATGTATTCTGATGTATCCTTAAAATTCACAGTTTCCTACTCGTTTCATTCATACAATACAGCTGTGTATGATGTCATATAAAATGTTTGTTTGACTAAACGGGTATAACTCATGAAACATAACCTTGAGTTGAATTTTGAAATGATACAATTTTCAATAAGAGTGAAGAGATTTAAATGTAATTAATTTCATTTCAGATTAAAAATTAACATCACAGTTATAAAGAAATATACATTTAGGTAATTTCAATTATGGTTAGGATAGTAAAAGTTTTACTTTCTACGATATAAATGATAAATTATTAATATAAAATCAATTCAATTATTAATCTATCAATCATCAAACTTAAGTTTATACAATTAATCATTTTGTGAACTCTTTACTATCTTAACCATGATAGATTTTAAGATGTAATATAAAAGAGTGTTTTATCTTAATTGATTGAAATTCATTGAAGATGAGTGGTGTGGAAGAAAAACGCCCTTCATTTTTAATTGAATTTGAATTTTGTTTTAATTAAAGTTTCATTTATCAAATTTGATTGAATTTTATTTTTTTTTAAATTTATTCAAGTAGATGAGTATTTGATGTTGTTGAAAGTGATAATACCAAGACAAATATTTAATTATATTAAATTTTAATTTGATTAAACATATAAGAGAGTTTTATTTGTATTTCTTTTTAGTTGAATGGTGTTAATACTCATAATACGTATAACAATCAATTTTTAATTGTTTTAAATTTTAATTAAATTTAACTTTTATTTAGATGAACTACATTAATCTAATAATGTAAACAAATAATATAGAAAAAAATGACAATTTATATAATTTTACGATTTATTTGATAATCCTAATGATTTTTCTATTCTTAGTATATTATAACTAATATGTGTGTGATTTTACTCAAGTTTAATAAAAATATTGAAAGAACTTGAGTAAAAATATTGAAAGAACACAGATAAAAGTTAACGAAAGGAAGAATAAGCGTGTGATGTGTAGTGGCTAAGGGAGAAAGTATGCCAGAATAAGCCATGAGAGCATTAATAAAGACTGAAGAATGCACGTTAGGAGCAGCAGCACAGCACAAGTCTTCTCATGGAATTCAGCGTTTTATTCAAACTTCCTTCATACCCGCGCACTAACCCCAAGTATCCGTTTATTTAAAACTATTAAACAAATACATAAAATGTATTAATTAATCTTAGGTTTTGCATTCACTCACCACTCCAATTTTCTATTCTCTTTCTTTCTTGTAAGAAAAGAGAACCAACCAACTCAAGGGTGTGTGACCGTTTCAAAAAAGTAAGAGAGAGAAAGAACTGAAAAACAAAACAACCAAGTAACTCAGACACTCACAGATCAACATTAGTACTTTGGTCCAAAACACCCACTTCACTCTCCACACTGCTTCTCATACCACTCTCTCTACTATCTCTGCTTCCTGCTATCACTTTTCCTGTTTATCCCAGAATACGTATCACGAATCCAAACGTAGTTTATTCGAGGTATTTCTCAATTTCACCCTTTCTTTTACTCATTTGGGTATATTCCAAGTTCATCAATTTGTTTAGATCCCCCACCATTTCTGGGTTATTTCTTACATGCCACTACTCCATGAAATAAATAGGTAGTTGGTACTTTGTTGGGTTTGGATAAAAATAAGTTTTTGATCCAATCCCATGTACCCCTTTTAAGTATTTTTCATTACCCATTATCTATCTATCTTTTTCGTGTAGCTCTGGCTCTCTAATTTTAACATTCGATTGTGTTTTCCTGTTTTGTTCTTCATTGATCACTGATGATAATAGCAATTTTATTTTCCCTTTTTCAATTGAATACCTTTTGGTGAGGGCTTTTGGGAATGTGATTTTTGCTTATTAAGGTGTAAAGGTGGATGTGAAAGAGAAGGGAGAAGTGATGGTTTCGCTTTTTCTTTTCTTTTTCGATTTTTTTTGCAAAACATAAAAGCTTCTAATTATAAAGCTTTGGCAGCATGCAAGTTTGCCGGTTCAGGCAAAAGGAAGGAGCGTCAAGAAAAGAGGGACGCCGATAGAATAATAAGCACTCTCTGTGGTAAATGATGCCGCAAGATTTGAAGCAGCACCATAATGAAGAGTCCACGAAGAAGGAGCACAATGAAGAATCTAAAAAGAAGGAACACAATGAAGAATCTAAAAAGAAGGAGCGTCACATTGTGACTTGGACTCAAGAGGTGTTTCTTTCTCTCTTTTGTTCTCTACGTTTATTTTAATTCTTCTGTTTTCTTGCAAATATATATCATCTACTTAGTTCTAACAATGGATAAGAGATTTTTTCAGGAGGATGATATACTAAGGGAGCAGATTGGTATTCATGGAACTGAAAAGTACTCATTCTTCTTTTACTAATTCTTCTTTTTTTATAAACACGACTCTTTTCTTCGTTGACGAGTGACATTAAAGGGCTTTGTATTGCAATTAATTATATGCAGTTGGGCAATTATTGCATCTAAGTTTAAAGATAAAACGACAAGACAGTGCAGAAGAAGGTGAGGTTTTTCCAATTGTCTACAATTTTTTAATTTTTATCTTCACTGATTCAAAAGATCTGTTGGGTTCTTTGTTACTACCATTCTGATCCTTCTATTACTAATCATATTTCAGATGGTACACATACTTGAATTCTGATTTCAAGAAAGGTGGATGGTCAGCCGAGGAAGACATGCTCTTATGTGAGGTAATGATGGTCTCTGTGTACAGAACCAACTTAACAAGCTTATTTTATGATGAAGCATATGGAACTTTAAAAGATTGGAGTTCATGTTGAATAGTAGTATGACTAAATTAAAAGGTACAAGTCAGAGACAATTCTTAACTTGCAAGTTAAATTTGTAGAGTTGAATTAGGCCTAAAGCCCAAATTTAAAATGATACCAGAGTTTATCCTGTCATTGTTGTTGAGTTTATCAGGCTACTTGCTATTGAGCTATTGTTGGACTATCCTCAAAGTCTTGCAAGCTTCACAGTCAAGATATGTAGTCTTAAATGTTAGGGAGTATGGTGGAGGTTCACATTGACCAATAACATGATCAAGTTTTGTATATAACTTAGTAAATTTCCCTTTACAAGTCAGTTTTATAGGAATGAGTTCTGTCCAAAGCCACATTGTAAGACTTCTTTGTCTTCATTGGCCAGAAGACAATCTATTGACGAACTTATGCACTGAGAAGCAGCCTAGCCTACTGTCCGAAGTTGGTTACAACCAAATCACCAAGATCTCATGTATATATATGCATACTCTTCCAGATAACATCAACTAGACTTCAGTACACATGAATAAATGAGGCATTTGTGATTTTATTTCTCACCATTTTCTCTGTAGGCTCAAAAAATATTTGGTAACAGATGGACAGAAATAGCAAAGGTGGTTTCAGGCAGGTAACCAGAAATTGATTCTTTTCTTCTTGAGTGCATGTGAATATGTGATAGTCATTTTATTGATGCTTAATATTTAATGCATTGCTTTCTGTACAGAACGGATAATGCCGTGAAAAACCGTTTCTCCACACTCTGCAGAAAGAAAGAAAAATATGCAGCATTAGCAAAAGAGAACAGTACTTCTTACATCAATTCAAATAGCAAGAGAATTATGTTCCAACATTATAATAATATGGATACAACAGCTGAATCTGGAGTACCTATTAAAAGGATGAGGTACTGTATACTCTATGTATCAAAATACTCAAATTCTACTAAGAGAAGTGTTGACATTTTATCCTATGGCTATATAGGAGGTCCCATATCCCTGATGATGCAGAAAAGAGCGAATTTGGAGACCGATCACATTTACGAAATGGAACTCCAATAAATCAACAGCAAAGACCACCATTTGCAGTATTAGCTCAAAACTCTCATAACTCAAACAGCTTGCCAGACCATCAGCATGATTGCAGTCCCAAGTTCAATTCTGGTAGTTATCTTTGAATTGAACTTTAGTTTTGGAGCTTGATTCATGTATAGTAAAACTTGAAAAAGAAAACATGATATAATTAATATATTCAGCAAACAAAACTTCAGCCATCCTCTCATTGTAAGATGGTTTGTCATGCTTCTGCAGCCCAGGATGACCAGATTCAAGGAACATTTCTCAAAAGGGATGACCCAAAGAGAAGTGTATTGATGGAACAGGCAGAGTTATTAAGTTCACTAGCTCTAAAAGTTGATACCGAAAACGTGGACCAAAGTCTTGAACACACTTGGAAGGTGAGGCTTTATAACTTCTAAACTTGCTTCAGTTTTGAATATTGACCAGTTTTGAATATTGACCAGTTTTTCTTCTTCTTTAAAAAATGAACTTACTACTTTTTGTGATGAGTAAAGCCCTAAAAGTGCCAGTTATATCCTTAGAAGTTAGCATCAACAACAAGCAACTTGTCGTGTTAGCCTATTTACATAAAAAATTGAAAGTCGTTTCACATGTATCTTTTTTTCGTCCTATAGCACCCTGGTAAGCATTAAAAGCTAATTGAAAAAGTTTAGGCATTGTTTGCTCCTAGTTTCTTGACTAAAACATTTGCAATTTATGTCGTTATGAATCTGAAGCATCTATTTAAAGGAAAACATGAATCAAATGAGTTGTTAATCTTCCCAATGAGAACTCTGAAATAGTTTCATAGGTCACCTTGCTAGCGTGTATTCAAATGTTGAAAACTCCGCTTGATTTTATGATACCAATCACGAGCTGATATGTCTTTTTACTTGGCCATATACATATGATAAGTGTTACTCTTTACACTGTATGTTCATTTGAACTGATGGTAGGTTCTTCAAGAGTTTCTGAACCGAAACAAAGAATCAAACATTCCTGGTCACAAGATTTCAGATTTACGGCTAGTAGATAAAGATATCAATGAGGACTTGAAAAGCAGTAATGAGGAAGGCCAGGCTTGTTGGAGGTACATTAAGATCTTTAAAACTATTGTTTTGCCTGTGGCCTCTGCGAAATGTCTAATAGTTTCTGAATATGTTCTAGGCAAGTGGAACAATACGAAGATTCTCCAGCCAGTTCCGGATACAGTACAGAATCAACTTTCCTGGGTCAGTCAGCCGTTGATAAATCAGAGCACACATTGCATCAAGATATTGGAACTGAAATGAAGTCTGAACAGGTTGGAGATGAAAAAGGAGTAGACAAAGATGATAAAGGGATTCTTTGTACTGCAAATGTAGATCAAGGTAAATAAATGGAAAGGATTTTTAATAAAATATCAGTTTAGTAACAATTAACCACATAAATAGTAAATTATGTTCAAAGGGTTGATGAATAACCAGATAATAACTTAACCTCTTAAGTGTTTAGTTATTCCTAAGCTGGAAATTATATGAAGGCTTAGTTTTATATATTTTCTAAAATAAAATGCTTTATCCAATATGCTAATACCGGAAATGGTAAGTGTTAATATTATGTGTATTCTTGCAGATGTACTGCCATATTGTGAGGAACAGATAAACAATGATGGAATTGTTTCTACCTCATCAAGATTGGAGTTCAACTCCCCTATTCAAGTAACCCCTCTGTTCAGATCCTTGGCAGCAGGAATTCCCAGCCCACAGTTTTCAGAAAGTGTAAGTCAGCCATGCACTTTGGCATTGAACAATTTTAAGGCCAACAGAAAGATTATATCATTAATAGAGATAACTATCATGATTATATATTATTAGTAATATGACATTAAGTAGGCAAATGAGGGAGCTTTTTAACTTAATGGCAGAGCTTGTTATACTAGGGATTTTTGGGGGAAAGCTTATCAATGTGCAGGTGATGTTAAAGCGGTGAACTTAAGTTGTTATCTTTAGAAACTTAACATGAATAGTTGTTGGATTAATAGAGTCGTGTCTTTTAATCTATCAATAATAAATTAAATAATTCTAGCTTTTTATTTTCCATCCTTGATGTCAATACTCAGAAGATGAAACCGTGGACACCTTAACTCAAGGGTTCTTAATATCATCTATTGCTATTTCTAAGTCCATTCAGGTATAGATGAGCTGGGATTTTGAAATACTTAGGCAATCCCTACATACAATTGTTGAAGCTGGTAAAAAAGTGGTAAATCAAGTATTTGAGTGGCATATAATGTGCTGGTAAAATTAATACAACATGTGTGTATATGGCATGAGGTTTTTCTAAGAGAAATTTGGATTTTTTGGCATACATATTTAGTTGGGAAAGATCTTACTAAAATTTGCAATACGCTGGAGCACATAGAGGTGTAACTGTAGGGTTTGTTTGGATAAAATTTTCCGTAAACACTTACAGGAGAAGGAAATAAGAAGGAAAGACAAACCGTAAAAAGCAAAACTAGTTTATAGACTAGTTTATCCAATAAAACACATAGTAGTTTATATTCGTGCTAGAAGATAGAAGCCATGTTCTTGCAAATAACATTGAATTATTTGGCAAGATTAGTGGAAGCTGTTGGGGTTTTTTTCACACATACATAGATTTTTGTTGGTAATGACACTTCTATCTTTTTCGTCAAGTAATAGAATATATCGAAGCTTGACACTGAAGACTAATCTTTATTTTTAAATTTTGTTCTTTCAGGAAAGGAACTTCCTAAGGAAAACACTAGGAGTGGAATCTCCATCCATCAACCCAAGTGCTGACTCATCTCAACCACCACCCTGCAAAAGAGCCCTACTACCAAGTCTATGAATCATCTGAGATTCAAATATTGATCCGTTTTGAATCCTACTTTCTCATCTGGAGAAAATTTACAATTTCACTCTGCCTAAAGTTTTGGAAGGCATATGCTGCTCCCCAAGAATGTTATGATACATTCTTGCCGCCATCAACTTATCTAACATCTCAAAAGTTACCTTTTTGAAACTTGCACATAAAATTGGATTGCTTAGTGTGTCATTCTTTGGTTTGTTTTGTTTTGATATTGTTCTGGGTTTGTTTTTCTCCAATCCAGCAATCAGCATTTTGTCCGAATTTTGTACAGAGCTTGCCGTGTAATCAGTAGTATCCTGATTCCTGAGTGTGTATGAATACATTAGCATAGATAGAAGAGAGAGAAGAAACTTGACAGTGGCAACTTGGATTCTAATTTGTTGTTTGGAGTGTGCATAGGTTATTTAATAAATATTTTTCCCTTTTGCTTCTGATGTACTGAAACATAATCATAAGTGAGTGGAAATGCATTTTGGTTTGGTGTGCAAATACTGTTTCTGTTAGAATTCTCCAAACTAAGAATCTAGCACATTGATTTTCCTACCATCATATTCCAGGTAAAATTAAAAGATAATGGTAAAGACAAATACCAGGAAGCATCATGAAACCAGAACAAGAAATGGACAAATAACAGGTCAGTTGTTCCCTGACCTGATAGAGGCAAAGCATACCTTTCTCTTTGATATGGTTTGTTTGGCAGGAGCAATGGTCTTGTGCTGCTGTGTGGAAGAATGATTCTACATTCACTGCATTCTTATATTTAATTAGGATAACAAGTTAATGGTTGGTGATGGTATACAGTACGCTGATAATGATGACAAGGCTAAAGCAGTTGGTAAAAAGAGAGAGCGAACGTCCTACAAAATAAAGTGCATACCTTTGTTGTTAACTTTGCCCACCAAAGACTCCCTTTGACTCATTTGGTTTGACCAACCAATTTCAATTCGCTTAAACAAATGAACTAGTAAACGCCTTAATTGATTTTAAAATTTATAATGTCACTTGCATAATTCTATTGGCTTCACTGCAGCTATGAGATGGAAAAATCTGAAGAAACAAGAATTTTCTCTCTACGTTGCATCATTTTAGATATTTTGGTCATCATTCATTTGAACTCTACTTTAGTCTTTTATACTTAGATGACATGCAGGACCCAAGAAATCTCAAGATGGGAAGATGAACTAAGAATTTTTCTGTAAACGTACTTCTGTAAGTAAGCTTAATTTAGAAGACAGTTTATGATAAACAATTCAATAATAATAGTGTACCCACCAAGATCCAGCAAGTTTATAATTTCTAACACTTTTCCTTTTGTTCTTTACACCCCACTTAGCGCAGTAATCATTGCTATTGAAATTTGAGCTTCCAGATCTGAAAGAAGAGTAAATGACATTCAAACTAAAATCTTTATTTGAACAGTTCCAAACCTTGCATATTAGCCCGATAACAGATCTTACTAATTGAACAAAATCACGTTCAAATATTTAGCAAGGTTTCTTTCTTTAGCATTTTTGTGACACAAAAATGAGAGCATACAAATAAATAGTGTACGCAGAATACAGTTTTGGCTCTGCATGCTGTAAAACTAACTCTGTCAAATACAGAGTCACTTGATAATTATAATTCATAGTACCAATCAACAGAAATGAAGCATAAACTTTTAGGACCTATTTATTTCTGTTTGTATTTTTTGGTTTTACTCTACATTTATAAAAGAACTAGCACAACTTTTCAATCTGTTCTCTCTTAAAAAAGTAAAAGACAAAAAACGATAAAAAAACAACTTTTATTTTTCTTTAGTTCGTATGTAAATCGTTGGAAACAGGAAAGACATCTATGGAAAACATGTTTTCTATTTTTAAAATTCTGTACACCAACCTATGGAAACATTTTTTTTTGTTTGCTGTATAAATTTCTAAAAATAGAACACTAGTTGAAAACAAGGTAGTAATTTTGTAAATTAAAAGAGTAACAGAAAGTTAAAGCAAAAAATGAAAACATAAATTGTTCTCACTGTTTTCTGTAGAAAACTATAAAATTAGAAATCAGACAAAAACCAAAGAACAGTAAATACAGAAGTCAACATCTCCTTAACTTCTAAAAAAAAGCATCTATCCAATTACATGGTTAAAATATCCTAGATGCAAATCTAAATATTGGTATAACTACGGTTGGACTTGAAGAATATATAAGCTACAATGACATTTATATTCGAATTCAACACACTTATGTTCCTAAGGCTTATGCTTTCTGAATGAACCTGAAATTTCAATCAAAGCTTTAGGTTCATTACTTCAATTACTCTTGAAGTTATTGTTCTTGTCCTTGAAATGGTAGACACCAAGTTAAGTTTTGATTGAATATCCTAACCTACACTACTAGGAACTCTAAAAGTGGGAGACAACTTGAAATTCAATCAATTTGTTCTTAGAGTTAATGTTTTCTTCAGTGAACTTGAAATTTTTAATTGAAATTGTAGGATCTAATAAATCATTAACTTAATGCTTGAAATGTTAGAGAACAAGTTTTAATTGAATATTCCGAAATCCTGCAAAAAAAAAAAAACTTAAACCCTACTCTACATTTTTTAAAGTGTTGTTCAAGCTAATTAAAATTGCAATTAAAGTAGATTTCTTGATGTGCGTGTATATTTATTATTAATAAGGATTTGTTAATAAGGGTTTATCTGTTGTACAAGTTCTTGAAGATATAACAAAAATTTTCTAAATTACTTTTTGAAGATTTTAGAACTAAAAAAAATATTCTTATAAAACAAAATAACCTAGATTTAAGAAAAGAATAAAGAAACATAAAAGGTGAGAAGAGAAAATGAGCCAAGAACAAAACGAAGATATGTGAAAGGTGTGTTTCAAAGGAGGCTTGGCATCTATTAAACTAACTTCATAAATAATCTATAATTAATAACATTAAACTAATATTCTAACATTATAAATTAACAAAATTTAAACAGAGGGTAACCCTTCAATGGATGTTGATATCCATTGACGAATTTTCATATTCGTTAAAGGATTTTCCATCTTGCTTTCGCACCTGAGACGACTTCCTCCTACTGCCACCACCACCATCATCGGACAACCTTCTTGCACCAGCACCACTACCACTAGGCCACCTTGTTGCACCACCAAACTCTTCTAAGAAGCTATCACCTCCAAACAAACACAACACAATAACACACCACCACAAAGAAGCACCACCACGAGATGAAGGGTAGCACAGTGAAGGAGAAAGAAGACGAAATGTGATTTTCGTGGTGTGGGGGTGCATATTTATATAGTGAGGACCGTTTTAAATGAGGTTGTTCAATGTTGGTGAAAAACAAATTTTTTTAACCATGAACTTTAAATTTATGTCAAGGGTAAATAGGGAATGGGGAGGTGCAGGGAGAAGGGTGTGGTGGTGCAGGGAGAAGCCCTCCATCTCAACGCTTCAACGGATTAGCCCAAAAGTTGCATAGGAGATCTTGCAACGTTCACTCGAGTCCACTATTAGAGAAATTCACGTCTTGCGAAACTTGGAGAACTGTTGTCGAGAAAAACACGACACCAAATTTGCAACGTTTCAACAAAACAAGAAAACAACATCCAATTGATATATATATATATATATATATATATATATATATATATATATATATATATATATATATATATATATATATATAAATCATACAAGGGTGAAAAAAAAGGTGAAAAACCTAGGTCTCATGTATGATGTAATGTATTGGTATAAAAAGATATATGAATCAATTCTAAATTGAAAAACTTAACACACAAAGCAGTTGGTATACTAAATTATATGAATCAAAATACTTTATGTGTATTAACCGTTTGTCAATCACAATACAATTCTTATTGTTATAGTTGTGTTGTATTTACTAAGTCGTGCATATCTAATATTTATGAGTACTCTAAGAGCGTTGCTTCCTCCACCACCAGCTCCCTACACCTCATCAAATTTTTTTATTTCCAAAACTATCTTTAGGTTAAATGTTAATTTTTTTTTTACTTTTACCATGAATTTTTAATTTATTTTTCAAACCCTAATTTTATCTCATTCATATTCCCTGAACGGCAGCAGCCGCACCCCCACTCCCATATCAACTAAATCTTCTTCTACCTAGTTGTATCCACATCAGATATGGACTTTTAATTTTCTTTTGTTGATGAAATACATAAAGCTATCATATATTTAATTATACCTAATAATTATTATTGAATTTTAGTTAATTAATATTTTAAATTTGAATGATGAAAATAAAATTAATAATGAAAACCTATTAATATTTAAGAATAATTTAAAATTTATTTTCACATATTTCTATCTTTTTATTTAGACCTATAAAATTGAATTTATTTTTTAAGAGATTAAATGTTTAGAATATATATTTTGTTGCAATTCATTTAAATTTAATTTCTAAAAAAGTTAAATTTATTTGCACTAATATTTCATATAATTTGATTTGAATTGTACTTAAGCTCTTTTTAATCTAATCTAAGTTTATATTTTTTTAAATTAAAAAATATAAAATATATATGTGGATATTCAATGATATAAAAAATATACTACAATACTTTTTCAGATACTCAACCGATAACATAGTGACTAACAAATCTGTCAAATTAGGTACAACCTAGGTAGAAGATTGAGTTGACATGAGATGGGGGTGCAACTGCTGCGTTCAGGGAATATGAATGAGGTAAAATTAGGCACACAACAACGCTTCTCTGAAATCTATATTGTCTAACACATTGGTTATAAGAAGCGTCTGGTCAACAAGAAAAGTTTACATGAAAGCTGTAGAGATAACATACCTAAGGATTTGCACTCATGGAGAGACAAAAAGAAAAATATGTCATAAAGGAACTATCTTAGAAATATGTGCAAAATAGGAGGATTTGTTATCAAGCTCTAAAATATCTTTGATTAAGAATGATAATAACATTAAAGCTTAAATGTCTTACATCAAAAAATAGTGTTGTAAGCAAAAAGTATCCATAAAGAATATCGTCTAATTTGATAAAACATACATAAAAAACAACTTTTCATAAGAGTCTAATGAATTATGTCGTCTACTGTCAAAAGTGTTATCCTCCAATCTTTCTTGAATGATATAGTTGAACGATACATTAATTATTAATAAGATGAATGACAACATGTTTTGATCAAGCATTACAAGTTAATGATTATAAACGATCAAAACTTTTAATGCATGTATAGTAAAATATGTTAGAATTGCTGCAGCGGAATTGTTAGCGTGGAATAACAAACCAAGAGGGTTTTTAATACGAACGTGTGCCTTTTAATTTCTACTCAATTAAACTTACCAAGCAAATAATAAAGACAAATAAAGAGAGTAAAGTTGAGAGAAATTTGCACAGATGATTTTATCCTGGTTCGGATCTTACCAATCCTACGTCCAGTCGCTTATCTCAAACAAGATAAACCTTTTTCACTAACACAAAACAATTACAAATTACAATCACAAAGAAACACAATTTGTAAAAGTTTAGAAACCACCTCTCTTGATACCACAAGAGATGAACCTACACCTCCTTTGAGTCTTCACAAAGGATGAACACCTCCTCCGAATACTTCACGAAGGATGATTCTCTTCCGAACACCTCCTTAGACACACCAAGGATGAACCGGCTATTTCCTTTGTCACCGTAGCAGCACTTCACCAGCTCCACAGACAAGAGTTTCACAAGCCGAATAAGAGCACACAAGTCTCAATGATTTATGAGTACTAGAGCACAAGGGAAGAGTTGTTTTTGAGAGAAATAGTGAGCCAATTTATAGACTCAGCCTAATACCCTTCCATTCTTCGAAAACGGGCCATCTAACGCATTTAATCGATTAAAACAAGTATTAATCGATTAAAATGAGTACAACGGCTAGTTTTTCAAATCTGAAATCCCCAACGGTCAGCTTTAATCGATTAAAATGTATTTTAATCGATTAGCTAATAGATTAAAACAAGTTTTAATCTATTAAAACAGAAAAGGTTGAGTTTTCAGCTTTTACTCGTTTTAATCGATTAATACTTGTTTTAATCGATTAAAACAGTGCGATTTTGACTCTGGACATTAATTATATAATATAAAATTACATGGAATCAAAACCACTAAAAATCTAAGTCCTAGAAACTAAACTACAATTATTACAAAAGCTTTCCATAGCAATACAAGTCTTCATAACATCTTGAATCTTGATTTTACTTGACTTGATTTGGACATCATCAAAACTTCATCTTCATCATTTTGCTAACATTCTCCCCCTTTTTGATGATGATCAAAAACTCCTTTGATTTAAAGCTTTTAGTAATAATCTGGATAAAACACAACTTATGGAAGAAAAAGTGCATTAGTGAATAAACACAAATAAGCAAATAAGCTTTAAACATTTTCTCCCCCTTTTTGATCATAATTAAAAAGTTGTGTTTGATGTTCTTCCCCTAAGATAATACTCCCCCTTAATAAAAGCATGTATGCATATGAGCTAAAAATATTTCAAATTTAAAGATTCATTCAAACATACACAATAGGATATTTAAAGCAAATAATTTTAGGATAAAGAACTTATAAAACATTTTTAGATCTTCATCTTGAGGATTGTCATCATTCTTCGCTTCATTTGTTGTCTTCTACAAATCTTCATCATTGCCTGCATCTAATTCAACTGACTCAAGAGGTTTTGCCTCAAGGTCTACAATATCATCAAAGACAACATGCACACATTCTTCTATTTCAAATGTTTTCCGATTGAAAACTATATATGCTTTGTATATTAGAAGATATCCAAAAAAAATAGTTTCACCGGCCTTGGAATAAAATTTTCTTGAATTTTGTTTTAAAGAAATTTTAAATATTAAACAATAGGTACCCAACTACTTGTATGGGTCCTTTGGGTTAGAGAAAAAAAAATCATTTTACAACCCAAACATATCTACCACTTGGAACACCATAATGCTTAATTTTACATTTATTTGAAGTATGACCCTTTTTCATACAATAAAAGCATGATACAAAATTTGTGTTCCTATAAGTTGTTCCTTTTTCTACCCATGTTCTACGGGTTCTATTATTATGTTTATTTTTAATTTTAGGAACATACTTATTTTTAACAACCTTATTTTCATTATTTTTACTACATTCTCCTAAGGTTGTGTGTTCTAGTAGTTTCTTAAAATTTTCACAAGAAGCACATTCATCACTACTAGTAAATTTACCCTTTTCAAAAAGTAAAACTTTATTTTTCAAATCTTTATTTTCTTCAAAAATATTTTCAAAATTTAATTTTAAATTTTTATTTTCTTCAGAAATATTTTCAAAGTCTAATTTTAAATTTTTGAAATCCTTTTTCAATTTCTTATGAGCTTTATCTAATTTTTCAGATTCTACTATTAAAGCAGCATAAGTTTCATGCAATTCATCTTCACTAATTTGACTATAATTATCAAAATCGCTAGATGTACTTACTTGGCTTCCAGCGTCGTCGTTCACCACTAAACAGATGTTTGCTTCTTCATCAGATTCGCTCAAATCGGAAATTGTTTCGTTGTCATCGTCCCATGCGATGTAGGCTTTCTTTTTCTTGAAGTTTTTCTTTTCCTTTAATTCTTCATTCTTTTTTTGATTTGGGCAGTCAGCTTTTAAGTGCCCCCTTTCTCCGCAACCATAACATTTATACTGTGAGGAAGATCCTTGATTTTCTTTCTTTTCAAATTTTAATCTTCCTTTGTCTTTTGATTTCATGAACCTGTTGAGCCTTTTTATCATGAGTCTTAAATTTTCTTCATCTTCTGAATCTTCATCTTCCATTTTGCTCTTGCTCCTTTCTACCTCAGATTTCAAGGCTAGACTCTTTTTCTTGGTTTTTGCTTTTGCTTCTTCTTCATCTAGTCTTCCGAGGTCAAGTTCATGTTCCCTCAACTTTCCAAAAAGTGCCGCCATAGTCATGGTGTTGAGATTTTGTGACTCCGAGATTGCAGTCACCTTTGGTTGCCACGACCTGTCTAAAGACTTCAAGATTTTAATGTTTAGTTCATCAGTATCAAATGACTTACCTAGTCCAATGAGATGATTGACAATGTTGGTGAAGCGTTTTTGAACGTCAGAAATTGTTTCTCCTTGCTTCATCCGAAACATTTCATACTCTTGAATTAGGGAGTTCTTTCTTGCCCTCTTTACGTCATCTGTTCCTTCATGTGTTACTCTGAGCACGTCCCACATTTCTTGAGCAGTTTTGCAGACAGAAACCCTGTAGAGCTCATCAACAGTCAATGCTGATGCAATAATATTCCGAGCTTTTACGTCATTTTGAAATCTTTTCTTTTCTTCAATGGTCCATTGACCACGGGGCTTTGGTTCCTGTATATTGTTAGTAGGAACAGAAGAACCAGATGCAATAACATCCCAAATTTCACAATCAATAGATTCAATAAATATTTGCATCCTTACCTTCCAGAATGCATAGTTCTCACCTGTGAATAGTGGGGGTCTATTGATTGAAGCACCCTCTGCAAAGGTTTGATGTGATCCTGCCATTTGAATGACTATCAAAGCAAGCTCTGATGCCAATTGTTAGAATTGCTGCAGCGGAATTGTTAGCGTGGAATAACAAACCAAGAGGGTTTTTAATACGAACGTGTGCCTTTTAATTTCTACTCAATTAAACTTACCAAGCAAATAATAAAGACAAATAAAGAGAGTAAAGTTGAGAGAAATTTGCACAGATGATTTTATCCTGGTTCGGATCTTACCAATCCTACGTCCAGTCGCTTATCTCAAACAAGATAAACCTTTTTCACTAACACAAAACAATTACAAATTACAATCACAAAGAAACACAATTTGTAAAAGTTTAGAAACCACCTCTCTTGATACCACAAGAGATGAACCTACACCTCCTTTGAGTCTTCACAAAGGATGAACACCTCCTCCGAATACTTCACGAAGGATGATTCTCTTCCGAACACCTCCTTAGACACACCAAGGATGAACCGGCTATTTCCTTTGTCACCGTAGCAGCACTTCACCAGCTCCACAGACAAGAGTTTCACAAGCCGAATAAGAGCACACAAGTCTCAATGATTTATGAGTACTAGAGCACAAGGGAAGAGTTGTTTTTGAGAGAAATAGTGAGCCAATTTATAGACTCAGCCTAATACCCTTCCATTCTTCGAAAACGGGCCATCTAACGCATTTAATCGATTAAAACAAGTATTAATCGATTAAAATGAGTACAACGGCTAGTTTTTCAAATCTGAAATCCCCAACGGTCAGCTTTAATCGATTAAAATGTATTTTAATCGATTAGCTAATAGATTAAAACAAGTTTTAATCTATTAAAACAGAAAAGGTTGAGTTTTCAGCTTTTACTCGTTTTAATCGATTAATACTTGTTTTAATCGATTAAAACAGTGCGATTTTGACTCTGGACATTAATTATATAATATAAAATTACATGGAATCAAAACCACTAAAAATCTAAGTCCTAGAAACTAAACTACAATTATTACAAAAGCTTTCCATAGCAATACAAGTCTTCATAACATCTTGAATCTTGATTTTACTTGACTTGATTTGGACATCATCAAAACTTCATCTTCATCATTTTGCTAACAAAATACTACTTTGCTTACATACCTTGTCATTGTTATTTGTACTGAATAGGAATACACAAAGGATTAATCAGAACATCTACACACGCTGAATAGCAAAGAACATTCTGGATTAAATCTCTTGAAGACTTCTACTATAAAAAAGTTGTACAAGCCACTCTTCAATGAAAAATCTGATAAAGCACATTACCTTTGATGAAAAGACATAAGTTTGACCTCTCACCTATAAGTTGTCTGCTCTTTTGAAAAATCAACTCAATATCTAACGATCATCTTTAAAATGGGCCTATATAAAGAAGATCAATTGTAGAGAAGAAAGTTGGTGCTCTTGAGAAAAATATAGAAGAATGGTTGAAGCAGAAATATAAAGGAAAGAAGGAAGAGAAGAAAAAGAGAGAGAGAAAGAGAGAATGTGCTCAAGAAAAACCATCCGTCATTGACTCTACCTCATCTTACCTTCAAGCTTATAATGTTTGATGCTTCCAAGAAAGATTGAAGAAGAGAGATGAAGAAAAGAAAAATAGAGCATTAAAGTATTATGCTCGAGTTGGGATGAAGAAATGAAAAGAAGATATGAAATGAGGCTGAATCAGTTGAGGTTAAAATGAAATGAAAAATAAAGTTGAGAGCATAATGAAAAGAATAGAAGAAAAGAAAGAGAGTATGCATTGAACATTCATTCTATTTGCCATCAAGCTCATACACATTCTCTGAAGCTCTTCCATCCAGAGGGAATAGAGAAGAGAAGGAGCATCCAAATCAAAATCAGTTGAATGATCAACAATGTTATTGTTCCAAGTCTACATCATATACATCTCTTCAATCAAAGGAAACAACTTCATTGAAGAAGTGAAGAGAAGATAAAAACAGCAAGTATTCATCCTACTACTCTTCACCCTTACATCGTCTAATGCTTCTCCAAACAAAGGAACAACCTCACTAAAGATATGAGGAAAAGAGCAAGCACAAGCATTAAGATTGAAGATAAATGTTGTTGCTCATCAAGATTACATCGTCTGATGCTCTTTAGCAAAGGAAGCAACCTCCAAGCTATAAGACTATGCCTTAATACATTTATCTTCTCTTAGAGAGTTACTTTAGAATGTAAATTTAAAAATATTCTCTCATTGAGAGTTAAACATTTGTACCTTGTAGTGTATCCCGAAACGGATATGTTGTATGTTCAGAAGAAAACTAAAATACTTGCAACCAGAAGTAGATGATACTCAACTAGACAGTGTATCTAAAGAATCCCAGAATTGTCTAAGGTGTTAGGAGTGACTATAATACCAACCAAGAATGGGTGATACTCAACTAAACAGTAAGATACGAAAATTGTCTAGGGTGCAAGGAATGACTATAATATTCAACCACGAGTGGATGATACTCAATTAGGCAACATATATAGAGGATATCATAATTGTTTAGGATGCTAGGAGTGACTATAATAAAAGTTATAACTAGTTAGTTTAATTGGTTTACAAAGTATAAATTAAATTTTATTATAACTAGTTTGTAGTATATTAAAAAAATACTTCTTTGTAAATTTTTATATCTCACCAAATATATATGTAGAAGAAAAATTATACACACTTGTAATTTTATAAAATAAAAAGTAAAATCAAGAAGTCAACTAGGAAAGCCACCAACTCTCTATACTATAATAATAAGTCTTTTTAGGTTAGAGTTGAAAAAGATAAAATGTATAGTAGGTAAATGAAAGAATAACATAGGTTTAACAAGGATAACAATGTGCATATTAAGAAAGAAAAAAGAATTGGAAATGCGTCATAATAAATAAGTCTTTTCACGATAGAGATAGAAAAAAGAAAATAGATAGTAAGGAAATGACAAAATAACCTCAAAATAGGATAGGTTTCGCAAAAAGAACAATGAATGTTGAGAAAAAAAAAACAAAAATGCGTCATAATAGATAAGCCTTTTCAAGATAAAGTTAAAAAAAGAACAATAAACTTTTAAGAAAAAAAAAACTATAAATGACGAAAAAATCAATAAAAGAACAGTTATCGCTAGAATGGAAATAAATAATTGAAAAATTTTCACAATATTTTCTTTATTTATATATAGTAAATAATTAAAATATAAATATAAATTAATGATTAAAATAATATTTAATTTAATTTTGAGCTATATGAAACATCACTCATCTTCATCAACAAGGTGATTACCAATCTAGAAAGTGGTAGAAAATTCATAATTTTGTAGGATGTATATGTTTAACTTTGAATTTATAATTGTTTTTAACATATAGCTGAGTAATTTTATTTTGTTTTGAAATCACCGTTAAAGCAGTTTAAATATTTTTTTCTTTTCTCATTTAAGATAACTTTTAAAGATAAAATTCTTAAGAAAATTTTATGACAAAATATATTTCATATAAGGAGGAATTGATTATAATAATATTACTGATAAACTTAAAATGAGAACATTAATATTTATGGGGGAAATCAATAAAAATAATATCTAGAATAAGGAGTCTTATTATGTCATTGAATAGATTTTGAGATTAAAAAATAACTATTCAAAGTGGGATAAGTTTTACTATTTAATAGGAAAGCCTTATTAGGTAATGAAAGGGTTAATAAAGAGATTTTTGAAGAGTCTTGTAAGTTACGTTTCAATTATTATTTTTGTGAGGAAATTTCGTCGGCTAATTTGGATGTTATATAGCAGTGGTGTTAGATTAGATTGGAGTGAAAGACAATGGAATTGGTTGTCATACGTGGTCAACTTGTCCTTGCTTAGTTGACTAAGTTGGCATCTTCCTCATGCACTAATTTCTTTAAGCCTTTTATACCTTTTATTCTTTTCTTTGACATTTTGCTCAAAACAATTCTATCCTCAATTCTCTCCTTAGGTTGCAGGCCACTCACTTTCTCCTCCTAACTTTTCTTATCTTGCTTTGAACATTACATCTCATAGAATAAGGGTAGAGTGTTCAAGAGAGAACAAGAAAAAAATGAGCATAATGAAGAATAAGAAAAAACAATAATTTTTTGTGTTTATATAAATAATATTAATATAAAAAAGTAAATAAAAAACTAATCATTTGGGTAAAATATAACACAAAAAAATTGATTAGATGTATTTGTTGCCTTATGAAACCTACTAAAATTTCTAAACGACTTGGTAAACACCTTTGGGGTTAAATAAGTCTCTAGAAACATAAACCACACATATAAGGAAAATAAAGAACGAGAGTAATTTTTTAAAATGAAAATATAATAAAATTTCATAATTATATTGATAAATTTTATTCTGAATAAAATATATCTAGTGTTTCATTTAGAAAAGGGATTGATAGTATCACTTCACTAAATTTATTGTGTGTTCCCATTTTAGTTAAAAAAATATGTTAGAGTGATACTTAAGTGAAGTTTTCAAAAAGATATTGAAGTTTTAAATAAACCGGAATTTAATAATAGAAAAAAAAAAACACATCTTTGAAATCTTCATTGGTGGAAGTCAAATCTCAAAATTATTTAATAAAAAAACATGGATTCGATTCACTCGAAATAAAAAATGATAAACTAAAAATAAAAGTAAATATTAAACACGGCCAACGAGAAGATCCCATTCGCATTAAAAAGAGAAAGAGATTGGAAAAAGAGGGATAATATAGTAAATGCAGAATGTGAAGAGCCCGTAATGAGAGGGCAGTGTGTCCCCACGCGCTTCCCGTGTCTTCTTTAACACGACTTGGCTTCAATCAATCGCAATGTCTTATGTCATTCACATGCACTTTCTCCTCTCTTTCCGTTCCCTCTGTTTTCTTGTCAAACACAAATTCATTTCTTTTTCTTCTACCATTTTTTCCATCAAAATGTGATACAAACCCACATAAGTAAAAGGAAAAAAGAGTCACCTTTTTGTATCTTTTAAGCAAACACAAGTTTAGTGTGCGAGTTGAGTTTGTGCCAGGGGATAATGGGTAACTGTCTAGGTTCTTCGGCTAAAGTAGAAGCAGCTCACAGTTCCAGAACCCCTTCTGGTACTTTTTCTTTTTGCCTTTTCTTTTTCTGTCAGCAATTCTTCATTCGCCGTGCTATGTTTTGCAAGCTTTTAAGTTGTGATTGCAGTTGCAGTTTCATTCGCACCCTTAACATAATTGGAAATTTTGAAAAAATACTGTAGATTTAGCTGCATGTGTTAGCGATGAGGGAAAAAATCTTAAGTATCATACTGAAATCGTCATTTCCAACCACTTTCTATAACCTTGTTTTTTTCTATGTTTTGAAGGGGTGTATCTGATTTTCCTTTGTCATTTGTCAAAGTTGGTTTTTTAAGCTATGGCTTGCATAACTGTGGGTTTGATGGAGTTGTAGATTGTGAATTCTTTGCGGTTTTCTAGCTTTTTTTGTCTACTTTCTGTTTTTGGGTGCTGCAAGCTGGGTTTGTTTGGGTTAGTATTTGCTAGGATTGGGATCACTTGAACTGGGATTGTAGAATGGATGCTTATTTGTTATTAAACATTTCCTTCTGGTTGCTTATCAAATAAAAAAAAAAAAACATTTCCTTGTAATGCGAAAGGTGTGAACATTATATTACATGGGTGCAGTTGGTTGAATTTTAAGATTATTAGCAAAAGTGCCTGTTTTTGTTTGTGAAATGGAAGCATAAATGGACTAAGTGTTTCCACTTCTGCTTGCATCAGGAATTTCAAAGACTAGTCCTTCACCTGTTCCTTCCAACTTATCTATTCAATCATACTGTGAAGCAAGTGATGTCTCAAGTCTTCCCACACCAAGGTCCGAGGGTGAAATCCTGTCTTCCCCAAATCTTAAGGCCTTTGCCTTTAATGAGCTAAAGAATGCCACCAGAAACTTTCGCCCCGACAGTCTTCTTGGGGAAGGAGGATTTGGCTGTGTTTACAAGGGGTGGATTGATGAACACACTTTTACAGCTTCAAAACCTGGATCAGGAATGGTAGTTGCTGTTAAGAAACTCAAGCCTGAAGGGTTACAAGGTCATAAGGAGTGGTTGGTAGGTGTTTTATTTCCATTTCCATGCCCTAGCTTGCTTAAGCATACTTTATATTAGAACCCTACCTTTCCCCTTCCCCTTTCCCTAAGAAAGTTTATCTTATTTTGAATATTATTAATGGTCTAATTACTAGAGTTTTAATCATTTTCCAGACTGAAGTGGACTACCTTGGGCAACTTCACCATCAGAATCTTGTTAAATTGATTGGATACTGCGTGGAGGGAGAGAACCGGCTGTTGGTCTATGAGTTTATGTCCAAAGGGAGCTTAGAGAATCATCTATTTAGAAGTAAGTTATCACAACCATTACACTGTTTTCTTTTAAGTTTGGTTGATTAAGCTATTACCTTATTGGTTATGCAATCAAAGAAACTCACAGAAGGATGAAGATATCAACAATGATAGCTGGTTCCTTAATTTAAGAATGATCTTCTCCGCTATTATTATTTAAGTATGCTTTGATAAGCACTGACTTAGAAATGATCGATTAATCCATTAGTATTTTGCATTGTGATTGATGGGGCTCATTATATTTGACAGGGGGACCACAACCTCTATCTTGGTCAGTGAGAATGAAAGTGGCCATTGGCGCTGCCAGAGGACTCTCTTTTCTTCATAATGCCCAGTCTCAAGTCATATACCGTGATTTTAAAGCATCTAATATCCTACTTGACGCTGTAAGATTAATGCGGATACAAGTGATGCAATAATATCTTCATTCCTGTTATATCATGAAAAATAATTTGTTATCATTATTGAATTACAGGATTTCAATCCTAAACTCTCTGATTTTGGTTTAGCAAAGGCTGGCCCTACGGGTGATAGAACTCATGTATCTACTCAAGTTATGGGAACTCAAGGATATGCAGCACCTGAATATGTTGCAACAGGTAATTCCTTATTCCTTAGCTTTGTGTAAACTGTCGGTACGTTGCATTGCTTATAGGAATTGTTTAATGACCTATATAATCATTCGTGTCCATTTAAACATGCTGTTATTCATTTCAATTGTATGAGAATCTGCATTTTGAACTGATCAACAGTTCAATTTCTTCTGCATAGTAAACTATAAATATCTGATATAGCATACTCGTGTACTTGGAGTCAGTTGGGTTAATTATTATTCTCCTTCTGAATTCTAATCCATATGTTCTAGTCAAAACAGGCAAATTTTAGATCCATTGTTTGCTATAATGCACTGCTCCTTAGGATAGAACTCGGAAACTAACCACTTTCACATGTCTCATTTTCTGCAAATCATCAAACTAAAGCTCCAATACTTTAACAGGTCGGCTGACGGCTAAAAGTGATGTATACAGCTTTGGTGTTGTGTTGCTTGAGTTATTGTCTGGTAGACGTGCAGTTGACAGAACAAAAGCTGGTGTGGAACAGAATCTAGTAGAGTGGACAAAACCATATTTGGGTGACAAAAGAAAACTATTTCGGATTATGGACACCAAGTTGGGAGGCCAATACCCACAAAAAGGAGCTTACATGGCTGCTACTCTTGCGCTACAATGCCTAAATCGCGAAGCCAAGGCAAGACCTCCAATGACAGAGGTTTTAGAAACTCTTGAGCAGATTGCAGCCTCAAAAACTGTATGTAGAAACAACCAATCGGAACAGAAGAGAGTCCATATTCCTGCAAGAAAGTGTAAAGTGCAAATGGGTGCCCATTGAACCATACTCCTACTTCATTCATTGCCATCTCAGCCATTATCTGCTTGTGTGCATCAAATTTTGAATATCTGTATATACGTTCCTTTTTTTATGAGGTTATTTTTGAGAGGACATATTGTGCCATGAACTTCAATGAAATTTCATTTAATTATTAGCGCATGATTTCGTGCAGTAGAAATTCCGCAAAGCAGTATTCTGCATGTTCAGTTATTGTTTGATTGTGGCTATTGAGATATTTGTTTGTAAAACTGTCATTTACACATTGCTGCTAGCCTAGAGTTACATCAAAACTATCCGCATCAGTTGTTTTTGCATGGACTAGTGTCGTAGGCAATCAATCATTAGCAATGGTGTGTGAAGCGTGTAAGAACATGATACACATAAAAGATTAAATAAATAAATACACAATGTAAGGTTAGAAGAATGCAATTATTTGTTCTCATCGTATATTCTTATCTATTATTATTGTCGAAGTTAAGGGGCTAAACGATCGATATTAAATCATCAGATGCTACACGAATTAACTGATTTTGCAGTCTAAAAGCTAGGTACCAATTTGGCCATTGTTGGTTTCTTCTTGCCTTGGTACCACAACAGAGGCAGCTGAATATCATCATAGCTAGTTTGCAGACGTTTTTTTTTTCATTTTAACATTGTTTCCATTTCTCCGATCGATTTAGTGCAGAAGAAAGTTAATCTTTGATGATCATGTTATTAATTTTCTTTTGTCTTCGTTCATTTGAGTTAATTTTGCAATAAAAACGTATTGATCGAGGTGCTCATTATTTCTTTACTAAACTATGTCTCTTTACATATCCTAATTTTTACTTACCCAATATCAAACAAAGACTATGGAAAAAAAAGTGTAAAAATTGGAAGAATAGCATTCGAATAACAGCGGAGAGAGCGTGGTGACGCTTGGCTATGGCGGGACACGTGGCGAGGTGAGCTTGGGTACTGCCATTGGAGATTGTACAGGTGGCTGGGGAAGGCACAAAGAGGATGAAGTAGAAAACGCAGACATTCTTATAAAATGTTTAAAAATGAATAAAGGTTAAAGATTTTATAAAGATGTAACACGATGAGATTCACATCAACTAAGACATCATTCTACCATTTCTGCATTAGAGACAACTTCGTCTTACAAATGTTATCATAAAGAGAAAAATATTAGAGATCTTCATAAATGGTTTTCTACCCAACCACATAACTAACACCTCGTTCAATTAAAAATTTGAACATATCAGATTTGTAGTTTTCATCGGTTATATAATATTGAATTTGTACATCTCTAACAAATTTCAGACTCGCATTCTAACAAATAGTTTAGACAAAACCAGCCTGTACAAAAAGAAGATAAAGTGAAGTCAATACAAAGATGTTGAAATAAAGTCAGATCACATCAAGAAACTGGAATAATAACAAAAAACACTACATTGTGCTATGAGATGAGAGTACATCAAGCAAATCTTTTAAAGATTACATTTTGATGAAAGGAACGAAAGATGTACGAGGATACAAAGGTGTAAGAACTGAAACAGAAGTAAACTGAGATTAAATGATGTAATGTAACAAAAAAAAAAGAGAAAGCAAAATTAATAGAATAACAAGGATAAAAGAAGTGGAAGAAAAGAGGGTGTAAAAACATCAGTAATCATTTGTTTTCAAATGCGAAATTGTTGGAAGTTTTACACAGTTGTTTTGAAGCATCAAAAGCCACCGGGAGCTCCCCCAAACACTTCAGTGAGGACCAGTGAAAGTGAACCTAATCAGTCCTCAATGAAGCGTTGAGGGGAACTCTAGGGGACACATGACAGGATAACCTTTTCAAGTGCTTCTTCAATGCTTCTATGGCTTCTTGGTTTGCAACATGTGTGAACCTGTTATATTTATAGTGATGTTATTGTTGTAGAACCAAGCCAACGTCAACTCTATCTGAAACTGAACCTGGACTTACCTACAGTCTACATGAAACAAAACTTTGATCAACACAGAATCTATTCAGAGAAGTATCACAGTTTTCCTTTCTCTCGATGTCTATTTGATACATAAGCAAGTGGCATGCAAATACTGTGGTCACAAGGGTGAAAATATATACCATGTAATATACTCTCACACGTTCACAAAATTAAAGATGCTTTTAGCTTTTATAATGTGCATAACTTTTGAAGTTATTCTTTTTAAAATTATTTTTTAATAGTCTCCAATATTTATATTTTTAGTGTTTATCTCTGCCGTTGCTTAATTTTAATTGTTAAGATGACTAAAAAGTTAGGCACTAAAATAGAATAGATTGTGTAAATTAAAAATGGTGTATAGTGAGTGTCATCTCAACACAAGTTGAAGAAACTGTTAACTTCTGCTGAAAGTTGAAGTGTCGATGTTCAAGAGTCAAGATGCTAGCAATATTTGCATAAAGTAAATAAGGTAAATTTGGATGAAGAGAGGAAACCACGTCTAAGAGGAAATGGGATAGCTTTAACTGATGAATTTGATTCCAGCATGAAACAAAAGGGGTATGATTCGCTTGGAAAAGTTTGAAGGAGATGGGTAAGAAAAACTCAAGACTAGTCATTTTCAATGTCATTCATGATGTTCTTTCTCCCAATTCTGACCAGATTCAAGCTGGTAAACTTGTATGTTTTTATGGGCTTCTCAAGGTTTTCCAATGCTCTAAATTCTTCATGAATAACATTAGTATGGAGAGTTTTATATAAATATTGTACCATGTTGCTCATTCCATTCCATCACAATTGAAACAGAATATGAAATGGCAACAATGATATATCACAGAAATAGGTCAGCTGTCCCTTATCTAAATGAATTCAAGATACACACATACTATTGAAATGTTTGGGAAAATTGTGTTCCATCTAACTCGAATAAGATATAGTTATTGTTCTTTAAGTTTATAAATAATTCATTCGGTTAAGAATTCAAGGTGAGTGTCTCACATATAAAAATAAATAAGACAAACAGGATATAAATAGAATAATCATAATCTTAAAGTTATAGGTTGAAAATAATTTTTTGATCTCTTATATTAGTATGTTCATAACTCATTTAGGAATTCAAGATTCAAGTTGAGCCTGTCCCAATCATGCACGTTTTTCACTGTTCTTCAAATTTATTAAGAAAATGTTCAACCCATCGATATAATTTAGCCTAAGAGCTTTAATTATTAGGATATACGAGGTCCGTTTTTGTGATTTCATCACTATCTTTTTTTCACATCTCCTCGGAGTTCTAGTTCAAATAAATGAACCACTAAATAATTAATTTAATATATTATTTATGAAGTTAAATTCAGTCTGATCATAGTCTTATATTCAAAAGTAATCTGGATAGTCTTTTTGTCATTAATTTCATAAATAATTTATGCAAATTAGCAGTTAAAAGCCATCACAAAATTGCTCGTTCGAATGAATTTTGAGCTCTTACAATGCCAAAAACGTCTTCCTAAATGGTTAGAAAGATGAGAAAATTAATGTCTTATAACCTCTTGATTTTAGTGATCATATATCACGTCTATAAGCTTAAAAAGGAAACTGGGTTTTGCTTACAAAATTGAAAGTGGTGTGGGGCAGTGGTTTCAGTTCGTAGTAAGGATCATCATGCAGTAAATTTGCTATAAATGATAGTAGTTGCTTGATTTATGGGTTCTTAATCACAGATTACTAATTATTTATTGATGCTGACATGGGCACTGTGATGGGTAAGTTTTTGGTAGCCTGAGATGGTTTAAAGTGTTTTTTCTTTGCTATTGCTTTTGAGCTTTCTGTGGTGGCTTCTGTTGTGCAATGGGATGTAAAGTAACTGTGTGCATGGGAACCAGGTTTGTAGCTTTCGACTTGATGAGTCTGAATTAGTATGTATATAAAGATAACATTGCTGTGGGTGGGTATTCAGAGATGCAAAAAATAATGCGGCTGTGTTAAGATATACAGTTAACCCTTGCACTAGCAGCTACTAATGATTTGCATGGGAGAACTTGTATGGTTTCTGCTACCCCAAACATTCGAAGAGTTTTACCAACACAGTATTTACCAGGTCCCTGAATTTCTTGATCCACACCTCATGAAGGGACCAGAAATGCAACATAACGTTAAAAACTACCATCCATAGCTGAACAGACACAAGTGAAAATTGAATAGGTTATTCCAACCAAAACCAAGTGCCTTTTCTATGAAGTGACGAACGGCTTATCCCATAAAACCATCAAACTTTAATAGCTTAAAGCAAGGGGAATTTGAGACCAACTGATTCAAAATGCAATTTGATGATTGCATTCATTTAAACAAGATCGCATTGGCAAGAAAAAGAGAGGAGATAATTCTACTTACAATAAAATACAGCAAGAACCCCAAAAGTTCACATTCACAGAATTACACACTTAAGGTGAAAAAGAACTACTTAAGGCTAGCTTAAGAATTATACTAAAATCTCAATCCTTCGAACATCACAATAGATCGCATCTCGTAAGCATGCAGCTCTGTTGCAATGAAACATTGAACTCGCCATCCAATATGGAATTCAATCCGATATTACCAGCATGCCTGCATCATGTTCACCTGATACCTGTAGACAACACATGGTTTCTCAAATAAAATCTTTGCGCAGAGGATGATCATCCAAAATTCACACCTGGGTCCCAAGTAAGAATCCTGGAAAGACGGGAGCAGAACCATGGCTGAACCATTCAAATTAAAGTACAGTGGGTTCAAACAATATTCTCCATTTGCACCCTTCTTGCACTGGCAGTCCACTGCCTTCTCTCCCACGTGCCATTAGCTTGGAAGGAAACTGTAGGAAATGGTAAAAGGGATAAGAAAAAGACAAATACGCTTACATATTACAGATTAGGCATACATACAATATTGGGGTAGCCATGTTGATAGCATGTATAGTTAATGAAAGAATCTCTTGCGACATCTAGCAGAACCAAGTTCCTCATACTCAGACTTCGTCACACACATTGCTTCAAAATCTGGACTTGATGCCAACAGTGAACCTCCACGCCAAACACCTAGAATGGGACTGTAGAAGAACCATAAATACTTTTGTAGAAAATATCAAATTAGAAGCAAAAAATATTCAGGGAAGATGCTTACTCTTCTTGAGTTGTTATCTCCACATTATAGTCATCGGGAACTAGAGGTCGAAGCTCCCTCTCTCTGACGCATGTAGAATCAATTAATTAAACATTTACACCATGATATACGGGGCAAAAAAGATACATCACCAACGACCAAAAACATTATGACATAATGGTACGAATTGCAGTGATCCCAACAAAAAACTTACAATCTCTCAGCAAACTGAGGAAATAAGGTGCTTCCACCAGTTAATATGATGCTGCAAAACACAATGCAAACACAGGATTGAAAAATGAGTGTGACAAATTAAGAAACATGCATATATCCCCACCCAGGACCATCAAATCAAATGCTCTGAACTGCCTACCTTTCGTAGAGTACAGGATGGAGCTGCGGGTGGCACGCATTAACAGCCCGCACAATGCATTCTGCTAGCCCAGCTTGGTTCATTCCTGCAGAACATTTTGCTCAGCAATACGCAGAAAAAGAAAAGCCAACAAATAAAGAGAAACAACCAAATTGGACCAACATCATCATTTATAGTCTCTAGAGAAATCGTCAACAAAAATATTAACAAAAATCAAGTTGTATCCACGGACCCAAATCAGCAGGACGGAAGATCATCTCTGGCACAAGAAACCGTTCATTGGTCAAGTCAAATTCCTAAAGATCACACGAAGTAAAACATAAAGTTAAGAATACTGACACAAAAAACAATGGCACACTGCAAGAAACACTGACTAATACATTTTTTGACAAATCAACTCTTTTTCTGTCCTCTGGTTGCTCGGCAATTTCCGAGGAATTCATAATCACGTCTGCCTCCACTGGCAGCGAAGAAGGAAGGCTGCTCTCCCTCAATGCATGATACCGCCGTGCCTGGTCTGGGTACTTAACAAACCCCTTTGTATGTGTGACACCATCCGGAAGCACATAGGTGCACCTGAAGAGATTCTCTTTCCCACTCTTCCTATAAAATCACACGTGAAGTATTTTTCAGGCCATAGTATTATTCCAATGCAGTAACATACAATAGCATACAAAAAATATGTATACCTAAGAGTTACTGTCTGTTTGGTTTCACATTGAATAATCTCGGATTTGTACAAACTTTCAGTACTTATCTCTAAAAAAATTATTTTCAACTCATGCATAAGCTCTTGGAAACTTATTTCATCTTTCCTTCTTATTTTCTTCAGATGAGGTAGGTTACTTAAATCACACAACGGTAGATACACTGATGCAGTAACTCTAGCTCATCCCTCAAGTTTACAAACTCAAACTCAGTTTAAAATGAGTAAAAGGTAAAAGGTAAGAATTTGGTTGTTAAAAGTGAGCAGTGAGCATTGTGAAAACCTGGCGATGGAGAGATCGCGGTCGACGTCGAGGGAGACGAAGCAGAGCTTTTCCTTGACGTCGTCGATGATGAAGGTCTCTTCCATGACGTTGACAGAGCGGAAGGAGACGAGTTCCTTGAGGTAGTTGGTGAGGGCCTTGCCGCCCAAGTCAATCCTCCTCACGGCATAATTGAGTGGGAAGTTGTGGAAGACGGGGGAAGCGTGGGTGAAGGAGAACCCTGCGTCCACGACGAGGCTGCACTGGGCCCGGGAGAGAAGCCCACTGGGCCGGCGGGTGGCCTCGTGAAGGTGGACTAGAGCGGGGGGATGGGCCACGTAGAGGGCCCGGAAGTTGAACTCCTCGAAGACAAGCTCGTCGACGGAGCGTTGGATGGAGGGGAGCGTGAAGAGGGGTTCCGTGAGGAGGAGCGAGGACTGCGAGGGCGTTATACGGAGGACGGAGGAGAAAAGGTGCGACCAGATTTCGCGCTGTAGCTCCGGGTTTATCAGGTACCCTCTGTCCATGGGGCGGCGCACAGCGGCGGAAGTGAGGTCCTCGTCGCCGGAGGTCAGGTGGAGCCATTTCTTAGAGGCTGGGGGACGGTAGAGACAGTTCGGGACCACAGCGGAGGGGTCGCGTTCGCCGCCCAGGCCCGCCTTGATTAACCCACCGCCGTTGTCTAGAACGACGACGTTGGTGGATGTGGACATCAGTAATGGCGGAAGTATTTATTCTTGTTTTCTTGAAAGGGCGTTTTTGAAATGGGTTCATTCAGCCGTCACACTTCCCTCCTGGGTTTTCAATTCAATACTTGAGGGCTTTTCTTCTATTTCTTTTTTATTAAATTAAATACACTTTCCATCTTTTATTTATTTTAATTTTCTTTTACCTTTTAGATAGTGTTTGAATTTGGGAATGGATGTAAAGGAAGCTCAATGGATTAATTTGAGGGAAGTGAGGTGTTATTTGGATTAAGAAATTTGAATATATAAATAAAATAATTTGAATGATTTTTTTTTCAGAATTTTTGAATTATATGACAAGTGTGATAAATTAATAAAAAATTCATTAATAAAATATATGATTATTTTTTATTTTTTTTAGAAATTTGATACAAATTTAAATTTAAGTAGTGAAAATTATATTAAAAAAATTTAAATTGTTATTAATAAAAAATATTAAAATTGTCAAAATAAAAGAAAAATGTATAAAAAGGATTAGTAGGACTAAATTTCAAATATATTTTTTTTAAATATAATTTGTATATTATTAGTTAAATTATTGTTAGCCAAAAATACATTAAATTTTACATAATAAATAAAAATTATCCATATTCATATTAAATTAAAATAAGTTTTGAATATAAAGTTCAATTTGTTAATACCAACCTAATAAATTAAAGATGGAAAATTATTTAATATAATTGATGGATCTTCCAAATTTTGCAATCTTGTGTAAATGTTGTTGAATTTTTGCTTCAAAATCAATATCAAATTGAAAATACTATCTTGGATATTATCATTTATGTTCATAATTTATGCAAACTTATATTTTTTGATTGAGACTCCATCTGGTTGTACCGTTTATTGTTGCATTTGGGGTTATGGTCTAATGTTAGCAACATTTTTTGCAATAGCATTTTCATCATCATCATCATCATGTGCATCCGCATGCTTTACCCTTCCATGTTGCCAAATGTTGTTGACATTAACAATATTCAATTTGGATATGTTTTTGTATCAAAATAGTGATTCCATCCTAATTCAATAAGACTCTCATAATTCAGGTTCACCTCAAAGAGAATAGATATTCTTGTAATCAACATTGCGAATGGAAGAGACATGTTGTTCCTTCTTTTTACCATGTGTTGCATAATCTGATGTGGTCAGTTGATGACAATGTTATATTTCAAACACCACAAGAAGAATATGTCCCCATGAGTTAGTTTAGCTAAATTTGTATATCGAGATGACAACATATGAACAAGCACATAATGCAAGAGTCTAACACAGATATTTAAACTTCCTGCATTCCTAACCATTTGACCATGTAGGTGAGGTTTGACCATGGAGTTTAAAGCTTTAGAACCACCGTATTATAGGTCCTCAAGTATGGTTTGAAAGGATAAGTTGCAACCTTCATATCACAGATTGCATATAGTGATCCAATCTACATGTTTGATTATAATCTTTGTCGATTTCACCTCAATAGAGATATGGTCAATACCATTAACTTTAAGGTTTGTGTAAAATACTTTAAATGTGTTCTTGCAAGGGATAAAACACAACTAAAAGTTGTTTAAATTAAGCAAATAATATTAAAAAGGTAAAAATACAGGGCTTCTATACTATTTTGTCTTAATCTAAAATTACATATAGTTTTTAACGAACTAACCAAACTTCATTAACATTTGAAACCCGGTTATTTTTTGTGGCCTATTCAAGCTTGCAAGACATAATATACTATTTGACTAGTTCCTTCAGGCTAAGCACACTAGTGCAGTCAAGGGAAATGACAATGGTTATTTTCGCTCATAGGCAGCGGTTCCTGAACCGAGGCATATACAGACGAGACAAAAAGGGGTAGGCTTTTTGCTTCGGTTCACAACTGAGGCAAAAAGGGGTAGGAGTTTTCCTCGGTTCATAGGTAACTGAAGCAGTAGCATTTTTCCTTTTTTTATTTTTTTTCGAAGGACTTTTCGCCTCATTTCTTTCTAAACTGAGGTAGTAGAGTGTTTTTTATGTTTTCTCTTTGTTTTAGTCTATAAAAAGTTGTTTCTCACGCTGTTCGAGTTCTCCTAATGGGTCAGTATTCTATTCTGTGAAGACGAACCTTTCAAGATGTTCAAGCTTCAACGATCTTCACCAACAGTTCAAGATTAATAAAGTTTTTGATACAAATAAGTCTATCAATTAAACTTTAAGGGATTAAACAAAAATGTCAAACTTTTTAAAATGAACACACCAGATTGTATTTTGGGCACATATCAATGACATTATTCAGAGAAGTAAGCAAGGAAGCACCTTTGGCATCTTCACTCTCAATAAATGAAGGCAACTCCTTTAGGGACTTTCCATCCAAAGAAATAACAACTTAAACTAAGACTAAAGAAAGGGAAGTGAAATAAGGATTTTTAAAGCTCTTTCTTTATCTAAGTCTTAGATGGATTTACTTTGCTAAATAAACATTTGTATTATTTTGTAGGTCACAAATAAAGATTGGAGACCATAGATAAACAACCAAGGAAGCTTGGTGAGCCAAAGGAAGCAAGGGAATAAAAAAAGAGAAGAATTGAAGTGCTTTCCAGATTGTAAATTCGCTTAACCATCTACACAGTGCGCCCAACCATTTTTGATAGCTTTTACATATTTTGCACGTTTTTAATGTGTGCTTGGCTGAACCTTGCGTCCCAAGCTCCTTAGCTTCTCCAACACACTTCACTTGTGATTCTTAAAAGCTTAGCAAAGTTAGAAAATGAGTCCTCCCTTCACCTATAAAAGAGAGGCTCTTCTCCATGTAAATCTTAACTTTGAAATGATAAAGAAATGTTGTTGAGTTTACTCCAAATTTATCTTCAGATTTTAAACGATCTTGTGCTTATTCTGCACTCCCTCCTAGCTTCCTTTTCTTTTGGAAGGCATTCTGAGCTTGAGAAACGTCATACACTCACCAAACCTCCACTTAACCATTTCACAAACACTTAGCGTGCACCGTAAACATCACTCATTTCTCCATTTTGATGCGTCCATTCTGAGTTTGGGAGAGCTCTCACTTGAACTATGGAGCTGCTTCCATCATTTGGAATCTAGAGCCAGCACGTCCATGCTTGTCTTCAAGAGATAAACTTCTCTATTTTGCAATTTTCTTCATTTTTGTCATGTGCAGTTCGTGTTCACTATTTCATCATTTTTTTTTCATTTATGATTTGATTCAATTCATGTTTTTTGTTGTTATACTTGTGCCTTGTGTGTTTCTTAGTGATTGTTGTTCATTTAATCGGTGAATTTCGTTTGTTTTATTTCAATTTAGCTTGCATTCCATTTTTCCAGTTTTGTCCAATGTTATATGCAATATGCTGTAGTATAATTTTGTCCGGTGTTTGCATTTATTCAGCTATAATTTTTTTACGTTTAATATGAGTTTTGATGCATATGTAGCCATATATTGATCATATAAGGCATTAAGACAATGTCTAGCCTTGATCAAATGAGCTAAAGCATTGCAAAAAAAAAAAAAATTGATTATGTCAAAATTCTGCACAATTTTCCAAATCTGGTGCATATACTTTAATCTGTTTCAGATCAGATTTCTTGATTCTAAAGCTTGAGACAAGTTTATTTGATGATATTATACATGTTTCAAGTAGTGGCAACCTGGTTATGGTTTAGTTGCCTACATTTAGTAGTTCTTTACTGTCATTATTTCATATTGGAGTTTTTCATCAGACTCACTTCATTGCTTGTGTCTTAGGTCATTTAACATCTCCTGGCTAATATTTTGTATCTAGATCTAGACATTAGGGCTTCCATTAGCTTTGTTGGTGTTGTTCAGTTTGATTCTAGTGTTTGTTTTCAATTCTTGTGCAAATTTGGTGTAAAAAGTGCTACATAATTGGCTACAACAGGTGCGTTTTGGTGAATCTGTCTATTTCAGTGTAGTTTAAACATTTGTGCAAGTGTATGTTACCATTTCAAACCTGTGTGCACTGTTCATTTGGTCAATTTTGAGCCTATATGCAGAATCACCATCCAAACCATCAATTTATCTTGAAATTGGAAGTGGACCAATGATTTTGTTGTCCAATCTGTTTCTATATTGCTTAAGTGTTTGCTCACCTTCAAATTGATGATATAAAGTTGCTAGAAGCATCACTTGAATTGTTAAAACACTTTCAAGCATTTTTGGATTTGAAAGCACCATTTTAAGACTCATTTTCTAGTGCAGTTTGATAATCATGTGTAGTTTGAAATTTGCAAAACTTTAATCTTCATTTCTGGATTGACAAAAGTTGGTTTCAAGTTTCTAAATGCAATGATATGATTAAAAGAATGTAATACATCCATAACAAGCAAGAGAAAACCAATCAATACAGTTTTGACCCTAAAACCCGAAAATCACAAAATCTGAAATTCATTGGGGACTTTCATCAAACAGTTTATGTTTTTTTATCAAACAGTTTAATGCACTTGATTTTGATCTTCGATTTTGATTTTTCTTGCTTGTTTAATTTGTTCTAGTGCCTTTCCTAGGTTCCTTTTGTGTCCCTCTTTTGATTCAATACTTAAACTCAATTGAATTCAACTTATTTGGCTTCAAAATTGTGCCACAAAATCTGTCTCGTGTAAATTGTAAATCTGATGCAGCAGTTGGTTTTTGTTGACTAGTTTGGTGTTTGCTTCGGTGTTGTGACGTATTGGTGAGGTGTCCAAGGTGCAGAAGCCTTTCTCTAAGAGGGTAGCATCCTAGGAAGTGGAGAGATTATAGAATTGGCCAAGGGAGTTCTCTCAAAGTTGCATTCTTGCTTCTAAATTCAACAGCATTTCAGCACCTTTGCACCAACATTTTCAAACAATTTGGAGCTGCAACCAGTCTAGATTTTCCAGCTTACCATTTTGTATCATTTTAAGCACAATTTCAAGAGTTTTTACAGCATTGTATCACGAAACATTTGAAGTTTACTTGCTTTTACATTTGCAACTTAAGTGGCTTGGGAAAATGCTCTTTAAGCAATTCCAAGTGCACATTTGAACATTGTAATAGCTTAGTTTTCACTTCTTAGTGTGGAAGTGTGTCAAGGGGCTCAAAATGTCACTTGTACTTTTACTTAGGACCGCTTAGCATTTTGCATTTGCATTGTTTACTTTACTTTGCTTGATTGTCTTTTATGTTTTTTGTCTCCGTGATACATAGGTGCACATTTCATTTACATAAACCTTCATTTGGTTTCTAGGTTCATTTCATCTTGCATTCAAAAGCTTTTGAAAGATTTCTACCTAGAAACTAAGGTAAGAAACAACCAAAGAAACTCTGGCTAGGAAGGACAAGGTTCTTAAGCTTGTTCATTTGTGACTCACCTTTCCTTTTTGGGAGCTATTTGGTTCATTTTACTTCTAGAATCTTTCTAGAAATCCTTCCTAAAAATCTAAAAAGTTTGATGTCTTGTAGTTCCTATAGGTCTTCTTGTTCATATAGGTCCTCTTGGTCTTCTAATTTTGATAAGCCACTTAGTTACAAAGACATTAAAAGAGAACATGACAAAGCTAGAAGGAAGACTTGCTCATTTCATGAATTTGAGAGGATTGAGGATGATTTATATCATCAAGCTAGGGAAAATATTTCATTCTTTGGTGAGGATATTGGTGCATTAACATACCTATCTTAGGAAAGGGAAATTGATGACATGCATCCATTCATTGCTAGAAAAACTAAACCTGAATCCTATTTCCATTCTAGCAATAATGAATCTTATGTCCTTGGTCTCTACTACACTTCTAGATTTGAAGCACATGCAAAAGATTGGTGGGATGAAAGACAATATCATGTTAGGATAGGTAGAAAGTCCTTCATTCGTGATTGAGAGATTGCTATAATTATTGAGAGATTGCATTGAAGATGGAAAAACATTGCTTGAAAGTTTAAACGACAATGGTTTCCTTCTTCAAGAACTAGAATTTGAAATCATACTTAAGGAGCTGTAAACTAAGAAGATAGAGTTGAAGGTTAAGAGACTACAAAAAGAGATTGAGGAAAAGAGAAGAAAAGAAGGAGACAGAAAGGAAGAAGAGAGACGAAAAAGAGAGAGAGAAGAAGAAGAGAAAAAGGAAGAAGAGAGATGAGAAAGAGAGAGAAGAGAAACAAAGAAGAGAAGAAGAAGAGAAATAGAAAGAGGAGAGACGAGAAAGCGAGAGAAGAGAAGGGGAAAAGCGAAGAGAAGAAGAAAAAAAAGAAAGAAGAGGAAAATAAAGAGATAGAGCAATTACTACTGAAGGTTTCTTATTCTTTACTTCTTTTCCAATCATTGTCCACTTTTCAACTATTACTTCTTTTCCAATCATTGTCCACTCTTCAATTATTAATTTTTCTTTTTAAACAATTGTCATTTCATATTCTGTGCAATCATTTTCAAAACATGGTAATTCGAATCTTGAGTTAATGTTACCCTTGTGGAAACAAGTAACTCAAGATAAAAATCAAATAACTTAGATAAACAACCAAGGAAGCTTGGTGAGCCAAAGGAAGCAAGGGAATAAAAAAAGAGAAGAATTGAAGTGCTTTCCAGATTATAAATTCGCTTAGCCATCTGCACAGTGCGCCCAACCATTTTTGACAGCTTTTACACATTTTGCACATTTTTAATGTGTGCTTGGCTGAACCTTGCGTCCCAAGCTCCTTAGCTTCTCCAACACACTTCACTTGTGATTCTTAAAAGCTTAGCAAAGTTAGAAAAGGAGTCCTCCCTTCACCTATAAAAGAGAGGCTCTTCTCCCTGTATATCTTAACTTTGAAATGATAAAGAAATGTTGTTGAGTTTACTCCAGACTTATCTTCAGAGTTCAAACGATCTTGTGCTCATTCTACACTCCCTCCTCTAGCTTCCTTCCCTTTTGGAAGGCTTTCTGACCTTGAGAAACCTCATACACTCACCAAACCTCCACTCAACCATTTCACAAACACTTGGCGTGTATCATAAACATCACTCATTTCTCCATTTCGCTATGTTCAGTTTGAGTTTGGGAGAGCTCTCACTTGAAGTGTGGAGCTGCTTCCATCAAGAAGCTTGATAACAAGGTGCCCACAAATCTTCAACTCTCCATTCTCACATCAGACCACCACCCAACAACTGTGCCACCTTTACCAGACCATCAAAGGCCACCACGCGAAGTCTTCTTCTCCAACTCGTCACAACCATCATCTTCTAAAGTTCTGCAACAAAACCTACTATCTCATGCCACCACCCAATTTTCTCCACCGCATCAGACCATCACCGGAATGCCTCCATGGCCATTGCGATTCACAAATCTCCACGAACGCATCCGTAATCTCTATGAGCCAAATCACAAGTCACTTCCATGTCATTCTCTAGAATCGCGCCGCTATCCATGGGAACCTGTAGGAAATAGAAACCAAGCCAGAGAACTAAGACGTCGTCGTGATTGTCGCCAATGATAACAGTTGAAAAACTGTTATTTTCATGCTTAAAATTGATACTAAAAGCAACCTTTAACACTTAGAAACTAGCTTGAAATCATGCTTTTTGTCATATTTTTAGAAATAAGAGAGCTAGACAGGTTTATGCTTGATTTCAGTGTTTTATGCAGGTTTTAAGGTGAATTTGGTGAAAGAAGTGGAGAAGGATAGAAATGGAATTAGAAAAGACATCAAAAAGTGCAAAAAGAGAAGTCGCAATTACCGTTCAGCGGCAGTTTACCGCTGACCGGCGCTCAGGAGCTCACGTTGGATCCGCTGAGGGGGAAGAATCAACACACGCACTTACCGTTGAGCGGTAGTTTACCGCTGAGCGGCACTTTTATGGGCTTGGACCTAATTTTCTGTAATTTTAGAATAATATATAAGCTTTAGGACGTCCTAGGGTTTGTATCTTTGGCTGAGACGAAACAAATACTCACTTTTCCACTCCTTGAAGGAAGATCTTGGATGCTCAGGCTACCTCCTCCTCTTTCTAGGGTTTTATCTTTCATTCTTTCATTATTATTCATGTACCTTCACCATGAATATGATAAACTAAACCTTGTATTGTTGTTGGGGAATCAATGTAGTCTTGTGAAACTCTCATATATGGAATTTGTTTTAACATCTTATTTTTAAGACTTATGCTTTCTTTCATCATTAGTTAGGGTTTTTCCTCTTTGCGTAAAGCTTGCTTTGTTTAACTCATTCATTGCCATGATTATTGATTTTGTCGATATGGGAACGTACGGGGAAATCTAGATCCGAGGAATTTCTCCCAATAACATATTGGTTGCCGTTAAGCTTTTGCACTTAAGAATTAATTACTAGGAATGTTAGGAATTGTATGAACTCGTAATTAAGGATAGGCCTTCTTGCAAGGTGATTTAGAGAGTGGCATTAGCATTGATGAAAAGAATGATGAATTCCTAAAAGTATATGAGAGTGGATAAGATGAAATTGATAACCCCAACAACATACTCATCCATCTGATTCATTGAAGTGTTTGTATTATGTTTTCCTCCATTGATCAAATTCATGCATACATATTTAATTACTGTCTTTTGCATTTAAACCTACAATCAATTTGTTCTCAAGTCTCAAATAATTAATAAATCATATAGCTAAACTAGGTCGTGAGTTCTTTGGGAAAACGATACTTGGTCTTACCTAGTTTTATTACTTGATACGATTCGGTCACACTTGCCGATTGTTAAACAAGTTTGTGGCGCCGTTTTTCGGTGTTCAAAAATTTGTCATCAGCCACCCATAACCACGCTTCTCCCGCACCAGCAACAACCACATTGTGTCGCGTCGCACCGCCGTCATCATCAATCGTGCCACAACACCTCGCGAGCTCCACGAGGCCGTCATTATTACCATTGTGAGAGCTCTCTCTCTCCTTTGCACAACCTACAATCAGAAAGGAAACCAACAGATCTCGCCACCACCGCCTTCGAAGAAGCCACTGCCAACGTCCATGCAAATCATGAAAACCTCCTTTCATCGTGCATAGAGAACTCGCGACAAAGCATCATCTTTCCTTCGTAGCAGGAGCAAACAGTTTCCCCCAATCTTCATCGTCAATGCCGTCATCATCAAACCATAATTCCCACCACCATCAACATACCTGCAATAAGAAAAACTCCAATCGCAAGTCGTCGCACTCATCTTCTTCACCAGAAACCCCCACTGACGCACCATCACGAAGCTCCGTTCATCACCACCTAGCGTCGCCGCCAACCTCCATGTTTGTCTGCATGGCGCAACCCCGTTCAATCTCCATGGTCGCTGCAACGCAGACAGTGTTCGTCCAACCTCACTTCGCGCATCCACCATCTCATCGCGCCTCAATGTTATCGTTGCTTTAACGAAAAAACCATTCATCCTCATCAGAAACGTCAACCTGCAAAATCAAACCAAACCAAAAAATAGATAAATCCTAAATCCCTAGGAGGCAAAAGATCAGGATTCAAAAAGCAATTTTTTCAGGGTGTTAGGCATCAATTGGAATTTTAACCGGGGTCATATGGTGTATATGTCTCGAGTCCCTAGTGAACCGAGGCAATATCATGATTCAAAATGTTGGCAGGCCAAAAGTCAAATCTGCAGGAATTTTTCAAGGTGTTAATCATCGGTTGTAATTTTAACCGAGGTCATATGGCTTATATGCCTCGGTTCCTCTTGAACCGAGGTAGAAAAGTTCGACTAAACTACGAAAATGTCACCGCGTTCTTATAGGCTTCAGTTGCTCTTAAACCAACGCATATTGTGTGAGTTTAAATCCTCTTTTTTACTAGTGGCATAAGAGTATTATACAATAATTTTCTTCAAACGTTTACACATTATATTATTTTATGTTGTATTTGTATGCATTTAATAACTATTGATGCCACCAATACAAAATTACCTTTTTTTATCAACTATATACTATTTTAATTTAATAAAAGACGATGTAGAAATAAAAAAATGACGAAAATTTTGTAATAAAAAGAACATATATTTAATCGGTTCTTACTAAAACCGATCTAAAATCAAATTTGAGGTCCTTATTACATCGGTTGTAACTTAAACTGATGTAAAATTGCATTGAGAATGAACAATTGCAATGGTTTCTATAACTAACCCATCTAATATTGAGTTAAAAAAATCCACTTTCTTGCTTGTTGATAATGGTTTAAAATATCGTTATCTGTGATGTAATTTTGATACTAAAAGCAACCTTTTTAACTTAGAAATGTGCTTGGGCTTATGCTTTTTCATTAAGTTGTGTGAATAAGAGAGTTGAGGTTGAATTTGATGATTTTATGACTAATTCCCTTTGTTTTGATAGAAAAAGAGTTAATACATGAAGCAGAGATGAAGTGCTAAGGATATAGAGCTCAGAAAGGCCTAGAAAAGCACCAGAAGAGGGAACCACACGAAGCTTGGGCGAGTTGCAGGAGGCTTGGGTGTGGAAAAATCGAAGACAGCCGCCCGGGCGCCCTCCCTGGGCGACGAACCCCGAAGCTTGGGCGAAACTGAAGGCTCAAGCCCTATGGAAGTCGACGTCCATCGCCCAGGCATCCGAGCGTCGCGCATTGCTGATCCGACCCAATTTTTGCTCTGTTTCGACTATTTTGGACCGGGCCCTATTTCTACTCTTTTCCAACTTTATTTAAAGGACCCAGGCGCTCTAGGTTTTGTATCTCTGGTTGGAGCAACACAACAACACACTCTTATACTCTCTAAAGGCGGATATGGAGGCGGGAACTTCCTCTTCTACTCTTAGGGTTTTACTATCTCATGCTTTTCCATTGTTCATATAGTTTCTCCATGTCTATGGGGAACTAAACTCTATTTGTTGTTGGAGAATGATGTAACCTTGTGAACCTTCATGTATTTGAATTGATTCTTAATTTATATGCTTTATTCATTATTTGTTAAGGAATTCATCTGTTTCTAATGCTTGATCTATTTAACTCATTTAGTGCATGATTTATGAATTGCATGAGTGCCGGGAGGTTCCTTAATATTCAGGTTCTTGTTGAATTCTCCCAAGGGTAATATTTCTCAGGGATGAGGGTATGAGTACTTGGTCGTCTTAAGCTCTTGATCTTCAGACTTAATTCTCTAGGAACGCTAGGAATTGTACGAACTAGGAATTAAGGCAGGCTTATTGCGCCAAGGGATTGTGTTCTAAGTACTTTAGTGATGACATTAACATTAATGCATAAAGAGGAATTCTTATATACATGAGAGGGAACTTGGTGAAATCTAACCCTAACAACATATTCATCTCATATTAAACAACATTCGTTCATCTTTGTGTTACTCTACTATTGATCAATCTGCATTCATATTTAATTTGTTGTCTTTGCATTTCAAACCAATGATCTTGTTTATTTTAAGTCTTAATTAATTGAGTTATCACACAACTGTTTAGTGTCGAGAGTCTTCTGGGATACGATACTTGGTCTTACCATTTTATATTACTTGTGCGATTTGGTACACTTGCCAATCCATCAACACTTGCACTTTATTCCAAACACAACTCTTACTATTTTCCTTTATCTTTACCTAGTTTCTGTCGCATGCTAACTCCTACATTGTTGCAACTCTTTCATCCTCAACTTCATTTTCCGATCTCGCGTTGCGTTACTCGTGAAACGCCAAAGCACTACCTACTAATGGTCTCCTAGAACTTTGGAGCATCTTCATCATCAGAAATCATAACGACGAATCGTTGATATTAGATAACATCGATGAATTTAGTGACGATGATGAGTTGGAAAACACGCTTCATAACAAACAAAAGGATGACCACCAATTGTTGTAGTTAACTGATCATGTTCAACCAGTACTTGAATGTATGCAATTCTAGTTAAAGGAGGAAACAAGTTTTGCAATAAAGCAATATCAAAACAACAATGGATATAAATTCAATATTGTTGAATCAAAGCCTAACATATACATAGTTCGATGCTTGGATTACTACAACGATTGTCAATGGCGTTTACGAGCAAGATATAGCAAAGTCCGCCAACAATATGAAATCAAGAACATCGAGGGACCTCGTACCTCTTTTTCAAAAATACTCTCTTTAAGATCATACAAATATTGACAGTAACCACAAAGCCTCGATCGAGTCCAATTTTGTTAGGAGAAATCCCTTAATTCCCATAAAAAGTTTAGTTGCAGAGATTAAACCTCGTTTTGGATATATAGTGTCATAATGAAAAGCTTGGATGATAAAATAAAAGGCTCTTGCAATGGACTTTGGTGACTAGGAAGAATCTTATAATCATTTTCCAAGTGTTTAAAAGTTGTCCAAGATGCAAATCTAGGAACAATTGTCCAATGCACTAGTTCTCCCGTGAATGTCGATGGAGTATCAAACACCTCATGTTATGTTTTGGAAATAGTTTTTTGTTCATTCAGTCCATGGCTAAAAGGGTCCAAATATTGTAAACTCATTGTTCAAGTGGATGGAACATTACTAACAAGTAAATATCATAAAACTTTGCTCACCGCGATCGCTCAAGATGACAATAGAAACCTTTTTCCCATTGGCATTTGGTATTGTTGAAGGTGAGACAAAGAGGCATTGATACGATTTTTTCAATTACTTCGAGAGCATGTTACCCCTCAACAAAATCTTTGCATCATCATTGACAGAAGGAAGGGCATATTATCGGTCTTAAGATAAGAATAAGTTGCTTGGGAAAATGATGGTAGAAACTCTGTTTATTATATACGACATCTAGCCTTGAACTTCAACAAAAAATTCAAAAATCAAGAACTCAGGCGACAATTCATAAACATGGGTACTAATTAACTAATCTTTGCTACCGAATTACTTTTTAAATTTCCTATACTAACTCTTATAATTTTTTTATTATGTTCTTATAACTTATAAGGTGAAACAACCCATTATAATAGAAAAACTTACCGCAATGAGAGACTAATTCTCCCAATAAGTAGCTTAGATAGATAAAGTCCATTAAAAAAATGGTCTCAAGTTTTTGATGTAGGCAAAAGATATGGACATATGACCAAATATCTTGCTAAGTGCATGAACTTTGTGCTAAAAGGAGCACATTCATTACCAATTTGTGCTCTAATCAAAACAACATTTGAGAAGACACAATTGTCGTTTGTTGAACAAGGGTTAAAAGTGAATACATGTTACAAGTAGACCACCAATATCCAAAAGAAATTACTAACATTATATGGAAAAATCAATAATAATCGAAATTTTGGTCATGTTCATCGTGATGATAGAGAAAATTTTGAATTTGACATTCAAGAAATCTCAACCCCTCCCCAATATCGCTCATATCCAATTTAACGCCGGGCTAAATAAATGGTGGTGTGATTGTGGTCAATTTCAAGTTATTCGTCTCTCTTGTCATCATGTCATTGTCATTTGTGCATATTTACATATACAACTAATGCAATATATCGATATGATTTACACAATTCACAATATTTACAAGGCATATGATGTACAATATCACCCCCTTTGAATTGAAGATTATTGGTTTACATATACTGGTCCAAACTTCATACCAAATGCTCACAGGCGACGTAAGGTATCAGGAAGACCAACCACTACTAGAATCCACAAAATGAGATGGATTAATTGATCTCGGATAAACCCAAAAAATATTCTTACTACTACAACGAAGGTCATCATAGGAGGACATGTTCGTATTGTCAATAATTCTTACAACTTTATATTTATAATTTTTTTAATATTAATAAATTACACTTATGCCTTATATTGTATCTTGTTTTCTACTTTATACATTTTATCCAAATTATGATGAGTATAAAGCAAACATCACAAGTTTTCTAACCAACTCACTTTGGTAATCGATTGCCAACTCCCATAATCAATTACTTTCATGTGTTTTACCCATTTTTACTTCTGGTAATCAATTAAAACATTACTGTAATTGATTACATTGACATGTAATTTTAATTACTATGTACCCCTAAATGATTTCAGTATTAATAATTGATTATATTTATTGTAATCGATTACCAGAGTCTAAAAACGTGTGGAAATGCACGACTTCACCTTTTACTGTGTGTCATAACTAAAATCGTGCATCTCTTGCATGACTTTTATATCCGTAATTTTAAAACTTTTTGTTTTTATTTATAACATACAAAGCGTTTTTTCCTTAAAAACATAAAAAAAAATCATATATTAATTTTAAATGTAATAGTTAAGTGTAGTTAATTGAACATTAAATAAACTTAATAAAAGTAATATTTATGACAATGAAAAACTCTTAAAAAGTAATTTGAAAAGGGTTATAATTGTCCAGGGTGGAGTATTGTAAGGAATACTGACACCTGTTATGAATGTCCTTGCATGGGATAACCCCCCATTTAGAAAGGATTCTACTCTGTGCACTGAGCTGCAACTGTTGCTTTCGTTAATGGGAATAATATATGAAATGTTTAAGCAAGTGAACCTGGACGCAACATTGGTCCTTAGAGGGTTGAATCATCCGATGAGAATATTGCATGGAAACAACCGATATCGAGTGGCCACATGCTATTCTGAATAAAGATATTCTTTCAGCTTTTCTCAACACAATGCTTATAATGGAATCTATTAGTGAATGTGTGTATTCTGCGTCAAACTCTGTGATCTCAACTTTCAAGTCATCAAATGTTTCTTCAATCTCATGCACCCATGCATTTCTTCCTTCGTTTGCTTTTGGCTCAATCATACTTTCAACTTTGATTGAATTTTTTATTAAAAAACTATTGAATCAAACATTTGAATGTAATACTAATTAATCGGAATAAACCAATCTGTTAAAGTATAGTCTTGGTGGATTTGGTTACCAACATAGTCTTATCACTATTTAACTTTCTAATTCTTTTATAAATGTTCTTTACTCATAACTGTACGAGTACACATAATTGATAAGTTTGTTAAAATGGACATAATACAAATTTGATTAAGCAATACAATACGAGGATACAATTCATCTACATTATGGTTAAATGATGCTTTATTGCTTAAAATACTAACAAAAAAAAAAGAGAATCTTCACTAATAAAAATTATGTATATTTGTTATTGATTTTTAAATAACCTTTTACAAAAATTACTATCATTTACAGATATTTATATACTCATTATCAAAAAATTATTTTTTATATATTAAATATGTTTTTAATAAAACATGAATTATGAATAGTTGTTGAAATATATTTGTTGATAAGAAACATACTAAATAAATATACAAAACCATAATACAATGAAGAAATGAACAATATAAGGGCTACACTAGCATGAGAATTGGCAGTAGTTTCTCACATAAAATGAAAAAGGTCGTGTGGTGTACACACACACACACACACACATATATATATATATATATATATATATATATATATATATATATATATATATTGATGTATGTATGTATTTTTGTTTAAATATTCCTTTCTAGGTTATTTTTTTATATATGTTTTACTCCCAGCCTTTACTATACTTAGTTTCTAAAAGCGATGATTTTATTAATAGAGGTCTTCTTTTTACGCTTTTTTTTTACATGTAATTTCTTTGAGATTTTAATTAAGGAAAGGCTCGAATTTGCAGTTAGTGGAGGTGTTTGCTTTTTGTGCATGCATGTACTCTTATTTAAAAAGTTCATGATAGTTTAAACACAGTTTACTTATTAAGTCGTAATTGAAAACTTAACCACCGTACCTAAACAACGATAAAAAAATTATTTCATATCATTAACAATAACCTATGTAATTTCTCAAAAACAAATTCTCTTCGACACTGTTCGAAAATATATATAATCAATTAAGAACATTATCCTCTTTATTTATGAAAATCAATTTATTAATAAATAAACAAGATAAAATCAAGAATACACAAGAATATACATAAAAACTCTAAATTCAAAGAAAAAACAATGATAATTAATAATATGTAAAAATTTATACAATATATATAAATAACTTTATGCTGACATTTGATCCTAAGTATTTTCACACTCTTCAAAGTAATAATTTAAACAAAACTTCATAACACTCAATTATTAAATTATAAGAAAAGTCAAATACAAACTTAACATATTTTTTATTCGGGCAAGAAACACCATAGACTTAGAGTTAATTCTATAGTTACCGATATTTATTTCCTAACTTATCCTAGGCAATGTAGGACTTCCCAAGATGTATTATTTTCATAGCCCAACAATCATTTTTCTGATTAAAATAAACACATCTTCATTGTCTATACTAACAATCATACTTCACAATAGAGAGCATATTCGCTTAGAATTAAACAATCACAAATGTTTCCATGCACCCTGCATAAATACTAGCTAGTGTTTGTGTATAATTCTCATACACCTTGTATCAATATTAGCCAAAGCTCGTGCATAAACACCATACACCCTCCATCAATGCTAAGAAATGCACATGCAAAATCTCATACACCTTACATCAATATTAGCCAATGTTCATGTTTACAATTAGAAAACTCATCCTAGCACTCACATTCTACCCAACCAAGAGCTACCATGTGTCACAGTCCTCCACTTTCAAGTCTAACCAACCAGGAGATGTCATATGTCACAATCTTTCACTCTCAAATTTGACTAACCAAGAGTTTCCACACATCTCCTTCTTCCTCAAACATATTTGTAAACACAACCATCATTCTTCATCACCACGCAGCCACCACCGGACACTGTTTTCCATCGCAACTTAGCTTCAATATTATTCAATGTTCATCAAAGTAGCAAGACCTCACCACCACTACATTGTATCCCTCAACGCAACATTGTTGTGCGAGCCTTGCGAAAAACCCAACACAAATCGAACGTTGTTGCCACTGCACTTCAGAATCCTTCACCAAAGAAGGGGACGTGCGAGCCACTCGAAATAGACCACACACCACACGAACCTAGATCCATAATTTATACCGCACAAACAACCGAAAAAGACTTGTTAACCACATAACATTTCCTCCACAAACCTGTTGTAGATCGCGATTTACATACATAAGATCTCCATTGCGCAAAAATGATCTAAAACGCACCAACACAACACGATCCACCAAAGCGAACACCAATAACGACCTCCTCTGCAAAACAAGAAGCACACCCACGAGGAAACCTTAACTCCACTACAGATTTAGCACAACTCCAAGAACTTGGCAACATGACGTTAACAATGATCCTTCCACCAAATTTCTTATTACAACTTTAGCAATTAAGGATGATTATTCAACAATAAGAAATTCATCTTTTTTCTTTCTGTAGAAGAATAGACTAAACTGCAACCACATAACATATTTAGAAAAATCCTACCGAACCATAGCTCTAATAGCACTTGTTAGGAAAAACGCACAATCAATTAATAATATTACTGTCTTTATCCCTAATAATGACCCTACTATCAGAGAAATAAGATAAAAAACAAGGATACACTACTAACAAAGAAATAAGATAGAAAAAATAAAGATACACAAGAATACATGTGGAAACTCAAAACGGGAGAACAAATCCAAAACTTTTGTCTAATGACAACTAGATAATAATACTATGTGAAAATGTGACACTCTACTACAATGAGTATAAGAAAAGTTAAATACAAGCTTAAAGTGCTTTTGATTTACGCAAGAAATATTATTGACTTAGAGTCCATTATACAGTCACCAACACCAACTTTCTAACTTTTCTTAGGCAATATACTTTCCAAGACCTATTATTTTGACAAAACAAACAATTATGACATTATCATTAGTTCAATTAATTAGAAGATCCTAAACATCTGCATGATCTAGTGAGTTATGAAATCGACATAAAGCTATTGAGAATTGATTTTCTTGTGTTAGCTTTTGAAGGCTCCAACTAAGAATCACTTTATCAGCAATTTGTTCATTCAGAGCAACGAGGATCTCTCTCTACTCTTTCCTTAGCATACATTTGGACCAGGTTCAGTACTAGACCCAAATTCTTCTGTCAAATGTCCTCATTCTCTTAGACCATATATGCCCTATAAATAGGACTCTTTGTATGCTTTGCCTAGCCATGAAGCATGACTCAGATTCATCAAATGTTGGCTGTCTCTTGGAGTTCCTCTGAATACTTCACGCGTGGAGCTATATATTTATGTTCAAGGTGTTGCCCTTAACATAAAAAGAATAGTCTTCATCATCCAAGTGAAGTGTTTGGGGGAACTTTTGGGTACAACCAACACTGAAACAAACCTATCAACCAACAACAAACTGTATTTCATTTCATTGAAGTGTTAGGGGACTGCTAAACTGTGGTCCTCCGTTGTCATTCTACATTTCACCATTGATTGTTGCATAGAGCAAACTCGTGTCTATTATTATCTATCGAAGTTATTGTTAGCTACAGTGAGGTTTTGGAGTTCATAACAAGATTCTGGCATCCATTTATGTTTACTTAACTAAAGAATTAGCTTTTTGCTTCACATGTTTATGAATCTTCTGCTTTCTGAGTGATCCCCTTTTCCTCAAGGGCATGCCTCTTGTTACTACTTCCTTCTGATGATTATGCAGGTATGTAAGGCCAATCTCTTTTCCATAAATCTGCGATAAGTAGTTCTAACTTAGATGCAATTAACTAAAATAATTAATGAAGTCTGAGATGAGGCAATAACTCATTTTCTTTGTGTTGTTGAAACTTAGGGTTTCGAAGATTTTCCTTGTTTCCTCTAAGAGTACGCTGATTCATAACCCAAGGGAAATGTGAAATATCACAGATGAGTTGTGTTCTTGACATTCAGAAGGTTCTGCAATGCATTTTACACTGTGATATAATTGTACCCAATGATATATATTAACTTTCCATAGGAACTTAAATATAATTGAGATTTCATTTTTTTAATAATTCCTAGGGTGCTTTCATAAAAGAAAATTATTTTTAAATAATAGTATCAAACTTTACTAATCAATAAAAATATCTCTTTCTTACATCTAATTCCAAAAGGAATATTACTCTAGATAGTATGAAGAGTCAATGTTTCAAATTAGAGAAAATGTGTGGTACCCAATAGAAACATGGGTCATGATATTTTCTTTCTTTCTTTTATCAATAATTTAATGTGTTAATATTTAAGGGAAGTTTACTCATGACTTCTCATATATTAAGTTAAATGATATTTATATTCCTTTTAAGTTTAAAAAAATTATTTATCTCTTTTAAATTTTTTAATAAAATAATAATTATACCCTTTTTAATTTTTGAAAGACAAACACCTTTTCATATTTGTAAAATTATATTTAATTTTTTATTCAAAATATATGAACTAAAACTTAAATAAAAAACTTTGAAAATTAAGTATGAAATAATATTTCAAATATAAAATTGAAAATTTTAAAAATTTAATTATTAATATCTAAAAAATTATATTACAACTTAATTAAAGGAAAAAAATTGTTTTGATATGAACTAAAAAATAGTTATAAAATATATAATTAAATTTATTAACTTATTAATATTTAAATATGATTTTCATATAAGTATGAATATGTTGTAAAAGGTAAACGTATAAATATAAATATAATAAAGATTTAAAGGTCATTTTACTATTAGCATAGGATATGGAAATGATTTTTAAAATCTATACAAAAGTATAAATGTCATTTAAAAAACCCGGGCGGTATAATTTTTCGACAATTAGATCATTCAATTATATTTGTAAAACTATTAAATTTTTATATTTTAAAACTTTAATTTTAATTTTCATATTTTTTAATTAAATATTAGTCAACATATTATTTTAAAATTAAATAAAGGAAGTGAGCCACACTTATTATAAAGAGATATTTTAAAACTTGAAGCTGTGTAATGATTCATCTAGGATGTCACTTATTCTAAAATGATATTTTAGAAGTGATCATAGTTTAAAAATAGTGAGACTCGATTATTTTAATATTAAATGGTTTAGTTATAAATGGTTTTGTTATAAACGAGTTTCATTATTTTTAAAACATTATCTCTCAAGAAACCACTTTTCTAGAGTTATCTTCGAAAGCCAAAAGTGAGTTTATGTATTGGGAGGTTGGATAAATCCTAGTTTGACAGATGTTGTAAGGTGGATAAGTACTAATCAAGATAGTGATTTCAAGTTGAGGAAGTTATTGATTTAACTATGGTTCAGGTTTTGAAGAAGTGAAGATGGAATGCTCAAGTTAGTTTAGTAGTTATGAGAGTTCTATTTTGGTAATCTGATATCATTGTTGGAAACTTTGTAGTTTAATAGTGGAAATTAATGATGCAATATGAAGTCATCATAATGGTTGGGTTTAAGGGTGATCAAGAGTGTTAACAGTTGGAAATAAATCAGAGGGCATGAGTGATAAAGTCAATTCTAGGATGTTTGTTAGAAGAATTAAATGAAGGTCAAGGGAGATAAATCAAGGGTTGAATTGAAGTTAAGGCTAGCAGAAGTTTTAGAAGAGATTAACAAGAGGTAGTGAAAGACAGATAGGTGGTGCTTTCAGTCTGGAAAATCCAATTTTGTTGGTCGTGTGGAAGAATGGTTAAGAGTTGGGGTTTAGGTATTCAGAATTGTCTTGAGAGTAATGGCTAGATCAATCTACAATATTTAACATTATAGCATTTTAGCACAAAGGCAAGATTTTTCATGTCAATAAATTTGTTGGGAGTAGTATTTTTGTCAAATAGGTTATTATGATAGAGAGTATGAGGACAGTAGGTTGTTACTTTTATCCGATGAGTGAATTTTTGAGGACGAAAACTTTTCTTGTTAGGGAGAATGTAGAACCCTAAAAAATGGTATTTTAAAAGTGATGATAGTTTAAAAATAGTGAGACTTGGTTATTTTAATATTAAATGGTATAGTTATAAATAGTTTTGTTATAAACAAGTTTCATTATTTTTAAAACATATAATCTCTCTAGAAACCACTTTTCTAGAGTTATCTACCTTCTCTCTAAGTGTTCTTGATCCTAAGTCATTTGTTTGACTATCAGGAGGTGTCTTTACGTTTGGCGTCAAGGTCTACAAATGTAGTCGATCAATTTCACGAATAGAGTAGGTGAGTTTCGACTTATTTTTCTTCTCCTGTTCCCAAATTTGTTTTAGAATAACCTAGTACTGTTGCATCTGTAATCATGCTTCTTCTAGTCATTCTTGGTTAATCTAGAGTTCTAAAGACTCTGTCTACTTCCAATTTGGTGTTTCGTAGGTTTGTCTAGAGATTCCTTGCGTTTTAAGCAATCAACAGAACGTTCCTTGAGTAAGACAATTTATTGTGAGGTAAGGGAAGCTAATTTGCTTTTCATAATTATAGTAAGATGTTTGTAATCTGTCATTTGGTGTGCATGTGATTATATGATTGTTAGTGGTGTGAAATTTGGAAAAATATGAGTAATTGCACTTTTTGATGTGTTTTTGGAATAATTGTGAATGTATGATTGTTGTATAACTTATAGTGTGATGAAGTGGAAATGTTGTTGAGATAAAAATGTGTTATTATTGATTGTTGAAAGAATTGGAGATTTTGAGTATAAATTGGATATTTAAAGTGATGGGTGTTAACATGTCAATTTTTGGATCAGTGGATTTAAAGAGAATTCTGCAGTTTGGTAAAGGTCTTTGGGTCTATTATATTTGGTTTAAGTCCTAAAATAGTTATAATATGAAGTTGAAATTGAGAAGTAACACTTGAGTGCATTTTATACCATTTTAAAGTGAAATTTGGGGTTTTAAGAGGTGAATTTTAGAAGGAATAATGGTTTAATAGCAGTAGCAATTTGGGGACTGTTTTTGAGCTATTTTGGACTTGTTGGAACTTTTAAAACAGTAAAATCTAATCTATATTGTAGTAATAAGGTCTTGGGAGAGGGTATTTGCATGGTTTTTGGTCAAAAAGAGGGGTTTTAGGTAGTGAATTTCTAAGGGAGTGATTCTGGGTGGAATTGATGAATCTAGAGTCCATTATTAAGTCAATCAAAACTTGGTTATGCAGATTTTTCATAGAAATGGTTGTTAGAAGAATTGGAAATGAGTTTGTGTAGCTTAGAGAAGTTGTTTTGGTTTGGAATGGTCAACTTGAGTTAGAGGTGAGTTTTCTGAAGTTTCTTAGCATTTATAGGGTCCTAGGGAGTAGAAGAAGCGGGGAGAAGTGTCCAAGGTAAAAAAGAAAGAAGGATTGGATTTGTCATGGCGTTGAGTGCTAGCCTAAGCGCCACCTCTCGGGTAACAAGACGTGGGGCATCAGCCTGGGTGACAACTCTTTGTCTTGCTGGCGCTGAGCAGTAGCAGGGTTATTTTTGTTGTTGTTTTGGGTATTCCGGGGTACTGGTCTGGGTTATTTTCTGTTCTTTCATAAATTTTGCATGGTTCCTTATGCTTGGATGAAATGTCTGATGAAGATATCAAAGTGTTGTGTGAACTATTGTAAAAGTGAAAGGTTATGTGTATATCGTTTCAAATGGATTCTTGTGTTGTATGCAATGTATATGTAAATATAAGGTTTATATGAGAATGAAAGTGGTGTTTAATGAGAATGAGAAAAGTGTGTTATGAGAAGAATCTCAAGGAGAGATTCTATTTTCTAGCAAGTTGTAGGAGAATGCTTGATAGAGAGACTACGGTACGCAAGTATCTTGATATTCTACCAACCATTTAAGTCATGTAGAGTGGATGGAGTGGCGGAGAGAATGGTAGGAGGTCTTCACCCAAGCCCTTTGGGTTTTAGTAGTAGATGATTTACGTCATGGTTAGTAGGTCGAGTTACCCTTGTTTATAACTCTGCAGAGTATAAATACTACCATGAATGCATGCCTGTAGTAGTCTATATAAGCATTATATCCGGATAAGTGAGCATAGTGGATGAAGCTTGGTCTTGTGGTTGTATGAATTGTTTGTTCTTGAATCTTGTTTATTGTTAAACTAAATTATTATCTGAGACTTTATTTGTACACTAGCTTACTCTTGCTTCTGTGTTGTGTCTTTGTGTATGTTTTCTCTTTTGCAATGATCACCTTAATGGTGTGAGCTTAGGGAGGATGCCTTTTCAGTCTTTTCAGCATGAGATTGACAAAATAGCAACAATCATAAATAGAGTTTGGTTTTCAAAAGTGTAAGCTCTCTTTCATTGGAAGTTTGTAATTCTTGGTAATTTATCATCTATGTAATGTTTTATTTTAGTAGTTTTATACTACTAAAAAGGATGTTACAACTAATAATTAACAAAATATTATTACTTAATTATGATATTATTGTCTTAACAATATAACTAAAATTTTATTCATTAATATAGTAAAACTTCAAAACTTAATATTTATAACTTGAAATCAATGTTTACAACAATAAGAAACTTATTTTCTAATTACAATTACTAAAATAATGGTAAACTTCTTCTAATTTAGTTTTTACAATGACTCTTCACTATCATGTTTTTTCGTTTTTATCTATATTAATATTTGTTTGTGTATAAAAATACAACTATATTATAGTCACTTACAAACCAAATAAGATGAACTAAAATAAAAACAATCGATCTTACCATCACAATTCACAATTGAATAATATAAAAATAATAAAATGAACTAAAATAAAAACAATCGATCTTACCATCACAATTCACAATTGAATAATATAAAAATAATAAGATGAACTAAAATAAAAACAATCGATCTTACCATCACAATTCACAATTGAATAATATAAAAATAATTTTGAGACATGTTGTTGAAGACATTAAGAAGTGGGAAGAAATTATTTTAAAAGGTTGAAAGTCGTTATAGGTTTAAAGGTCAATAAGGTAATTTACATGCATACAATCAATAATTAGACTTTAGGATGATCGATTGATCAAAAGTCAAATGTTATGAAGATCAAGGAACAAAGTATAATAGCACATAAAATTACAGGGATGGTGTCAGTTAAGGTAGCCTTTAAGTCTTGTGCCTTCTAGGTTTGGTTGTAAACTAAAGAAACTTATGAGATGGACAGATGATAAATGTCTATAATACATTAATTTCCACATATATTTGACAATTGTCATACTTCAAATGATGATATTTTATAAGTAAACAACCTTTTTAGCTTATAATTATAGAATGAGGTACAAAGAATTAAATAATGATGCAATTGAGCCCCAAAATTTGTCGTTAAGTGCTAGTGTCAGCTAAGAAAAGATTTAGAATGTGATTTTTGCAGCTGAGCTACAAGAACATAATATTGAACGCTCGTAAGGCAATTATGAGAGATCTATAATGTGACTTTTGCAACTAAGCCACAAGAAAATAGCGCTGAGAACTAAAGGTGGTTAATCAAAGGTGATGCTAAACATAAGCAATAAGAAAGTGGTACTGAGCACTTAAGGTGGCAAAGAAAGAAGAAAACAATCCGTAAAAGGAAATCTTTGTTTCTGAGCACGATAGGCTAGAGCTAAGTCCCGGTGAAAATTTCTATAAATAAGGATCTTATGTCTTGGTTTTAGGAATTGAGTGGAGAATTAAATATGTAGTAATAGAGTAAGAATATATGTTGGAGGCTCGAAAAAGATGTTATTATTGTAAATTCTATATCTAGATGTTGTTGGATTAATTGCAATATTTTATGAGTAGCTGAACTCTCTTATGTTGAGGTTAGATGTTATTGAATATAGTGAAAACTATGAATGAGATTAATCTCCCTTGTGTTGAATATACACATAGAGTCCTCTATTTATAATAGAAGAAATATAGGCTAAGTCCAAAATACAAATAAAAAATAATAACAGAGTAACTAAAGATAAAAGATAAAGATAAGATAAAGATAATATATCTAACAGATGTAGTCAATTATAATTCTCCATACTCCTACTTCTTTTATATATTTATGCTTTCATGTTTATAGTGTGATTTATGTTTTTTGCTTGGTGGAGGTGACAACTCATATTATTTCATTGGTTTGGATTGAGTTAGAAGATGGGTCTTAAATTGTGATTCAATCAAATTATCTCATTCTTGTTAAAGGATTGTGCATGATCTAGAAGATGGGTTGGATATAAAGTCTTTAACTTAAAGTAAGAATTCATTCAACTAAGAGTGGAGGAATCACACTAGGTTTGAAGTTCTTAAGTTCTAGGTTGCAGGAATGGGTCTAGATCTACCTTGGAGTACTTTAAGAACATTGATTGATTTGTATATTAAATAGGCAAGATCAATGTGATGCAGAACAAGAAGATGAGATGAAATCCAATCATAGCTTCACTCCACTCAATCTATATAATATATATTTCTACCAATATTTCATACAAAAATCCCAAAAACAAACTACCATTATACTTGTTGATTATTGCAATTTGGGTCATCACTTTCATTGATTTATGCTACAAGTCTTTTTTCCTTCTTTGGTAATTTATTTTTCTACAAGTTACTTTAATTTTTTCACCATTCTATCACATTTTCACCTATCATTCTATCCATCTTTTGCATTCGATTATCTTTATTTCTCACTTCATCTATTTTTGTTACATTCCATCTCCATATTCACCACAAACTCAAAACAAACAAAAAGATTGACTTGTTATGCATGTCCCTCTTAGAAGTCCACGTAAGAAAACAATCAAGTTCATTGAACATGTGAGTGCAATTGGTACATAGAGTTAATAATGTATATGTTAGATTAATTCTTTACATCGACATTAAGATTTGAAAATACTCTAGTTATGATTGAAAAACTACTATTTGCTAGCTCTACAAAAAAGAACTTACATCGAAGTAGTTCAATTGTTCAAAAATATAGGAAATCAATCGAGACTAAAAGGGAAAAAAGAATCACTAGTACAAGAAATGGATATTGCATCGGTTTGTTAGCCTGTTACATTGATTTTTAAACCAATGTTGTATTAGGCGATGTAATAAGTGAATGACCTATTACATCGTGGTTAAAACCGATATAATATCATATAATATAACCCTAATTTAAAGGGAATCACTTTAATAGAGAAAGAATTATCAAGTAGGGAGAAAAAGATATTTACATTGGTTGTTCGTGGGAACGAATATAATATTTGTTGTATTAAAAAAGTAGTGCATATTACATCGATTAAGATCATAACTGATATACTATGTATTATTTTTTTAAACCATAATATCATGCAAAACTCAAACACATTCCAAATTGTAAACAATTGAAATACTTAATGTTTTGTAATGATACTTAAACATCAATACTTGTCTTAAGATATAACGAAATATTAAAGCATATATATCAAAACTATTATTCTAAAAGTTAAAAACACAAAATACTTAAAATCCAAATAAAATATTTTTAATGGCTATGAAAACTAATTTTGTGCCTAAAAAAATATCTTACTCATTGCATACGAATTTCTTCTTTAAGTTTGTATTTTTTTTAATGGTTCAACACCTCCGAAAACCTGAAATAGAGTATATGTGTATTAATTATGTTATAATAACATATATGAAAATTAAATATTAATAGTTAAAAAACTTTTACATCTTTCTATGAATTAACAATGTTAACACGAGTTATGGTATACATCCATCTCATGAATTAACAAGATTTACACGAGCTAGCTATGATGCACATCCAATGCATAAATCTCTATCAAATCCAACACTTACTACAACCAAAGTAAATAAAAATAAAACGAGCCATAATGACGTATATACAAAATAGAATCCGACACTTGCTAAAACCAACACTAGTACAGTAAAGGGAAACGACAGCGGTTATTTTTGCTGATAGGCACCGGTTCCTGAACCAAGGCATATTCGGGCGAGGTAAAAAGCAGTGGACTTTATGCCTCGGTTTTGAAACGGGACATATAATAATACGATTAGGCCTCGGTTCTGACAACCGAAATCGTTTCTCTTCCTTTACTGCCTCGGTTGGAGCCTGAACCGAGGCAGTAGGGTCCATTTTTTTTTTCTTCTTCTTTAGCCACTCGTATCATTTTGGTGCCTCTCTTTGCTCACTCAAGCTTCTGTCTTTGCTCACTCAAGCTTCTTGACAAAAATCATTTTGGTGCCCCATGGTGCAGATTTGTTTTACATTACACAAAATCTTTTGGTTTTGGCATTTGAAAAAAGGTTCACGGAAGTTCCAAACCCCATGGGAGACACACTCAGAGGACCCATCTTGACTTTCCCACTCACACCGTACCACACCACGCATGCCGCAAAAGGAAAATTCATTCCAGGGGCCAACACTGCAAACTGAGAGTGCCATTGATGAAGGGTGAGTGAAAATATGAAACACTGATAGAAGAATCAGACAGACACTTGCTCAAGCTTCTTGACAAAAATCATTTTGGTGCCTCAAGCTTCTCAGATTCAATTCAACAAATCAATTTAATAGTCAAATTCAATTTAACAAAGGAACCAAACAAATCAAAACAAAATCAAATCTGGACAAAAAAGCTTCTGGATCCGCACAAGCTGGACAAAAAGAAATGAAATCTGGATCCGCATCCGCCTCCGCCATCACCGCTGCCTCTGTCGCTTCTCCTCCTCCTCCGCCACATCCTCTGCATTCGCCTCCGCGCCCTCCGCATTCGCCCCCGCGCCCTCCGCATCTGCCTCCGCCACAAGGCCCTCATCCTCGCGCCATTCTTCTCCGATATTCTCCTCCAGCCACCGCATCTCATCAGAGATTGTCCACTCCTCTGTCGCGCGCTGCTCTTCCTCCGCCGCCGCCGACTGCGCGATGCCTCTCCTTCCTCTTCATCGGGTGCTCTTTACGGAAACGGTGGCAGATCTGGGGCTGGCAGTGGCGTGGTGTGGTTTAGTTGTGGGAGGTTCGTGGGGGTAAGGAAGAAGCGGTAATGGAATGAAGGGAGAGAAGAATCCAAGAGCGAGAGGAGGCGAGAGCCTGAGAGGGAGGCGAGAGCCAGGGGAGGCGAGAGCGAGGGGAGAGGAGGCGAGGCGAGAGCCAGGGGAGGGAGGGAGGGAGGGAGGGAGAGGCAGGGGAGGGAGGGAGGGAGGGCGAGCCAGGGGAGGCGCGAGAGTGCGGAGGGAGATTAGGTTAAGTTGGGGAAAATTTTGGGGAAAAAAAGAGAGGCTTATATGCCTCGGGTCTGAGCAGTAGAGGCTTATGCCTCGGTCCTTCCCACAAACCGGTGTCGTATAGTTCTTTCACCTCGGGTTCCTCTTAACCGCGTCAGAAACTGCGTCAGACACTAATATTTAGGCACCGGTTGTCTTTACAACCGAAGTAATATCTCTCTTTGGCACCGGTCTCGTCTGAACCGAGGCCTATAAAGTCTCATTAATTACCAAACTGCCACCGTGTCTGAATAGACAGCGGTTTTGTATAAAAAAAGGTCTATTGTGCGAGTTTAAAAGTATATTTTGTACTAGTGCAAAATAAATAAAAACAAAACTAGCCACTATGACGTATATATATATATATATATATATATATATATATATATATATATATATATATAATAATAATAATAAACAAAAGTGCAATTGTCAAAATCCTATTATTGAAATGTTTTTATCCAAAATCATAGCCACGATTATAATAATCTTTAATTTTACCCTTCAAACAAAAAACAAATTCTAGCACTAGCTCATCTTATATAAAAAGAAAAAAAATCGAAATTTTCTTTTACTCATGTTATCATATCAAAAGTACTCTAACCAATAAACTATATAACTTATTTAGTCAATTTATTCGTTCTAAAATATAGAATTTAATTTTAATTAATCATTTTCATTATTCTAATAAATTAGAATTTTCTAGGATTTATGGTTTTTATTTTATTAAAAACTTAAAAGAAGGTTAGTATTTTATTTTAAAATTAGATGGATGCTAGTGTTATTATCACTAAAAAAAAATGTGCAATTTTTTCGAGGGTTATGTTTGAGCTTACCGGCGGTTTTAACTCTCGGAAAATGCATTTTTCGTGGTTGGGAAAACCTAGTCACTAAGTAATTACCGGTGATTTTTTACTAAACCGCTGCAATTTCTGAGGATTTTCAGGGTTTTTGTGAAAAACCGCCGCTATTAACAAGGGTTTGCAAAAATCGTTGAAATTTTCAGGGATTTTTTTGAAAATCACCAGTATTAGCGGGTTACTCAAAAACTGCCGGAACTAGCTAGGGTTCTCTCAAAACCGTCCTTATTTTGCATGGTTTAGTTAACCGGGATTTTAAAACTGCCGAAAATGTATACAACTCATTTTTTTTCATCTTTGATTGTAATAAAATTGGATTATTGTAAAAATGGTTTTATTGACAAAAGAAACAATAAATTAATATGAACTAAAATTGATTAATATTTTATAGAATAAACTACATTGTTCAACCTAATATCATTCATACAACTAATTGTTCACATATAAAATTTAAAAAGAATGATATTCATTATATATGTTCAATATAAATGTTCAATACATATATTCAATACTAAAAATATGACTCAAAGATATTCAGTAACAATATCTAATTTTCTTCTTCTTCATTACATCCATTGTTTGGCACACTCCCTTAATCATATACCTACAATATAACATAATAGTTAGTTGATAATATATTTAATAAAAAAATCATACAAATAAATTTAAGAATTATTACAAATGATCGTTAAAATACTGTAAACTGTGAAGGCAATGGACCTTGATGATTTTGCAACAAAATTGTCATCATTGTCTTCATTTCATTGACTTATGATGTCAATGAAGATACCTATAAAAAAATTATGGCTTAATACCCCTGATAGTCCCTATTTTTGTCAAGTGCATTCGATTTGGTCCCTGTTTTTTTTTTGGTTTAATGTTGTCCTAAAGAATGTAAAATCTGTTCAATTTGGTCCTTTTTGCAAACGTCGTTTAAATCGTTAACGACAGACAGTTCAAGTGTGCACAACAGTGTTAAGATGACATTTAACTACCCACATGGATTCCCTATAGGCAAAGTGAGGTGGATTTTATGTTTTTTGAAAGTGTATTTCTGATATTTAATGAAACCCATCACTCTCCTTCTCTTCCCTATACTAACCAAACCCCAATCCTCTGGTCTCTTCCGCTTCAGCTTCTCTAACTCGAGCCCACCACCTCAAACACCGCCAAAATGCTCCCTCAGTCGCCACAACCCAAGTCTACCCCAAAAGCTATGGTGGTTACTCCATAGATCTCAACTTTGGAACCCCACCCCAAACCTCCCCTTCATTCTTGACACAGGAAGTAGCCTCATCTGGTTCCCCTACACTCCCTGCTACATCTGCTCCCACTATCTCTTCCCAAACATTTACCCCATCAAAAAATTCCTCCACCGCCAAACTCCTCGGTTGCAAAACCCCAAAATCTGAGATTAAAAGCATTTGAATGCACGTTTTTTCAATGTTTTGATATCTGGGTCAACAATTCGGTCAAAGAAGGGGCTTGATAAGCGAAAGCAGCATAATGACTAGGAAAAAAAAATGTAAACAGAAGAACGTATGGTGATTATGAAGTATTAATAGATTAGATGTTAGGCTGAAGTTCAAAATGGAATATTGATTACAAAGGACATGTTATGGACATAAAAGGGCATTCTAATTTGATGAATTGAGATTAAACATAAACATTTAATCCTAATTTTGTTGGTTTCCTGCATGATTTAGTTCTCACTTATCAGCAGCATCTATAAGTACATGTATTCATGTAGTCAAGGTTACAAATTAAAAAGAAGCAAAAGTCAGAAATCACTGAATGGCTAATGAAAAGAATAAGCCATCCAAGCCTGAATACCCAAAATACAAGTATATATATGTTATGATTTAAATCCCTTTCATAAAAAGTCAGACCCGATGCCTAGTGCTTAGCCTGCAGAATCATATAACTGCTACCGGAGTCCAATCTCTCCTCTTGTTATAAAGCAGTCAGCTAGTAACTTACCATGGCGTTAAAGCAAGCATGTCTATAGGCATACCAAATAATCATTTAATCACATTTATATGTCTAGATGCATGAACACACCAAACAAAATAGACTTATATATCTAGTTAGAGTTTTAGATGCGTGAAAGAGAAAGAACAAGGAAGGAAAAATTGATGCAAGGTTTCCTAGTTAAGAACGTATATCTATATTGATAAATAAGCAATGGCAAGAATACCTCAATAGGCCCATTATACACTCCATTATCCCCACCATAAGGGACAATAATATTACACGCTCTGTGTATAATTCACTGGACGAGTCAACTATGCCACTTAGCACGTTAGATACCAAGAGGGAAACCAATGCCACTGGGCCTACTGCAAGCTGGCGAGAAGACCCAAGGATCGCGATATTCCAACAACGCCAATTTGACAAAGATTTGACAATGTCACGTGTCAAGTTTTAATTGGTCGAATTTGAATGTTTTCTTTAATTTAAAATCTGATTTGGAATGGGTTGAAGTTTGGATTCCGAAACTTCCCTCTTCGTTTTCGAACTCTATCTTCTCTCCTTATCACTGTCTTCTCTCTCCATTTTAGGGATTTGAATTTCATTTCAACTTCTCTCTTCATAGCAGTGTTCTCCCTCCTCCATTTTTGCAGTTGTTTGTTCGTCATCATTGAAAGACCAAGTTAAGGTGTTTCTGGGTTGAGAGGTGAGTTCCTGCACCATTGATAAAGAACTGATGTTGTTGTAATCGATTACAGGGAGCTGGTAATCGCTTACCAGTAGAAAAATCTCCTTTTGTACCGAAAGTTGAAGAGTGCTACCCAGACGTGGCTTAAGCACTCCCCAGGAATATTTTGGATTCGTTATGATTGTCTTTTGAAGGTTTTATGGATGGATCATTAATGGTAAACGAAATAATGAAGGGTATTGAGTAATGAAAATTTATAACAATATTAAAAAGCACATACATTAATAAAAAAACGTAATGACATTTCACGAAACAACAAGTTTTGAAATGAAAAGATACATAACAGTATAAAATGAAATGTAATCTAAGAAGATGGTTGTCGATCAAATTGATTGCAGAAGTTAATAACTTCTTCCTCTACGAGTTGTGCAAAAATTGTCATGAACTTGAACTACCTTGGTTCAAACACCTATAGGTGGTTTTCTCCAATTGAGGTGAGGTGCATAACCCATGCTGTCAACTTTGACCTTTGCTGACTATTTTAATCATAACTTTTTCCACAGACCTCCAAATGATGTGATTCTTTTTTTATTAGAAAGTAGACTCAAATATCTTTCCAATGACTACAAATTTATAATTTTTGGACACCTGAGTAGGTGCAGTTAATTCCTTAAAGTTAACGTCTTATATATTTCTACCACCTCTAACCTTTATTGGTTGTTTTGCTCATAACTTTCTCCACCAAACTCCAAATGCGTTGATTCTTGTTTTTTTGAAAAGCCCTTTGAGTCTAGATTCCAACAAAAAAAGAATCAAGTCATTTGGAGTTTGGTGGAGAAAGTTAAGAACAAAACAAGTAGCAAAGTTCAGAAAAACAGAGTTGGAGAGCAGTGTTCATCTAGACGGGGAGTACAGTTGAAGTTTTTGTACAAATTACCCTTGGTAATCGATTACAAGACCCCTGTAATCGATTACCAAAGGAAAAAGGGTATTTTGTACAGAAACTTCAACTGTACTCCCCAGCTAGATGAACACTGCTCCCCATTCTCTATTTTTGTTGCATTTTTCCTTTTTTGAGATGGGTGAGTGAGTTCAATGTTATTCGGTGAGCTCTCTGCACCAATAATGAGGTTAGGTCATTGATTTCTTCAAAATAAAAATGTCCATTTAGGTGGTTTTCTCCAATTGAGGTGATGTGCATAACCCATGCTGTCAACTTTGACCTTTGCTGACTATTTTAATCATAACTTTTTCCACAGACCTCCAAATGATGTGATTCTTTTTTTATTAGAAATTAGACTCAAATATCTTTCCAATGACTACTAATTTATAATTTTTAGACACCTGAGTAGGTGCAGTTAATTCCTTAAAGTTAACGTTTTATATATTTCTACCACCTCTGACTTTTGCTGGTTGTTTTCCTCAAAACTTTCTCCACCAAACTCCAAATGAGTTGATTCTTGTTTTGTTGGAAAGATCTTTGAGTCTAGATTCCAACAAAACAAGAAGCAAGTCATTTGGAGTTCGGTGGAGAAATTTAAGAACAAAACAAGTAGCAAAGGTCAGAAAAACAGAGTTGGGGAGCAATGTTCATCTAGCTCGGGAGTACAGTTGAAGTTTCTATACAAATTATCCTTTTTCCTCTGCTAATCGATTACAAGACCCCTGTAATCGATTACCAAAAGAAAATGGGTATTTTGTACAGAAACTTCAACTGTACTCCCTAGCTAGATGAACACTACTCCCCATTCTCTATTTTTGTTGAATTTTTCATTTTTTGAGATGGGTGAGTGAGTTAAACGTTATTGGGTGTGCTCCCTGCACCAGTGGAAAAATCCCCTTTTGTACCAAAAGTTAAGGAGTGCTACCCAGACATGGCTGAAGCACTCCCCAACAGTCCTGACGACTGTGTTTTCAAGTTTTTATGGATTGATCCCCTGTTGGCCATGGTTTAAGGTGTCCATAACAAGCAATTTCGAGTTTGGTGAGTCCTATGTGGATGGAAGACCCACGAAGGTTGTTTATAGGTTGAGAAGTGATGTTCTGCACCATTCTTTATAGGTTGTTTATACGAAAAAACAATACATTTGGAGAAATGATGCCAACAAAACCACTCGCTAACCAAAGAGGAAGGAACAATGCACCTAAGCGACGAAGGAACAACGGTGTCAGCGGAAAAACGAGAGCTTTGGAGAAATGGCGCACAGAAAGCACTTCAATGGCGGAGAGAGAGAGAGACGACTTCCTCCAAAGACACTGGTGGACCCAAGCGACGAACGAACAACGGTGGACAGAGACACCACTTCAATGACGGAGAGAGTTTCAAAGGAAGGAACTTCAATGACGGAGATAGAATTTTGAAGGATCTTTCGGTGAAGGGGGAGAGAAAGTTTCGAAAAGGGAGAGAGAGAGTTTTGAAAAGGAGGAAAGAAACTTTTGCAGGGTTTCTGAAAAGCGCCAAAAAGTTTCTGAAAATTATTCCAAAAATGCCCTCCAAAATAAAATGAATCTTTAAACAAAATTTAATAAAAACAACCAATGATAGTGAGACACGTGTTGTTGTCAAATTGTTGTCAAAAATCTGTTGTTGAAGAAACGTTTTCCAAGACGCAAATACGGCATACACAAATATAGGCACAAAACCAAAGTCAAAAGTCAAAAGTTAAACTTCTAGCAATACAATGTGGGAAATTGCTTTACCCGAAAAGTCAAAAGGTAATCCAAATCATATCAGGAAAAAAAGAAAGAATTATAACACTGCAAATTCACAAGACAATTAAACACGGAATTGTCCTTAACTATAAATAAACAATCCAAAAGATTCATCCAGAGCACGGAAGTTCAGTAATCTTAATGAGTCCATATATCGGTTCAAGTCCAGCCAATTTTGCATATGACATCGACTGCATCAACAATTAACAAAAACAAACATCGATTATCTCAAAACTACACAACGAGCTAGCAATTCAAAATTCATTACACAGAAAACAAACATTTATGGTTTAATGTCTCCGTAGGTCCCTATTTTGGTCATAAATTTCAAATAGGTCCTCTTTATTTTTGGCGTATCAATTGAGTCCTTGTTTTTGTAAAATTGAATCAATTACAGGCCTGCCGTTAAATTAGACAAACGGCCGTTACAGTATTGGTTAGGTGGCATGGTTGAGTGCAGTTACGTGACATTTAAATTTCGAAACACATTTTTTAAAATCGTTTTAAATGCCATGTTTTATTAGTCAAAGTCTTTCTTTCTTCTTCTCTAACACCATTCACAAAAATTTCAGAAACTCAAACAAAACCCGAATCCAAATCCAAATCCAAAGACCCCTTTTCTTCCTGAATCCAAAGCTTCCACCTTTGCAAGTTTTCTCCAAGTGGGTCATAAAAGAATTAGAAAAAGAAGAAGAAATGTTGCAGCTGTTCTTCACAGTGGCTTTCTCCACAGTTCCTCTGACCCTTTATGTGCCACCGATCAGAAGCTTGAATCTGTTTGTGGAAACAATGGAGTATGTTGTCAGAGAATCAAGAAGTTACATGAACAGGGTTTTTCTTGGACCCTTTTTTGTGGTTCTTGATTTTTCTTGGACCCTTTTTTGTGGTTCTTGATTTTTTTGTGCTGCAATATTTCTCCTTTTTTTTTCTTTTCTTTTTCTTGGTCATCATCACCGCCCACGAGGTCCTCCTCCTCAACTCACGTGACCCCTCCGTCACCCCCTTCGTCCAAGAGCTCCAGGCCAGGATCCTCCGCCACCACCAGGCCTTCTCTTCCAAACATCACGACCACCACACCGACTCCGACCCCGACCACGACCATGTCCCCGATGCCATCAAGATTCTCCCTTTCGAATTCGTGGCCCTGGAGGCCTGCCTTGAAGCCGCCTGTAGCGTATTGGAGAACGAGATCCGTGCTTCCCTCTTCTCTTCTTTTCATTTCTTGCCGACAATTTCCCTCTGTCTTTACCCTAAATCTCTCTCTGATGACTCACAGGCAAAGACATTGGAGCAGGAGGCTCATCCCGCCTTGGACAAGCTCACATCCAAGATCAGTACTCTCAATTTGGAACGCGTTCGTCAAATTAAGAACCGATTGGTCGCCATCACTGGCCGTGTTCAGAAGGTTGGTGGGTGTGATTGATGCATGGCATGGGCTTCCGGGGGTTTGATTATTTCATTGATTGATCATTTGTTCAGGTGAGGGATGAATTGGAGCACTTGCTGGACGACGACGATGATATGGCTGAGATGTATCTGACGGATAAGTTAGCCGAACAGCAGATGGAAGAGAGCTCTTCCGCATCCTCCATAAATGACCACGACGAGCAGGATATTGATGACAGGCATCCACCTTTTTTTTTTCTTTTACCTCTTTTTAACTCTCTTTCATCCCTCTGAATGTAAATTTTCTATCCATTTTTAGGACCACTACAGAAAAAAAAAAAAAAAAAAATATATATATATATATATATATATATTTGTTAAATGCCACGTCAGATAATGAATACACTCACCATACCACGTAGGCCAAATTTAAACGGCCGTTTGTTGAATTTGACGACAGATCCCTAATTGCTGCAATTTTACACAAAAAGGACCCAATTGAGACGCCGAAAAGAAAAAGGACCTATTTGAGATTCACACCAAAAATAGGGACCTACCGAGACATTAAACCAACATTTATCGACTACCTCAGGAACGAGCATGACACCGACGATGATTCCGGCCATTAGATCGACCTGGAAATACTCGCGCCATTTATAGATGTGAATCCAGCGTAGGCAAGGGAGGAAGAACTCAAGCCACTCGAGCCACGTCATCTGCGTGAGCTTTGCGGTCCACCGCGCGAAGGCGACGTTCCCCGACGAAGACGAGGACGAGGTGGCGGTCCACCGCGCCACTAAATAGAGGGCATTTCTTTTTAAATCCACGTGTCTGAAGGAATCCACGTCTCCAAGTTAAATTCCATTTCATTATTAAAAAAAATTAAATTGAATATAAATTACATCCACAAAATTAAACATAAAAAACTAAGACTAAATCAAATACACGTAAAAAAATAGGAACAATAAGAGATATTAAATCAAAATTTATTTAAAAGGTGAAAAATATAATTGTTAATATTAAAAGGAACAAACCAAGTACGTATTTATTAAGTATCCAAGTCCTCTTTAAACCTATGATACAATACGAACCTCACGTAGATGAGTGCAAACCAACTACAAAAATCATGTAGAGCTGATGCAGTCTGACTACTTCTATCTCTAGTATTTTTGTTACTTTTGTTACTGGTTACTGCTGGCATTAGCATTCCCTAGAGAAAAGAAATATTGATAACTCTAAAAGTTCAAAAGTTTATGATTCATACTTATTTTTATCTATTTATAATAAATAGTTTTAGTTTATGAACTATATTATAATTAAAAAATATATAAAAAGATGTCTTTAAGAATATATATTATATTTTGTATTTTATATTTCTAATTGATAATTTATATTATGATATAAAGTTACTTTTAAATTAAACTAAAATTGATAGTCAACAGAGAAATTATATATAATGACAGAGAAAATAGATAGACATAATAGATAGATAAATTATTATTGAATTAAATATTCACTAGATGAAAAATAAATTTTTAAACAAAATCATTGTGTAGAGAACTCTAAAAAAAACTGAGACTGTGAAATATTTTACTATAAGTAACCGTGTAACTGGAAATCTATCTAAATGGAACAATGTATATAAGTTCCGAAGCAAACCTTTATATAGACTGAAATGAAAAACTAAAATGGGTAAAAAATGGCTAGAACAAGTAACAAAAATAATCTGCATCCACATGAATATCAGCAGTATTAGAACTAAAATCCAAATCTGTAACATACTTTCAAATCTTTAACACTGAGGAGCTGTTATTCTTAAAAGTATAGAATCAACTTCATTATAAAAAAATGCATCTAAATATGAACAAGAATCACCATTACTAACATCAGTTATATTAATAGAATCAATGACAAATGCTGAACCAAGAATATTAGAATGAGGAAAAATATCAAACAATGTCAGCAATATTCTTCATAAAATCAAAATACATATGACCAACAACATAAAACTTATTATGAACACTTTCAAAATCATCTCAAAGTTTGGCTTTATTTCAACCCCACCAAACAGAAGAGGCATTTTAAATGTATATAGTATTATCTCATGTAGTTCCCATCTAATCCTGAAATTATTACTGTTTTTCCATCAGCAGCTTTACGATAGAATTCATAAAGGTCATCGAAGAATTGTGTTTCACCAATACCAATCACATATATTCGTAACTAGAAAAATAAGGAACTTCCAATTATGTTTGTATAAAAAAAACAGGACAACCTTGAAATTCATTGTGAAAAGGAAATATTTTTTTTAATAGTTATACAAATCGTGTTTCACAGATTTTGTCTGGCACTATTTGTCGCTGTCTGGCACGGTTTGCCGTTGTCTGGTGTCGTTTGTTGCTGTCCGGTGTCGTTTACCGTTGGCACTATTTTTCCACTATGAGGAGTTGTCCACATAAGTTTGTCACCATCAACCTCTGTTCTTCTCATTCTGACGTCGTTCGCTAATGTTCGCTAATGTTCGCCACCGACCACTGCCACAGTTCAGTCTAGCAACCAATGGATCTGGATTGCCTCCTTGAGTCATGGTCAACCTTGTCTGTGTCAAGGGCTAGTTCTCATCCAAGCACCGCCACGTGCGCCACATCTGTTCAATCTCCGTTGCCACTGCCGTCTTGTTTTCTCTGGCGAAGTTAGGAGTTTTGAACGCATCGAGGAAGGCGACCCATCCCTAGTCATTGTCTCATTCTCATCCACACGCGATGTCATGCACACCTTCTCTCCGATAAGCTTCCGGCACGTGTTTATCACATGCCACCTTCCCGATGTTGGAATCACATCGCGTCACTGTCATTCGTCTTGCTCAACCAAATAAAAAACGAAAAAAAGAAAAACTCTCTGTTTCAACATTTTACCTCTGTTTCAGCATTGTTCCTTAGTCGCTTTCATAATATGTGTTTAGCTTTGCATATTGTAGCAACTGTGATGTTTCTGATGGCTTGTGTCATTTGTTTACAAGTCTCCAAGGAGAGTCAGCGCTATTAGTTGGTTAACACCAAGGAATTTCAACACCAAAGTCATAGGTTGAAGGTTCCTCAAGGCATGAGGGGAGTCTATTTCTATCAAGATTCAGAATCTTAGTCAAACAATTTCATCAGTCCCTTGTCAGATATGTTTTTGGATCCTTTGATGCATATCACGAGGGGAAGTATGTTTTCAGTCATTGCAATATGTTTCCAGCCACTGCATGCCCCATCAGTTAGTGATGGCAGTCCGTGCAGTTTTGTCGTTTCCAGCCATCACCTTGTTAGTTAGTTATGACAATTTAGTCCCTGCAGGCCCCATCAGTCAGTAGTGGTAATTTACTCCCTATAGTGAGGGGGAGTATGTTTCCCGCCACTACAGGCCAATCAGTGATGTCAATTTAGTCCCTGCAAGCTCCATCAGTCAGTGATGGCAATTTAGTCCCTGCAGGCCCCATCAGTCAGTAATGCCAATTTAGTCCCTGCAGTGAGGGGGAGTATGTTTCCAGCCACTAGTCTGAGGCCCCAACTAGTCAGAGATGACAGTCCCTACTTTCAGCCATTACAGGCCTCAATTAGTCAAAGATGGCACTCCCTGTAGTTTTGTCGCTTCCAGCCACTACAGGCCTCATCAGTTTGCATTTTTGTCACTTTTAGCCATGCATGCCTCATCCTTACTTGGCAATCCAGTCTCTGCAGTTTATCGTTGTCTACCACTTATCATTCACTTTTGATGGAAATCAACTTGTCAAAGTCATCCTACTTGAAGGTTCATGGTGCTAGATGAAGTTTCGTGGTTGTCCAATATTATTATCCATAAGCTTATGAGGAGTCTCTTTGGTTATGCTGGTTTGTGAGTCCAATTTGGTTTATAGACATTCTCTTTTGACGGTATGAAGCATATCTACATCTTATTTGAAGCCAGAGTTACCACGTCTATTGCCTCGACATTTTAGACAAGTTGATTTTGTTGGACTGAGTTTATTTATTTCAAGCATGACACATACAATTTTGTATGCTCCAGCTTGAGGGGGAGTGTTAGAATATTTACCCTATTTATCATGATAATATTATGTTTAAGGTTACCCTATTTATCATGATTATATTGTGTTTAGGATTATCCTATTTATCATTATTATATTGTGTCTAGATTACCCTATTTATCATAATTATATTGTGTCTAGGTTACCTTATCATGATTATATTGTGTCTAAGGTTACCCTAATTATCATGTACTCTTGTATCAATTTACTTTTATAAATAGAAGATTATGAGAGGATCAATCAAGCCCTCAAGAATTATTTTACAGTTTCAATCTCAAGTTCCATGTAAATTCCAAAGATCTATGTGCAACAGAAAATGCTGGCAGTTATTGTAATGTTTTCAGTTTTTAAATGTAGCAATTTTGTTTGACAATTTGAAGTTAAAATTCATACAGTTCCAGTAGAAACTTGGCAGTCAATGTTTGAGGATCCATCCAAAGGATCAAACACAACAATGTATTTACAAAATTAAAAGGAACTTTGATCAGATAATGTATTTTATCTGATCAAACTTGTTAACAATTGGTGGAAATCAAATAATGAGGAAGAAGAAGGGGGCAACCTGGACTTCAGATGAGGAACAAAAAACAACAATGTTTAGAGAAATTATTATGCGCACATTAAGTAAAACTAATAGCAATAACTACATGTAAGAGGATAAATTTAAACCTTGATTCATAATCAAACATTCCAACCAACACCACGGACAAATATGGAGGAGGAGGAGCAGCGAGTGTAACCAGCTCCAACACTGGTGCAGGTATTTTGGCTCCCCTTTCCTGCACCAGCAGTAGGAAGTATTTCATTGATTGCTATCCAGAGTCATAGACGCCTCCATCATCAGAGAAATCATCAAATGTTCGCATATCAAGCTGGTAACGCGAGATTCCACTTATCCCACCAAAACCTCTGCAAAACTGTGAACCTTCTTGAGATTTATTGGTGACAAACTCAAGAGTGCAACCAAACCGTTTGTATTCATTTGCAAACCGAAAGAGCCAACTTCTCCAAAGATGAAATGTTTTGAGTTACAACACAAAGATCGAACATCGGTAGATTGAACAAAGAACGAGAGAGCCAAAACCAGATAGCCAAGATCAAACATAGTCTTACCTTGATGGTCAGTGCGGGAGCGCGCCAGAGCACCTCGAACTCGCTCAACCCACAAATGTCTCGACGCCTCCAACTCAACACTCAACCAAGCAGGAGAAGATTGTGGGTGCGGCGAAGGGTTTAGAGGAAAATTTGATAAAGACGAAGAGGGAGGTTAAGGTTTAGAGATAGTTTCAGAGAATTAGATTAGATGGAATATTTCTGAAATTAATGTCTGAAAGCGAGAGAAGGGGATATGAGTTCGTAAGTATTCTAAAAATAAAAAAAATTATATTTTAAGGACATTTTATTATTAAAAAATAATAAAAAAAATACATAAATCGCCGGGAATTATTCGGGTTTCTATAATTATTGTATTGTATCATTACCACAAGAAAGGTAAGTATAATTTCTCTTACATTGGATGAATATTTTTTCACTTCTATTCTACAACTAAAAACTAAAACTTTCATGGTGCGTAGAGAACTTTTAGAGGATAAATCGGGAGATTCTCTATAAAAAAAAGTGTATTATTTGAATAAGGAACTTGAACATAAGTTAAAATTTCATAAATATGACAATAATTTAACTATTTAAAATTATAAAATGTTAAGTTTTGAAAGTTTTATATTTATTTTCAATATCCCATTTTTTAGACTTCAAATTTAGTAAAAGTTTGCTTTTTTAGTATAAAATATTAAGTTCTTTTTGGTTAGAAAAAAAATTCAATCTAAAAAAAGTGAATCACATGTCAATAATCTATTCAAATTAACAGACATAAATGAATTATGAATCAGAGTATATAAAACTTTCTAATTCAGTAAAATAAATTATTAAACAATAGACAAGACCCTTAATTATGGGATTAAACTTGTTTCGGTATAGTAGTTGAGGTCGAGATGCGAATTCAAAGAGTCACGTCCTTTACTCCTAAAATGTCGTTATCTTCACGTTCTCTTCTTACTCAGCACGCTCTAGGTGGAATGGGGTGGGTACCTGCGAAGGCACTCCGACGCTCAAGTCAGAAAAAGGAATCGTAGAACTCTTTTAGTTCAATAGTAGAAGAAAATAATATTTTTCCTCCTCTCTCTCTTAGAAAAACGTACATTTTTCCCTTCCGGTTTTTCATATTTAACCTAGCAGTAAGATAAAAGCGTTTACCTGAAAATCCGGTTGGTTAGAGAACTTAACTGCTTGGAAAATACAACCGCTTGGTCGTACTTGATATTGGGTTAGTTGGTTCCGTGATTTGCGACGTCATACTTGTTTCTAACCGTTTTGACTAAAATTGACCGACCCTTTGTTGACTTTTATCTTTGACTGGGTTTAACAAAGGATCGCTAAAAAACGATCGGTAAATGGGATATAACGATCGCTCGCTCTGGCGGGTGAGTGATCGTTCGGGAACAATCATATGACAACTCGTTATTTTATCCTTAGTGATTGCTTGGCTTACTAGTCGATCGATTCAGATATCTTACCATACAAAACTTAAAGCAGTCAAAGTAAATAGAGATAAATTTTTCTTTAACGTTAGAGGCATTCCCAGTGGCAAAAGCTCCATCGAAAGCCTTGTGTTTAGAGGAGGATTTCAATAATTAAAAAAAATGATATTTGAATTATTTATAACTAATTTTTATTCTTTTTTAGATCTTTTGTTTTGAGAGGATAATTAAAATATTTTACATTTCAATTTTTTTAGACAAAGTAATTGAATTTATTATTTAAATAAAATTTTACTTTTAAAATTTTTATTTTAAAATTAAATTTACAAAAGATATTAGTCAAATTTAAATATTCAAATAATATTTAGTTATTTATTTTAATATATATGTGTATAATGTTTACAAAGAAGGATTATTAATTGTGAAATTTCAATTTTCTTTTTTTTTTTAATTTTAAATTCTATTATTTTAATTATTTGGATTTTTCTTAAAATTTTTAAATTCCATTTTCTTTGTCATTTTCTAGTCCAAATAATTTATTTTATTTTAAAAAATTTTAAATTTACTAAATAATTGGATTACTCTTTTAGCTTGTCTCGTCCAAACATATTATAGACACTTTAGGCCAAGGGTAAGGAAAAAATAATTAATATCTTACTTTCCTTTGCACACCTCTCACTATTTCTCCTACTTGACTAAATTTGTTAGTTTACATATACTCTACAATTACTATTTTATTACCAACAAAATAAATAAATAAATTTTATAACAATTTATTATTTATTAAGGTAGATGTAATTCGTCAACAGTTACGTTTGATTAAAAATTTTGAAGAAAAAAAATTAGAAATAGAATTATGAAATATAGTGTGTGTGTGTGTGTGTATAACTATAGTCAGGTCTTCAAATTAACTAAAGTTGTGCATTCAAATATGACTACATACAATAATCTTCAATTCAGAAGTTACGGAATGAAACATGATTTTAGACTCTTTTATTCAGAAATATAAAAGACAAGAAAGTTGTCCTTTGACATACACTTAACCAAATCAATTTTTGAAATGTAATGAAGATCGGTTTTAGTAATTGAGAAGGAGAAAATAGCCGAATGTGATTTGATCTCAGCTCGAGATTGATAATATTTTCAATCTACACTTAACGTAACGCATTATGATCAGTCTTGTTTTTAAAAAGCTAAAAGATGAACATTCATATTTTTCATGATGGTAAAAGGTAAGAGGAACAATATATTAGAAACGTAAGAGACACCAACAAGTAAATAATATTGTAATTGTTAACAATTTTATGAAATTCTTATAGGTCATTTATTTTCCTTGAGAGGATATATTATTTGAATGAAGTGTTGGAAGGAAGAGTGGGTGACAGCTGGTGCATGCATGGTTATGGCGATTAACCCTAATAATGAAGTATTAATAATCGGTAATTGTGGTCCTTGTAGAAGCTGCAAATAGGAATAATATGACAGTGAACCTGGACGCAACATTGGTCCAGAGAGAGTTGAATTGAGAAGGATAAGAGAATATTAGCAAGGACAGCCGAAATCGAGTGGCCACATGCAATTCTGCGGTGTTGTCTTCGCTGCGTCCTCTGACTAAAGCGGTTCATTTCTGAATGCGTAGTGTTAAATGGAATATAGTACGTGAAAGATTCTGAGTAACTGTTCTTGTTAGAATCACTTTTTTCAACAAGGATATTACTGAGATCTATTTAATTGACTTGACAATGACTTAGAGTTTTCATTCAGCAATTAGGATCATTGTTTCTTAGCAGATATCTGGACCAGGTTCAATCTTTTGTGTTAAATTTCTCCGATTTATGGCCTATATAAATAGGAATCCTATGTGCTTTCCCAAGCCATGCTGAGTTTTATGTGTTGGCTGTCTCTTGGAGTTCCTCTGAGCACTTCACGCTGGGGCTACTTCTATTGCCCTTAACATAGATAGAAGGCTCTTTGTGGTGAAGTGTTTGGGGGAACTTTTGGATACAACTATAACATTACCAACTATTCAACACATTATTTCATACCTCCCAAGGCTATTTGCGTACCATTTAAAACCAACGACGAAATGTATTTCATTTCATTCAGGTGTTTGGTCTTTTCAATTCAACTCCAAGGTGTTGCATTATCATTTTACATTTCAGGATAGATGATTTTATTATTATTAGTATTATTATTATTATTTATTATAATTTTACAAAGCAATCGATAGTTAAAACAAATAATATTGCTAAGAGGCTCTGGATATTAATTACTCTCATCTAATTATACTATTCATTTTTATTATTTTTGGTCTAATAGTTAAACATGAAGCTCTTCCATCAAAAGAAATAAGATTAGAATCCAAGGAAGTATAGAAAAAAGGTCAAAATTGAAAATTTCAAAGGATCACCTGTGTAGGACAGTTGAATCAAGTCCAACACTATGAAGGTGGAGAAGAAAATTTGCTTATGAGTGCACGCATCCAACATGGAGTGTCTAACGTTGGGAAGTACTTTTGTTGATGTATCATTTTTGACTTATTTCTCCTTGGTTCTTCAGTTGAGAGGGGGATCTTTGGTTTTGGAAAAGAAAAAAATGTACATTTTAAAGGTGTGGGATTGCTAGGGTTCCACGAAGACCTCTATCCTTGGATTTCCATCTTCTTTTTGTTCATTTTATTTAGAGCTCTTCATGGCCCATCTTTTTTTTGAGTTATAATATAACCATCTAAACTCTCTGGTATTATTTATATTTATATATGATTTTCCATTCAATATCAGTATTTTGTTTTTAACTTAATGTTTTTTGTGGTTTGATCTTCATATAGCTTTTTATTTTTTTATTGGATATTGAAAATTATCTTTTGTAATTTAGAAGTGAAACAAAAAACATAATGAAAATGAAACTTGATTTATTAACTATCTTAAACTCTTATGTGAAAACAAGTTTACTCATTGAGTGTTTAAGGAATTAATTCTTAATAAAGAGACATAAACTCGTTGTACTAAAGAATTGAAGTTTGAATAAATGTGTAGGTTGACTTTAGCATTAGTGAAAATAAAGTTGAGTAATTATAGATATGAGAGTGTTGTAAACCTAAAAGTTAAATTACAAAAACTTGTTAGAGAAAATATTTTTAAGTTGTTTTGCACGTGGTAAAAAATCACTTGGTCAGTAACGTTGTCATTCAAAACTGTTTTTTTCGCAAGCCAAGACACTTTTGCTCTAACGTTCTCTTTATTTGTTAAATCCGTTTTGATCAACTTTCTATGTGGGATTCTTTCGCAAGTTTTGATCCTATGGGTTGTCTCATACTCTATAAATAGAATACTTCATTCACTCCAAAATACATCATCACAAACCACTCTTCTCTCATTCTTAGTTTTATTCTTTCTCTATTCTTCCATTTCTAAAAATATTTTGGGTTTATTTTTTACTCTTTTTAGAGATTCTTACTAGTTCTAAAATCCTCAGAAATTTTTTAGAAGTTCCTGTTGTATTTTGTAAGGCTTGCGCAATAGTCTTTAAGGACAGTGATCTACATGCCACTAGTAAAAAATTGGGTTTTTACAGCGTACATTATGCCACGGTTCAACAGAAACCGCAGCATAATGGTGCGCGGTGACAGTTTTGTAAATAAATCTAACATATATGCCGCGATTCTGCTCCAAACCGCGGCATATACTCCAGTCAACCATTGCCTTTGACGCCACGTATGAATAAAAAATTAAATAACAGAGTATATGCCGCGGTTCTCTGGACAACCGCGGCATATACCCCTGCCAATTTATTGCAGGTGCTGACTGGGTCAGAGAATTTGAAAAGTTACAGGGGGTATATGCCGCGGTTCTCTAGGCAACCGCGGCATATACCCCCTGTAACATCTCAACTTCTCTGCCAGTCAGAGAATTTCAGAAGTTACAGGGGGTATATGCCGCGGTTGCCCAGAGAACCGCGGCATATACCCCCTGTAACTTTTCAAATTCTCTAGAAGGCAGTTGGGGAGGCAGTTGTGTTGAGCACGTTACAGGGGTATATGCCGCGGTTCTCTGGACAACCGCGGCATATTCTCCTATCTGAAATTAATTTAATATGAATTTGAAATATTTCGAGGTATATACCGCGGTTGCCCGCTGAACCGCGGCATATAGTTTGAAAATAATTTCAAAAATGCCATTTAGGATTATTTATTTAATAAGTATATGCCGCGGTTTCACGTCCAACCGCGGCATATACCTATATTATACCGCGGTTAAGTAGTGAACCGCGGTAGATTCCCCCGTTCAGAGTTAAAAATTAAAACTTGGAACAGTGTCGTCTTCCTCGCGCGTTCTCTCTGTTTTCGCGTTTCTTCTTCCTCCGAACCACCCATCATCTCAGATTTTGCGTTTTTCACCGTTTAAACTCAGAATTGTTCGGTCATTATTCATTTTTGACGGTAAAAACGAGTTTTAGCCGATCAAAATCGTGATTTCGTTGCGTTTTTCACCCTCTCCGCCGCCGTTCCTCTTCCAGGTATTTATGTCCTTTTGCATTCTTAACGTGATTTCTTCATTCGTTTTGGTATAGTTTTGGTAATGTATGAAGTTTCTATAGTTTTGGTAATGTATGGTATAATGTTTGCTTTAATTTTGATAATGCATGAAATTGTTATAGTTTTGGTAATGTATGGTATGGTTTTTGCTATAGTTTTGGTAATGTGTGTTGTAGTTCTTGTATTATTTATAAACCTTAAAATATTATTTATGTAATATTTAGGAATATGGATCGAAATTGGATTAATTTACCACGTATTAGTGCTGAGTACGAGAGAGGTGTAGAGGAATTTATACAATTTGTGCAACGTAATGAGGGGAGAATTGATGATGAAGTGAAGTTTAGATGTCCTTGTGTGAACTGTTTGAATGGGAGAAAGTTGAACGCAACTCAAATTAGAGAACATCTTATATGTGATGGTTTTCTAAGATGCTATACAACATGGATCTGGCACGGCGAAGAAATGGATTTTCCCACTGACTCTCAAAGTGTAAATGTTACTGATTCCACCATGGAAGAAGATCGACCGGATGAAGACAAATTGGAGGACATGATCCGCAATGTTGGAGTAGAAAATTTTGCCAAAGCTCATGTGTATGAGACGATGTCGACTGATGCAGAAACACCTTTGTATGTCGGTTCAACTAAGTTCACACGTTTATCAGCGGTGTTAAGGCTCATGAATTTGAAGGCGAGCAATGGATGGACTGATAAGAGTTTTACAGAACTGTTGACGTTGTTGAATGAAATGTTGCCAGATGGAAATACACTGCCCACTCGTAATTATGATGCGAAGAAAATTCTTTGTCCAATGGGTATGGAGTATAAAAGGATACATGCTTGTCCCAATGACTGCATTTTGTATAGGAAAGAGTTTGAATTTTTGACAAAGTGTCCAAAATGTGGCTTATCACGATACAAGTCAAAAAACAGTAGTGAAGATAATGGTCAGATAGAAAAAAATGGATCTGCTTTGAAAGTAGTTTGGTACCTTCCAATAGTGTCCAGACTTAAGCGTTTGTTTGCGAATCTCAAAGATGCTAAAAATCTTAGATGACATGCAGATGAGAGAAAAATTGACGGGCTGCTTCGTCATCCAGCTGATTCAAATGATTTTGACCATATCAACATGAGTCTGATAAGAAGTTTTGGAAGGGGCAAGAAAATATACTTTTTGCCTTATATATCCGGGTAAGTAAACTTTGTTAACATAATAATGTTCCATATGTGATTTTAATATTTAATAGTTACGTTATTATGAATTTCAGGCGCCATTGGCAACTTCTTGTTATGTCTGTGCAAGACAACTATGCTTTGTGGTTCTGCTCATTGCACAGGCCTCCTCCCACACAACTCAAACAAGCAATTGATTGGTAAGAACCTCAATGTTTGGACTTTCTTTGTTATATAACTGAATGCTAAAACCTTTTTTTATATACAGTTCTATTCCAGCAAGTATGATGATGGACGGGAGATCAATTGTTAAGAGTAGAAAGATTGCTTGGATTTCTCTCAAGGTTTGACATATGCTAAAGTCATACTTTGTTATAATTGTTTTATAACAAATGTTATTCACTAACTATTATCAACTGTGATGATATATTGTAGTGTAACAGACAAAATGGGTCATATGAGTGTGGATACTATGTAATGTATTGGATGACCCATATTGTTCGTTCTCACATCACAAGAAGCTGGGAAACGGTAATATTTAACTTTAACAAATTTTGATTTTTTAACAAATGTTGAATTCATATACACTAATTAAAATGAATTGTCTTTTGCAGAGATTCAAGACTACTACACCAGTTCCTGAGAAGTCACTATTATTCATTAGGAACGCTGCTGCGAAGTATATAGTTAGATTATACAATAGCTCTTAGATTTAGATTTAAACAATGCATTTGATTAGATAGAATTTTCTTAGACTCTGTACTTTATTTGATGTTGAAATACATCTGAACATGTGTTTGTTATGTTGAAATTGAATTTCTGTACATGTTTTTATATGCAGGTCTGTTTTTGTGGTAGTGGATATCACAAAAACAGACCTGCAATTTTAAAAAACTGCAGGGGAATATGCCGCGGTTCTAATCACAACCGCGGCATATAGTGCTTCGTTTTTTTTTAAAAACGAGACATATGGCCGCGGTTTTGACACAAACCGTGGCATATGCTTCAGCCTATATGCCGCGGTCATATAGTGCATTTTTTATTTTTTATTTTTTAAAAAAATGAATTTAGGCAGCGGTTCCCTAGACAACCGCGGCATATTCCGCAATCTATATACCGCGGTTAGAACCGCGGCATAAAGTGTCTGACTTACTACCGCGGCTGAATATGCCGCGGTTCAAGAACCGCGACGTATAGTGAAAATGAACCGCGGTAAAAGCCCCTCGCTGCACTATATGTCTTGGAAAATCCTTTGTTCATGACCTTTATTCTTTTATTGTCAGGTTTTCCGAGAGTAAGGTCCACTGATAAACAACCAATCTTTGTTCTTTGTTTAATGTATATTACACCTTTGGCTTCACAATATTGTCATTCCTACTAGGTTTCACCTCTAAACCCTTGCATTTGAAATGTACACACCCATTCTAGATTTCAGTGTATTCTTTATATTTCCTTTGGTGTCCATTACTATATATAAAATATTCAATAACACACTTTCAATGTTCATGACATCCAAATCATGTAGTAGAAGAAAATCTTCCAATAGAATAACTCGCAAAATATAATGCTTTGTCTAGTTCTACGCTTCTCATAACCCAAAAAATTGTTTTATGAGAATTGTTTGTCAAATCTCTTCACCACTCTTGATGCCACTCTTTCATACGTAAATACAACCTTGTTCTTTCAATATAGAGGGTTTTTGTGTCAAGAATTTTGATAATAATACAACAATAATTTCTTTTTTTGTATATTAGTGGCTAAAATTTGTGCTAACATCAGCACAGTATGTGAATATGAGTTACAAAGATTGGATATTATAATGGGTGGAATGTGATTCCAAGTTGATAGTTGAAATTGTTCAAAATGAAGATATTATTCCTTGGAGATTTAGAATTAAATGGAAAAAGTATATGGACAAACACTCCCATTTAAGTTTGTTCCTATATTTTTAGAGAAATAAATACATAAGTAGATAAATTAATTATTTTATTATTAATGTTATCCATAATACAATAAGGTTGCATAGTAAGATGATTTATCTTTATTTATAAGATATATATGACCTATTTAGAAATAAGAATGGTATGATCACTACAAAAATATGTGATTTTACTATAAGTTTTTATTTACATTATTGACATTTTTAACTCTTAATAAATACATTTCCTATGATTAGAAAAATTGTTAAAAAAATTATCGTCGATAAATATTTTTGATGATTTTGTGTATAATCACTGTTACTTGAGAGGTTTTATTTATAATGCATGGTTGTATAGGTATCTTCATTTCATTTATGATCACTTGCAGTAAATGGGAAACGACACCAGTTATTTTCATCTATACGTAGTGATTCATGAACCGAGATATATACGAGGCAAAAGAGGTAGCCTTTTTGTTTCAGTTCTGAACCGAGGCAGTATGTGGGGGTCTTTTACCTCAGTTGGATTCAAACCAAGATGGTAGATGTCTTTCTTTTTATTTTTTTTTCAAAAGATAGGGACTTTTGCCTATTCAGAAAAAGGGCGACAAGACGGTGAAGTCGTGGTGGCCTTGGTAGGTGTCAGGGACGGACGGTGGGGAGGGAAATCTATTGGCTACGGTAGGAGGTGTGAATGTGGAGTGCATGTTAGTAGACACCGATGCGGGAGTTGGGGTTGTGGGCAAATAGGGTGACTTGCAAGGTGAGAGAGAGGGTGTTGGAAGAGAGGTTGAAGGTGAAGATAGTGGCGTCTTGGAGGGTGAAGCAGGGCTTGGTGGGGCGGAGGATGACCTATATGAGGAAGACAAGGAAGAGGACTAGGAGAATGAAGGCGGTGACGCCGATGAGGATGAAGCAGAGGAGACGACAACTGGTGGTGGAGGCAACAACAATGGCTAGTGGGAGAGGCAACAGTGACAACCAGTGGTGAATGCATCGGCAGTGGAGCGACAAACTGTTCACACGAGATGGAAAGCAACAGTTCGCGTTCTTTGGCGGAAGAAAGAGCAAAAATTGCTTACTGTTTTACGCTTCTGGAATTTAACTATCGAAGAGGCTATTACCTCGGTTATAAAAACAACCGATGCGTAAACCTTCCAAAAGAAATTCAAAATAAAATTATAAATGAAAAATTTAAAATATCTACTAACTATAGGCCTCGGTTTGCGTTTAAATCAAGACATAAAGTGTCTATGACATCAGTTAAAATGAAACCGAGCAGCAGAGGTTGGTAAAATAGATTTAAAACGTTCAAAATCAATTGACACGACATATTGTCTCAGTTCAGTTGGTAAGAGAAAACTAAATACTAAAACACTATTTTAGTACAAGCTGTTTTGAAATATTATCAAAATAGTCAAATTTAAAAAAAGAATTAAGAAAAATAATAAGTTATTGTTAAAATAACAAAATTTTACTGTAAAGTTGTATTATAACTTTAAGTAAAAATATTTTAAAGTTGAAGTCTGGTTTAAACAACACGACTTTAATTTAAAGCATTTTAAACTGAAGTTATTCATCCTTATATAATTTTTACCAACAAAAAATTGTGCTATTCTGAAATGGCTTTAACTTGCATTATACTAAAATTATACCATTTTGACATGATTTCAAACTTTAAAAAAATTATGTAGTAAAGTCATGCCACTTAAAAATATTGTGTCGTGTCTAGTTAACTTATATATATATATATTATCTTTTTCATAACTACCTATTTTCAAAAATATTCTTAAAAAATTGAGCTGATGCTTTTGTCTGCAAGAGCTTCTTTATATTGGGAGTAAACGACACCAATGGAAGTAATCATATATTTCTTATATTGAGGCATTAATTTTGATACCTTAACTTTTTCTTTTACATGTAAGTAAAATAATAAATAATATAATAATATTTAAGTAATTAATTTCATGAGTTCTATTTAAGTTGATTTCAAAGTATTAAAAACGAGCCGCCTGACTATGAAAAAATATCAAGATCAAGTAAAACGCTTTCAATTTAATTGGTTATCAATTTTTCGAATTGATACAATTTTGAATACTCTGAATTTCATATATGATGTGCTATTAAACATAAAATATCTACAATTTTTCTAACATAAATTTAAAAAAAAATTGAGTTTTCATACAAAATATATAATTTAAGGGAATAATATTTTTTTCATATATATAATCAACTTTGAAAAAAAAAACACGACATGAAAAACGAGATCTACAAGTTTGAAAATTTTCAAAATTATTACTGCATTTTTATATATTTTGCTTTTCTAAAAACCAAAATATTTATATGTTTCGATTTTCTAAAAATCAAGGCATATAAAGCGATGTCATAGTAAAACTGCAATAGTGTATAAAATATTCTAGGATTAATGCTGTGAAAACAAATTACAAGATCATTCTAACTTAAAAATCATCTAGTTATTAAAGTAATGATAAAAACAGAGTAATATATTAGTAGGTGTGAAAAACAAGGTCAGAAAGTAGCAACAAAAGCAATTCACAAAGGATACCATATTCATAATGTTGAATGTGTGGGCTTTTGCATTAAACTAGAAAGGAAAATGATATTCCAACAACGCTTTTTTAACACAGTTTTGACAACGGCCACGTGGCAGCTGTGCATTGGCTCAGTAATTTGAAAATCAACCAGAGAAAGGGTTACGGTCATAGGGGTATTTTGGGTTTTCCAGATTAAATTTTTAAGATTTGGGTTTGGCGGTTTAGGGTGCGAAAGACGTTCGTTCAAGCCTTCCTTCTTCTCGTTCGTTCAAGCCTTCCCTCTCGTCCGTCTTCTGTCTCGCTGTGTCGTGTCTTCTCGTTCGTTCAAACCTTCATTCTCTTTCCGTCTTCGAAGCTTCCATCCTCGATTTCGTTCTCTCCTCCTTCTTCAAAACGTGCGTTGAAACCTTGGAGGATCTCTGTGGCTGTGTGTTCCATCTTTACCCTACCCACAACGTTCAACCCTTCCATCCTTTGTGTGGGTCTGTCGTCCACAGAGAAACCATTACATTTTGGTGTAAGTAAAAATGGGCTAGCCCTGACATTGTGTTTTACACTGTGTTTTTGGTTTTCATTAAGTTGAATGATATAACTGAGTGTGGAATGTTATCTTGTTAGGGCCGTTGCAATGGAAGGGAAAAAAGCAAGTGTAAGAAAAAAATTAAATTTTGTGTTTATATATTATTTAATTATCTTACGGATTGTAGTTAGTAATAAATTTTTATGATTTTTTTTGTAGTGGCGACTTCTTATCTCGATGGATTCATCGATCATTATTGAAATGAATCGTTTACTCCGACAGTGTCATGTGGATCGGATTAGGATGACACCATTTATGTGGTGTTTGAACATTCAAAGGCCTGTGGAGGTGAATTTAAAATTAATGAAGGTTATGGTTTGCAGGTGAGTTGGAAATGATAACAGTTTTAGAGTTAGTCAAAAGTTGGTGCCCTTTAGAGTGTTGATGTGTTGATGAGCTTAGGTTTAGAAATGGGTGGTTTAGATATTCCCTTTGATGAAGTAGTTGGTGGATTGGTTGGTGAAATGTTCAAATCAAAAACCATCAGTTTGAAGGACTTGACAGACATGTTTAATGTCATTGTTGATGATAAAAACATTGATGTTGATGTAGTGTGTAGGTTATATATATTAGTTTGTTTGGTTGTTTTCTATTTCCCTAGGAAATCAAGGCATGTTTGTAACATGCCTTTTGGAGTGTTAGATGACTTAGACCGTTTGTGTCTATATGATTGGTGCACCGGTGTATATAAACATATTGTATAGAATTTAAATAAATGTAAGAAGAAAATTATGGGAGCAGGTATCCCCCAGTCAGTCACTCTCAGTGGCAATGTGGCAGTGTTGCAGGTAATATGATATGTAGTTCACTATTTTGATGTAGTGCAGAACATTGTGAATTATGTTTGATGAAATAATTTTATGATATTTTAGGCTTGGGCGGTTGAGAGACTTTCTTTGCATGGTCATCCTTCGCACCGGTTTTTCCCCCGCATAATGAGGTGGTTCCCGTTTAAATCAAGGACCGAAAAAATTGAACATATTTTTATGACCGGAGATGTAAGTGTTTTATTTTTCGTTATTTTGTATGTTAAAATGGATTGTCTATTTTGTCTGAATTTGTTGTGTGCTATTGGTGCAGTTAAATATGGAGTGGTATGTACGAAATGAAGATCGTCATAGGCCGGAAATCCGTGCAGCTTTCAACATGGATGACGGAGGAATGAGTGAAGGATCCTTGGGTGAAGGATCTAAGGTTGACAAAGATGATGATGATGACGAAAGCTCTGATGACGGGGCATGGGAAGCAGGTGCGGAGGAGAGATTGAGGAAAAACAACGAAGATATAAGAGCATTGAATGCCAAGATTGGAGTTCTGACTAGGGAGTTATTTGAAATTTATCAAACTCCAATCTTTCATGAAGCAGATGCATGTGGCCATGATGAAGAGGTTGGGGGTGGAGTTGATGAAGGACATGGAGTTGGAGGTGAGGAGAATGCTGAAGTTGGGGGAGAAGAAGAAGGTGATGGAAATGAAGTTGATGACCCCCTAGGTGCACATGCTGAAGTAAGAGGGGATGATAAAACTGTTGGTAACATTAATTTTATTGAAATAGATGATGATGCTGATGAAGAAGAACCGGAGGTCGTGCCATTGGCTATACCCCCATTGCGGAGTTTTGTTGGTGATCCAAGCACTAGTGTTGATGTAAACCAATTGTATACAGTAGTCAGCATCAGAGAGATGAACGTACACAGGTATATGGTATGAATTGTAGTTGTGGTTGAGGAATATGTATTGTTTGTGATTGACTAATATTTGTATGTTTAGGGTTGTAAGCGAAATAATTGGCCAAAGCTTGAGCACGACTTCAATTTACACTTTGGCCCCAATGAAATACGTTGATAACATGGTTAGTATTGTCACATTTGGTTGTGTTTCATGTTTTAGTTTATGTTATTAATGTGAAATTTTTTTATTGTGTAGGTGGTGTTATTTGCTTGTACGATCTTTATGTACTTTGAGAAAAGGTTGTGCGGTGTTGTTTAGAGGATTCATTTTAGTCCGTTATACTCGGTAAATAAAATTTGATATTGTATCATATTTCTGATTGAAGAAAGTATTTTTGATCGATTTTTTATTGATGATTTTGAAATTGTCCACAGCACCATATTCTTACAGATTATAGGAAGCGTCCACAGAATCGCCATGTATTCACGCTTCATAACTATAAAAGTTATTTGCGTTCCGATCATTTTGGACTTGAAGAATTAGCCACAGCGGACTTTGTGAGTAACCTTGAATTTGCAAATTTTGTCGACTTTTGGTTGTAAATGTGTTACTGAAATTGTTTATATTTTTTTAGTTGTTTCTGCCATTTGTCCACGATGATCATTGGTGGTGTTATTCAGTGAAATTGAGGTCAATGGAGATTTTTGTGATTGATTCATTGGGGAAGGGGATTAGAGACCGCAAAAGGATAGACACAGCCGTTGTAAGATTCGACATCTTTCATTGTTGATTACCGTGTGATTATGACATAACCCTGTATTGTTTAAGTATTTATTGTATTTGTTAACTGGTAGGCTGAAAATATGGCACGGTTTTTTTGCATCCTGATGAATACACCGGAAGGTAGTATTGGTCCTTTGACAGTTAAACAAGCAAATATTCCATCCCAACCAAACTTGTAAGTTTCTTCAACTGTACTGCCGGATTATATTGTGATGTATATGGGCAAAAGTAATCTGATGTTGTGGGTATATTATTTCAGACATGATTGTGGAGTAATAATGTTGAAAGCAATGGAAATCTGGGATGGAGATGAAAAATACAACGGGAAAAGCATGCCTGAATATACAACTGTAAGTTGGAACTGTGTGTTTGATAATATTCTTGTATGTCCTGGTTTCTAATGTGGAAAATGTTGGTTTCAGGAGGATCTGCTTGCGATTAGAAAGAAATATGTGTGTGACTGGATCCTGGACAACGACAACATTAGAAGAATGGAAGCCCTACAGCTATACGACATTGTCTAGGATTGGTAAGAAATTATCAAATTTTGACATGTATAAGATGTTCAAATATGTACCTAATGTTATTTGACAATTTTGACATGTATAAGATGTTCAAATATGTACCTAATGTTATTTGACAATGTACAGTATGTATTTGTAATAAGATTAGTGGTTGGATTTCGAAATGAATTGTTTTTACTTTGTGTTTGTGTTTGTTATAATGACAAAATTAGTGATTGAAAAATGAACACAGCATTATAATAAAAAATTGAAAAGTACGAGACCATTTTCACTAAAATTAATGGTAATTAATGGGAAGGATTTGATCAAGTTCTGAGTGGGGAGATGGGTGTTGGTGATTGATGTGAACGCAAGAAGTGTGGAGTGACCCGTGATGAGTAGGGGGACGAAGTAGTGCAAGGAATGAGTGAGAGTGCTGAAAAAAGGCTCTGGTAATCGTTTACAGCACCCTTGTAAACGATTACCTGAGAGAAAATGGGAATTTGTACAGAAAGTCCAACGCAGGTACTCAGTCAGATGGACAAGGGTTACCATTCAAAAAAAAACTCACTTTTATGCTAATCTGCACCTGTCTGAGGCTTGTGCAGGTGTTCCAGTGGTGGGAGAGGGTGGTTGGTGATGTGATGTGAGTCCAAGGAGGGTGGGGAGACCCCTCATGAGTTGGAGGAGCAAGCTGTGCAAGGAATGAGTGAGAGTGCTGAAAAAAGGCTCTGGTAATCGTTTACAGCACCCCCGTAAACGATTACCCGAGAGAAAATGGGGATTTGTACAGAAAGTCCAACACAGGTACTCAGTCAGGTGAACAGGGGTCACCATTAGAAAAAAAATTGAGTTTTAGGCACTTCTGCACCTGTCTGAGGCTTGTGCAGGTGTTCCAGTGGTGGGAGAGGGTGGCTGGTGATGTGATGTGAGTCCAAGGAGGGTGGGGAGACCCCTCATGAGTTGGAGGAGCAAGCTGTGCAAGGAATGAGTGAGAGTGCTGAAAAAAGGCTCTGGTAATCGTTTACAGCACCCCTGTAAACGATTACCCGAGAGAAAATGGGAATTTGTACAGAAAGTCCAACACAGGTACTCAGTCAGGTGAACAGGGGTCACCTTTGGAAAAAAAACCGAGTTTTAGGCACTTCTGCACCTGTCTGAGGCTTTTGCAGGTGTTGCAGTGGTGGGAGAGGGTGGCTGGTGATGTGATGTGAGTCCAAGGAGGATGGGGAGACCCCTCATGAGTTGGAGGAGCAAGCTGTGCAAGGAATGAGTGAGAGTGCTGAAAAAAGGCTCTGGTAATCATTTACAGCAACCCTGTAAACGATTACCCGAGAGGAATTGCAAATTTGTACAGAAAGTCCAACACAGGTACTCAGTCAGATGCACAGGGGTCACCATTGGAAAACAAAGTGACTTTTAGGCACTTCTTCACCTGTCTGAGGCTGGTGCAGGTGTTCCAGTGGTGGGAGAGGGTGGCTGGTGATGTGATGTGAGTCCAAGGAGGGTTGGGAGACCCCTCATGAGTATGAGGAGCAAGCTGTGCAAGGAATGACTCAGAGTGTTGAAAAAAGGCTCTGGTAATTGTTTACAGCACCCTTGTAAACGATTACCCGAGAGAAAATGGGAATCTGTACAGAAAGTCCAACGGCAGGTACTCAGTCAGATGAACGGGGGTCACCATTCGAAACAAAACTGAATTTTAGGCTAATCTGCACCTGTCTGAGGCTTGTGCAGGTGTTCTAGTAGTGGGAGAGGGTGGCTGGTGATGTGATGTGAGTCCAAGGAGGGTGGGGAGACCCCTCATGAGTTGGAGGAGCAAGCTGTGCAAGGAATGAGTGAGAGTGCTGAAAAAAGGTTCTGGTAATCGTTCACTGAGTACCTGTGTTGGACTTTCTGTACAAATTGGCAATTCCTCTCGTGTAATCGTTTACAGGGGTGCTGTAAACGATTACCAGAGCCTTTTTTCCGCACTCTCACTCATTCCTTGCACAGGTTGCTCCTCCAACTCATGAGGGGTCTCCCCACCCTCCTTGGACTCACATCACATCACCAGCCACCCTCTCCCACCACTAGAACACCTGCACCAGCCTCAGACAGGTGCAGAAGTGCCTAAAAGTCACTTTTGTTTCCAATGGTGACCCCTGTTCATCTCACTGAGTGCCTGTGTTGGACTTTCTGTACAAATTTGCAATTCCTCTCGGGTAATCGTTTACAGGGGTGCTGTAAACGATTACCAGAACCTTTTTTCAGCACTTTCACTCATTCCTTGCACAGCTTGCTCCTCCAACTCATGAGGGGTCTCCCCACCCTCCTTGGACTCACATCACATCACCCGCCACCCTCTCCCACCACTGGAACACCTGCACAAGCCTCATACAGGTGCAGATAAGCCTAAAACTCAGTTTTGTTTCGAATGGTGACCCCTGTTCATCTGACTGAGTACCTGCGTTGGACTTTTTGTACAGATTCCCATTTTCTCTCGGGTAATCGTTTACAGGGGTGCTGTAAACGATTACCAGAGCCTTTTTTCAGCACTCTCACTCATTCCTTGCACAGCTTGCTCCTCCAACTCATGAGGGGCCACCCCACACTCCTTGGACTCACATCACATCACATGTTACTCAAAATGACCACTCAAACACCAACATCTTACAAACAAGCCTGCAACTTAGGAGGCAAAAAAATTACGACATTCTGAAATCGACAAACCCACAACTCATAATAACAATGGTATTGAATAGATAAAATATGACACCAATTCAAACCAAAACTCAAATTTTATTTCATTGAACTAAATCGGATACATTAAACATTGTTTTCTTAATCTATTTACAATGATTATAATTTTCATTACTTTCCAAATAACATTTTCAATCAACTAAATACACAGATCACTCATTTTTTATTCTAAGCACTACGGTCCCAGTGTATGGAGTCCTAAGTGCTCTTCCCTTGTAACGCCTTCGTGATCCAACCCTAACATACGTCTTCAAAGGTTGTTCATTTCCGTCAATGTCAGTAGGGGATACAAAACCAGTGTTCATAGATGGTTCTGTACGAGACACACTTTGTCCAACGTCATCTTTATTTTGCCTTCTTGCCTTCTCTTCAGCCAATTGTGCCTCCAAAGTTGCAACCCTCCTTTTAAGTTCTTCAATTAGAAATTCTTGTTCCTCTAAGGCACGCATAAAAGTTTCTCTGCGAATTCTTTTTTGTTTCTTCTTTCCTCTTGGTTTAGCATCCTTTCTTTTAGGTGTTGGTCTGTATTCCTCCTTATCCTTCGTTGAAGGACCACCATAAACATCGTCAACAACCTGAAATTTAACAACACATTACAGATTACACAACTTTTGTCAATATATGAAAACATAACAAAACTTTTGATAACAAACAACTTACCAAACCTGTCTCCATACACGAACTTGTCTCCAACACTTATATTCATCCAATGCAATATTCGTGGAAATTTATCAATAGGACCTTTTGGTGGAACAAAGAGCTCAAAAAACCATACCTAAGACAAATAAATCATCTTAACTTGTAAGAAACTTAATTCAAAAAACAATTTAAGTAATTACATCAAATACTATTAATTACCTGCAGCATGTACACACAACCATCGACGTAAACGTTTGAAATACCTTTGCCTTTCTTCAAGCCTTCTGAAGCTTTGCACAAACTATGTAACAGAAAACGATAAACTACACTACCCCAACAATAACTACCCAAAGCACTTAAGTTGTCAACAAGATTAAACATTACGGGAAACACTTTCCCGCTACGTTTTGGAAATAAAATCTCACTTATCCCTACCAGGAGGTAAAGGCTACAAAAATGAGAACAAGGGATCTTTTTCTTTTGTTTTCGCATTAGAATTTTGTATATTGAATTCAATTCCTTTGTTCCTTTGCCTATGTATTTCACACATTCACTATTGCCCAGCTCTTCCTTTAAGTTAATATTTGCACCATCTGTACTCAGTCCCAACCCTAAATAAATATCATTTTCATTTATATTCAAAACTTTATTCCTAACTAAAAAACCACTACTACAGTCGTCCCACTTACCCAATAACTCACTCAGTATATTTCTACCTACTTTAACATTGACATTGACATCTAAAAACCAAGCAAATGGAGTCGTTGCAATCAATGATCGATGCTCCTCTGTTAAGCGTTCGTTCAAAGTACATATATACTTTGTCGAAAAAGAGTGACGAACACTCAACTGCATAAACCAAAATCAAATCATCAAAACAACGAAACCCAATAACCCAAGCACCACAACACAACGATACGAACCCCAAACATTAACCCAAATCAAATAACCATGCTACGAGATGCCCAAACCGAATAACCAAGCTACGACGTGGAATGGAAAACCACTTACCTTCGTCGTCGGACAATCGTCACCGGAACTTGCCATTCCACACGATAACAGGAGACCAAACTGGCCGGAGACAACACGATGCAAATGGAACGAAGCGAGACGAAACGCGACCTTCGACCTCTCAAGAGAACGGACCTTCGTTTGCAATGAAACAGAGAAAGGGAAAGGGGTATTTTAGGATTTTCACTCAAAATAAGGGTTACGGTCATAGGTTTTAAAAAAAAAAATTTTAAACGAACCAATCAGGTGACGACACGTGGTGTTGTCAAAATAGTGTTAAAAATCCGTTGTTGGAATATCACGGTCCGAAAACTAGAAATGGTGGTTATGTTCATGGGAATAATTTGAAAGGTGGAAGGAAGTGAACCTGGACGAAACATTGGTCCTTAGAGAGTCCGAGGGTCTGACAAGAATATTGCATGGGAACAACCATCGAGTGGCCACATGCTATTCTGCGTTTTTTGTCTTGGCTACGTTCTCTTCTCTCGTTAAAGTTAAAGTGATTGATTTCTAAATGCATGCTATCAAGTGGTAAACGGAATCTGATACATCAAAATGTGTGAAATCAACTTTGAAGTCACAGAATTCGTCTTCGTATCTGTGCATACTTACAATCTATAAAGCTTTCATATTCTTTCTCTTAGATATGTTTTTTTAATGCTTTTGGCTAGACAAAACCAAGTCACGTACATAAGTGTTTGACCCTTACTTTTTTCTTAAAAATAATGAAACATAGTGTAGTAACACGGCAATGATACATTGAGACATCCATGTGGCAAAAATATTTAATTAACATATTACTTTTCAATTATTTTTTTAAAATTATTCTTTTATTCTTAATAAATATTAAAAGAAGTGAGACTCACTAAACATATCTATCAAAGTATTATTTATAATAGTAATATGTTTCTAGTTTAAATAATTCCTGGCTCTTATAATACATAAATCTTTTCTTATATATCTTACTTCGTGTTTTGATTTATGTAAAACACTTTTATTTTTAAGTCTTTTATCATGATTTAAGTGACAAATTGTCAATAACATTAAAAAATGGAGAATTTTAACGACAATTAAAAATATTGTTGTTTTTATATGTAGGATTGGTCGGTCTTATACAAGTTTTTAATATAATGTTTCATGTATTCAAACTCCAATGCTAAGGTTCTTGTTCGTCTCAACTGATCAAGGACACCTGTGTTCTCCAATACTATAATCAGTTCAAGTCTGAATAGAAGGATAATGAATGTTGTAATAAATACATTATTAACTTCCTTACTTTGACCTATATTTATAGTTTTCCTAATGGACTTTTGTTTAAGGTCAAGCTATAGGAACCAAACCTACTAAGACATGATTATTGACCTATTTTGTGTTAAGTGATTATAATGTTGATTAGTTATGCCAAGTGTCCCTTTGTTCAATTCAACGCAATGACGCTTGATCGTGCTCGATCGATATGGGAAATCTAGAGTAAAACTAACATGATGAGGGATGTTTGATCGACCGGTTGATCAACATTTGATCGATCGGTCCATACTGTACACAAGTCCCCAAAGCATGGGCGTCAATGAAAGTTATAGGCATAGGGGTTTATTTTGGCCGCTCACATTTGATCTTCTCTTGTTTAGTTTCATGGTTCTTGATTTAAAAAAAAAAAGTGACCATTGTGGGGAAAGGTTGTGATGCTTCGCGAACCATGCTCTTAGTCCTGAAGAAGGATGTGAAGCATTGTGTCTTTTCAACCATTGGATGTAAGCATATCTAACAGTTCAGAAAATGTGACGTTAGACTATCCTCTTCTATAAAGACTAGTGGTTGACACATCACTTTCACCATTTATCCTTTGTTGTCTCATTTTTGCTGATCAACTTGCACAAGGTAATTTTAATAATGTTTACCATTTGAGGAATCTTCTAGGTGGGTAGGTCAAGGGTATGTTGATGATACTTCGTTATCGTCATTTGGGTCTCTATTTGATAGCTAGAGATCAACCGAGCGAAGTGTGACTTCAATCAACAGTAAAACCACAAGTGTACATTTTTTAGATGAAAATAAGGGCAAAGATCCTGATAAGGAACCTACCCAAGGTTGTATAGTTCATAGAGGTTGTGGTTGATGCCTCTAACGAGGGGGGTGAGCTAAATCTTTTGGTTATTCTAGGCTATGATTGAGCTCCTCATGAAGTTCGTGAATATGCGACTTGCTTTCGCTAGAGTGTATAACTGAGTGATTAGATAGAGTGGGTATATGTGCTTAGTGACAACATAGAGGATCACGTCGTCAATCTATGAGTTTACAAAGGGAATGAACGAGTGTGTCATGGTAAGGAAGGCTTCAAACTGGACATGTACGCCTCTCTAAATGGGGGTATTGCGAGCACTGAATCTTGCGCCTACCCAACTTCACTCGATTAATTGGGTTGTTATTCAAGCCTTCTGGTGTTATGTATTAACCTGACCCCACTCTTTTTTAGTTCCTTCCTTATTTTTACACTTGCCTAAACGAGAAAAAAAGGGATAAGTTCTATAATACCTGAGTCAAATAAATGGCTTTACATGATATTTGTTGTCTCATATAAGGGGTTTAAGACAATACTTTTTAAGGTTACAATAAAGAGTGTCGGTCGAAAGTACTTTTTTGACGTCGAGGACTGGTCAAAGTTTCTCCTGTATTAGACACGAGACATCTGCTTGATGATACTGAGCTCTACCATAGGATTTAGGGACATCCTTAGATGTTATGGGTTCCTAAATTTCTGAGATGATGGTTGGTGAATGGTTTCCTTCTAATGATAAAATTAACGTTTATTTCATTAATGAAATTACTAAAGAATTTTAAAAAAACACAATTACTAACAGAAGTTCAAAATATAATTACAACATAATTGAAATTTTTTTAAAAATATCAATATTAATGAGTTTTATTATGACATAATCAAAGATAAAGTAAAAATTTTAATGATAGTTTTGTCAATAAAATTTAGTGACAAAATTATTTGTCACTGATTAGGAATTACAATAAATTTATTACTGACAAATATTTGTATAAGAAATTAAAATTATAAAATTTATCGGTAAAATCTGTGAATAAAATTTATTTTATTGACAAATATTTTTCTATCAAAACGATTTATAAATAAATATTATTTTGTTGATAAATTTTTTTTAGCGGTAAAATTTTGTCCATAATATAATATTTTCTTGAAATGTTATAAAATGCGGATACAACATATTTGTTGAAAGGTTAATGTCTTGGCATACATAAATGCACTGTTTGTAAAATTCCGTTTTACACCAAGTTATCACATTGTCATGAATTCGGACATTGAAAAAGATCAGGCTTCTGATCAACTGTTCTGCCAAGTATAATCTGGAATATGTCCATATAAAGAAAGAATATGTTACATTACAGTAGTTTTCTTTTTCCTAGCTAGAGCTTCTCGTGATGTGAGTTGTGAAAACCTCTGAAAGCGATTGAAAACTGATTTTCTTATGTTACTTTTGAAGCTTACAACTTAATTCACTTTAGCAGGAACTCCCCCATTTTGTGAATCAGAGCAATCAGGATCTTAGCAAAAATCCTGACCAGGTTCACTACTAGACTCAATATTTTAGCTACATGGATAAATTCCACACCTTTTAGCTGTTTCCACAGATCATATCTCTGCACTATAAATACAATCCTCTGTGTTCTTTGCATAGCATTCAAACATGACAAAGGTATAAAATGTTGGTTGCTTCTTGGAGTTCCTCTGAGCACTTCACACTTGGGGCTACTCTATTCAGTCTCACTCTTTATATTGAATAGTCCTTATCACCTAAGTGAAGTGTTTGGGGGAACTTTTGGGTGCAACTAATACAAAACACCAATCATCAATCAAATTCATTTTATTACTGCCAACAAGGCTATTTTTGTGTACACTGAAAACCAACAAGGAACACTATTTCATTTCATTGAAGTGTTTGGGAAAACTCTCATCTGTTCTGCTGAACTCCAGCTCCAGCATTGTCACTTTGCACCTTACCACTGATATTGGATAGTGCATACTATTTAACTATAGATTACAAGTTTACATTATTGTTGTTATTATTATTATCATCATCTATTTTCCTTATTAGCTATATTATTCTTCCAAGTCTGGTGAGGCTTTTGCACATAACAAGATTCTTGCATCCCTTTTTGTTTACTTTATAAGCAATTCCACTGTTGAAGAATTAGCTTCTTGATTTAGATGTTTGTGAACCTTCTCCCGCCCCTTTTTGCTCCAATCCTCCAAAATATCTTCGTGACCCCATTTACCCTTGCCAAGGTAAACTTTTGCACTTGGGTCTATGGTCATCTTCTCCAGCGCAGGTGCAATCCTCAGAAGATAAATTGCAATTTCAATTTCACTGGAGTGTCCTCTAACACCAGTTATTACCACTTCCTTCAGATGTTCATGTGAGAATTTCTCAGGCCAATCACTTTCGCTTACCTCATCTTCAATACAGCAATAATAAGTCCTTAACTGCATTAAATTATATCATATCAGAAAAACTGCTAAATTCTGCTTATATTTCTCCCCCTTTTTGTTTCATACAATCTATATTTGTTTTCATTATATTTTTCTATCTATACATGTTTGCTTCTTTTGTCACTTTCATCCTGTTTTTCTTAACAACTTATTTTCAAATTGCTTATCGTAATTTGCATTGTATTAATATCATCAATGCATGGTATAGTATAGCTAGATTATAACCATACAGGAACCATGTAGTTTGGTATCTTTGATGAATAGATATAAGTATTTTAAGAAATAGACTTTGTTCTTAATTTTAAGAAATCAGTGATAAACTTACGTGTAACTCTAGTCTTCGGAGTACAGGGCATGTCTTAAGAATTATGGCTACCCACCCCAGATCCTGTCGAACTGCAGTCGCTTTAATAACTTCAAGATGCCTCAGCCATGGAAATGTTAATGCAGACAATCTGTTTTTCATAACCTTACCCTGGAACACACATGTCAAACATTTCAGACAATTAACACTACTTCCATCCCAGAAATGATGCTACAATCTGTCTGAATTTTAAAAAACTTTCCAAGACATTTTACCTATTTTATTACAACGTAACAACTCAATATAAACTCTCATTAATATTATATTTGATTGTTTGTCAAAGAATATACTTTCAAAATATCGAAAAATAATTTTTAATTTTTATGACTCAACATCTTACTTAGTATTGAATTTCATGACTCCTATAATAAAAAAAAACACAAATAATAAAAGATAGAGTGTTACAAAAAAAAAAAATAACAGTAATAAAAATGCCGATGGAGTATTTGTAATTGTTTGTGTCAAAATTTAATACTCTCTTTTATTTTACAATTTCTTACTCTAATAATTATACAATTTTTGTCTTCTATCTAATTTTTATTTTTTCTCCTTTTTATTGTTTCTTTTTATTTATTTTCTAAGAGCATCAACTCATTTATTAAAGTACATTTTTTATTATTAGAAAAAAATGATTAAAAATCATAAAATCGTGAAAAAGGTCCTTATAAGTAAAAGATAATAGCCATAAAGTTTGATAGTTTTTAATAAATAAAAATATGTAAAAAAGTATATTTCCAGGTTTCCCCCTCCTTATCTCCTTGGTCCTTCCGTCTTCATATATGCAGTCCAAAATAGTTTGGTTAATTGCACTATTCCCCATCAAATTTTTATGTCAAAAAATAAATATTAACATAGAAAATGGAGTGTAAGAATAATGTAATGATAAAAGTATGTTAAAGTATCATAGATGGAAAGGAAAGAAGAAGAAAAAATCCAAACAAGTGCAGAAATGTATAAGAACATATACAAGATAAATTGATCTGCTGAAAACCACATACCATGAAACAACTGCACTGCAGGATCAAAGTTTCCATCTGGGGTAGAACAGTGGGAAGTTTGAGGATTGGCCAAAGCCTCTTATGGCAAGCAGAAGTGTCACTCACAGGACTGTAGAAAGTTGTAAGTCTGGGCGCATCAAACACAAGTTCAACTTCTCTTCCCTTGTATTCCAAGGTCTCCAAACTGGTGTTGTGGAGCACGAGTTTCTTCAATTGTTGGCAAAGACTCACGTTCAGGTACTTCAATTTCTGACAAAAGGGATTCTCTATTACCAGGTTTTGTATGTTGTAACACTCAAACAACCCCAACCATTCGAGGTTGCTTAAGCTAGACAACAAAAACCGGAGATGCACCTCAGATTTCAGATCCACTAGGAAGAGGTCCATTGTTGTGAGTGTGCTGAAACCATGGTTATATGACATGTGGGGGGCAAGAACACAATGCGCCAAGCGCAGACACTTGAGAGATGACTTGAAGACACTTGCACCTTCACTTGCACCCTCTTTGTTGCCAACAATATCACAAGGAAAGACATGGAGGGAGGCATCATTTGGAGCAATAAGGTGATTCTCTTCTTCCAACAAGAAAAGATCAATCTCTTCCACTTTTTTCTTCATGGCAAAACGAATCCACTCATCAAGATCACTTGAGCCATAGCTGTTGTTGCCAAATGGGAAGCAAACACTTAACATGTGAATCTTTTGAACCTGTTCGACATTTGACAAGTACTTGTTGACATTACTGACGAAGGCTAAGGTTCTGTCCGTGTTGAATTTGGACCTTTGCTCCTCGGTTCGGTACCGCCAAACATTGCTAGCCAAGTGATCTCTCTTTAGTATATTGTCTCCATCCAAAATCAGGTTTGTTGGATTAGCATAAATGTGCTCCCATTTGGATGAGAGAGTACTGGTCCTCACACCTTCCCTCACTTTGAGAGATGACAAAATGTTGCACAAAATGCTATTGGGAAGTTTGCTGATATAATCATCTTTGTTACACTCAACTTCCCTTCGTATTTTCCTGTTTTGATTCTTCATAATTTTCTGCTCTTTCTCTATACTAGAGAAAATAGCAACGTTGCCCAAAAGGAGAGAACAACTATTACGAAGCCCTATTTATACGAGTATTGTGCGGTGTTACCCAAGTGCATGTTTGTCTTCATTCAAATACTGATAATTTTGCAACCAATGAAGCTAAATGCATATCTTGCTGTACGATTCAAATCTAAAACAGTTTGATGGGAATTATACCCTTCTTGCCGGCATCTATATACCTTGGTATAATTTGAGAAATGAATAATCCGTAGGATTTGCAAATTTGTCACTTTGTGCCTATTGGCAACATCGATGTACGTGTGAAGGGATAAGATTCTATCTGGACTGTAAATCATCATAAATTAGTATTTTTTTAATGGTTCTTAGATATTTCAGAAATGCATATGCATTCCCTTAAAGAGTGCAATGATCAAACACTAATATGTAGAAGGACTTGCTAATATATTTGTGTAGAGTTTACAATTGTAAGAGAAAACCAGAAAAAGGAAAACTATCAAGTCTGTTAGTATTTGAAGGTTGTGAAAGGAGTAGTTGATGGGATAGAGAAAATGTAGAGATAGTTGAATGTAGAAGTAGTAGTTGAAAGAAGTGTTGTAGTTGTCTTTAGTTGTAGTAGATGTTGGTTCATACAAATGGTAGATGTTGGCTTCTTACATCAAATGGTAGAGTTCATGGGTATTTATAGACCCATAGATTATTCTAGAACATACTAGTCACACCTTATGTGGAATGTTCTAGATTTTTACCTATGTAGAATATTCTTGATTTTTCTTCCTATCTTATGTTTTTCTAGAATATTCTAGAACTTGTATTACATTTCAATTCTTCTATCTAAGGAGCTTCTACATTCTTCTTGAATTTGCATTACACTTTAATACTCCTCCTTAATGCAAATTCGGTAACTCCAAGCATTGTGCGCAGTAGTTCAAATCTTGGTCTTGGTAACATATCTTCAATTTGATCTTCTTCCTCCATTTCCTTGACCATAGTTCTTGCTTTGATGCTTCTTCATAACAGTTAGGCTCAATCATGGCCATATTGCAAGTTTCATATATGTCTACCAAAGATCTTACTCTTCTTGGACTAGATTCAGGTGAAGAATCTTGTTGTTGTGGAGGTGGAGAAAGCGTACCTGAATTTTCTTCCTCTTCTTGAGTTTCTTCTTGAGATTGTTGCACTGGAAGTAGAATGTTGCTTTTAACAACTTTTTCTTCTTCCCAATTCCAAGAAGCATTTTCATCAACTTCAACATCTCGACTGATGATGAGCTTTTTCGTTTGTAGGTTGTAGACTCGATAGCCTTTTGATTGTGTGCTATATCCCAAGAATATTCCTCGTATAGTTTTGTCTTCAAGCTTGTGCCTCCTTTGATCAGGAACATGTATGTAGCAAATAGATCCAAATACTCGTAGGTGTTTAGCTGATGGCTTTCTCCCACTCCAAGCTTCAATAGGAGTCTTGTCTTGGACTGCTTTAGTTGGACATCTGTTTAGAATATAAACTGCAGTGTAGACTGCTTCAGCCCAAAAAGTGTTAGGCATACTTTTCTCTTTCAGCATTGATCTTGCCATCTCCATAACTGTGCGATTCTTTCTCTCTGACACGCCATTTTGTTGTGGAGTATATGCGACTGTAAGTTGTCGCTCTATGCCTTCATCTTCACAGAATTTGTCAAACTCGCGAGATGTGTACTCCTTGCCACGATCACTTCTAAGTACTTTTAGCTATTTTCCACTTTGCTTCTCAACAAGGGCCTTGAATTTCTTGAATACTCCAAAAACTTCTGACTTTGCCTTTAAGAAATAGACCCATGTCATTCTAGAGAAGTCATCGATGAAGAGGATGAAATACCTGTTGTTATGATGTGAAGGTGTTCTCATCGGTCCGCAAACATCGGTATGAATCAACTCCAATAAGTCTTTTGCTCTCCATGCTTTGTCTGTCGAGAATGGTAATCGATGTTGTTTTCCGAGGAGACATCCTTCACATGATTCATTATTTTCCTTCAAGCATGGAAGATCTCTCATCATGTTTTTCGTATATAGAAGCTTTAAGGCATGTGTGTTGAAGTGGCCAAATCTCCTATGCCAAAGCCATGAGTCATCAACTTCTACCTTCATGGCAATATTAGTTCCAGGTTTGAAGCTTATAGGAAAGCTTCTATTTCTCTTCTCCATTTTTACTTGGCCAATTTCTATCATTTGATTGTCATAAATTTTGCATGTATCTTTCTCAAAATGAAGAGAATATCCATTCTCCATCATTTGGCCAATACTTAAAAGATTTTCTTTAAGATTTGGAACTAGTAAAACGTCTTTGATGAATTTAGTACCTTTCTTTGTCTCCACCATGACAGTTCCTTTGCCTCGAGACTCCACTGTGGTGCCATTTCCTAGCCGAACTTTGACATTGACAGATTTATCAATGTCTTTGAAGATACTTTGATCTTTTGCCATGTGATTACTGCATCCACTATCCAAGTACCAACTTCCTTCTCTACCAGAAGATTCTTGATTAGCGTAGAATAAGAGTTTCTCTTGATTATCTTCTTCCGCAAAGTTTGCTTGATGCTTATTTTTACTACGACAATACTTTTCTATGTGACCAAATTTCTTGCAATAGTGACATTGAGGTTTTCCATGATGCCAACAATCTTTTTCCAAGTGACTTGTCTTTTTACATATGCCACATGGAGGATATTTTTCTTGACGAGTCATAGAGAAGCTTCTAGGATTTTCTTTATTTCTAGAAATTTCTTCTCTACTTTTATTTCCTTCATATTCTTTATTCTGAAACCGTAATTTTAGTTTTGATTGAAAGGCATTTTCAACTGAGTCTTCTTCATGCCTTTTCAATCTTTGTTCATAAGCTTCAAGAGAGCCTATTAGTTGTGTGACTGACAATGTAGCCAAATCTTTTGTTTGTTCAATCGCGGTTGCGATTGCATCATACTTTTGGGGAATAGAAATTAAAATTTTCTCAACGATCTTTTTGTCAAGAATATTTTCCCCATAGGCTCTCATCTGACTAACTATTTCTTTTATTCTAGAATAGTAGTCTTTAATGGTCTCAGATTCTTTCATTCTTAATAATTCAAACTCTCGTCTTAGAGAATGAAGTTTAATATTGCGTACCTCGTCACTTCCTTGAAACTCCTCTTGTATTGTGTTCCAAGCTTGTTCTGCACTTGTGGCACCAATTATCCTTGGAAAAATTGTGTCATCAACTGCTTGTTGAAGAACAAATAAAGCCCTTGAATCCTTCTGCTTGTTTTCTTTCAACTCCTTCTTTTGAGCTGCAGTAAGAGTAGAGGTGTCTTCTGGAATAGTGAATCCCTCTTCTATGATATCCCATAAATCTTGAGAGCGGAAGAATGTCTTCATTTTGACACTCCAAAAATCATAATTTTCTCCTTTGAAAATAGGTACTGGAATTGATGATGTTTGATTAGTAGTAGCCATTGTTGAGAATATATTTGGGAGTAGTAGAATGAGTTATAGTTTTGTTTGAGGTACTTGAAAATTTTATCTACGCCCAATAGATGACCGAACGTAGCTCTGGTACCACTGTTAGTATTTGAAGGTTGTGAAAGGAGTAGTTGATGGGATAGAGAAAATGTAGAGATAGTTGAATGTAGAAGTAGTAGTTGAAAGAAGTGTTGTAGTTGTCTTTAGTTGTAGTAGATGTTGGTTCATACAAATGGTAGATGTTGGCTTCTTACATCAAATGGTAGAGTTCATGGGTATTTATAGACCCATAGATTATTCTAGAACATACTAGTCACACCTTATGTGGAATGTTCTAGATTTTTACCTATGTAGAATATTCTTGATTTTTCTTCCTATCTTAGGTTTTTCTAGAATATTCTAGAACTTGTATTACATTTCAATTCTTCTATCTAAGGAGCTTCTACATTCTTCTTGAATTTGCATTACACTTTAATAAAGTCATTAACTTTGCTCTGCATTATTTGTCTCCTTAATTTTTCATGTTCAGTTTTTTCTCGTGGCGTAAAGAGTGTGCAAATCGTCAATCAGTAATTTGTTCCTTGTCCTGTTTCTTTCAGACTCGAACTAATCGAAACATCATTGTAAATGGACCATAACCCCTTTCCAATTTAGCCGTCAAACCAACTGATAAGGATGAAGCACTATTATATATATATATATATATATATATATATATATATATATATATGAGATGGCATAAATCATATAGAAATTGTATTTTTATTTTTTATATTGGTAAGCATAATCGAGATCTTGGTAACGATGGATTTGGGGCTTTAAAAAGTATGAAAATTTAGCTTTTTCTAATTTATTATTTTTTTTAGAAATTTAGAGAGATTAAATTTATATTTTATTTAAGTTTAAGCATCAATGCTTTTAGTATCAAAATATGGAGACTTTGTTTGACATAAAAATATAAAAACGAAATACACATTTTCCACATTACTTTTCATCTTGGTACCCTTTTCACCATTTGTCTTTAGCCATCAAACAACCGATATAACCATAAGAAACTGAAGTTGATGACAAGTGAATGATAAGTTTAAATTTAATACGAGGAAATAGGATATGTATTAAGGGTATAAACAATTTTTTCGCTATTATCTGACTAGGAATAATTTCAATGATAAGTTTCTTATTTAAAAATCATATTAATTCTATTTATTGATTGATAATATGAAATTATTATACTATCAGTTAAAATAGAAATAAACTATTTTGATATTACGATAAATGTTTTTATAATTAAATTATTAATAAAATATTTAATAATGAAATAATATTATAAGAGTTTAGAATTATATTTTGTTGCAGTCATTCATATATGTTTTGGCACGCTTTTCTTTAAAAAAATATTTTTTAATAATTTTTTTATAATTGATTTATGTGATAATTCGTGATTAGTTCATTTTAAATATACGAATCAATGAAATAGAGACATAATCTATTGTTAAAAAATTATTAATAAAAGTTGTTAAAATTATGTTTTTTTCTCTGAACTTCTTTTTACCGTGGTCATAATATTTTGGTAAGTTCAACCTTATCCTACTTTTTCTTTTAATTTATATGTAATGTAGTATTAAAAATAAAATTTTAATTACTTAAAATTATAATATTACAACTTTTAATTATAAAACTAACGAATTTATTTCATATTACTTTTTCTAATTGGCAAAAAACGATGAAAAAGATTTTACAACACCAGAATAATCTAATAATCAAATACGTGTAGGGGCGGCCACGGCCGCATAGAGAGTGTGGGAAATATGTTTTGTCCAAACCAATCAAATAAAGTTAAGTTAGGTTAATTTTGAGAAATTTTGCTACTCATTATTTTCTTTGAAAATAATTTATTTTAAAAGGAAAACAGATTTTAAGAAATCAAAAAATAAAAATAAAAACAAAGTGGACAAGCTAAATTTATTTCTATTTGGTTTACTAATTTAATTATATTTTTAAGTTATGATCAATTTCATCGTGTTTATCGATCTATTCGGGTCCATGTAACATATGACAAATTGCAAAAAAGGAAAGATGAAGATATTATTTTTGCTCTAAGTTGAGGGTTTCTCCGAAAATTTCTATTTATAGTTAAACATATTTAGAATGCTTACATAGAAATTCAGTTAACAATTATTAGAACTTTGTCTACAACATTTCCAATGTGAGTTAGTTGCATCATTTCACTATGTTTTCTTCTCACGACATGTATAAAATATTTAACAAGTAAAATGATTATGGGTGAACTCATAGCATGACAAAATAATAAAAACCATAGTCATAAAATAAAGTAAACAAACCATAACAAGGGTAAACACAAACATTAGGAAAATAAACATCCCTTGATATATAATGCCAAAAACTCACATTCATACCTTTAATTGAGCTTGCCAAACCCATTCATCAATTATTAATTACAGCAACATAAGTATTAGCCTTATAATACAACTTTTGCTCGAGTATTGTATATTGATAGCTTAGTTCTTATAATTAATGGGCAACCACTTACTTATATTAGTATTAAATTTTCATATTAATTAAGTATAGAAAAGAGTGGTTAACCACCCTTTCTCATTTATAGTGATTTAGTCCAGACATATATAACATGTATTTTAGTGAGGGAACATCAATCCAATGAGCAACAAACATAACCAGTCTCATTTATCACATGCATAATAAATTAATGACTTCAGAAAAACTTCATAAACAGCATCAACATATGGAAATTAATCTCAAGCACTAATAAAAAAAATTATAATGACTAATATATATTGATCACTGTTAATGCACACATGATATTGATGTATAATTTTTTATCAACAATAGTTGTTAGTATTTTATTATTGGAAAGAGTTGAATCCACGATCTTTTCCACTCTCCTTTCCAAATTCAGAAAAACTAAGACTTAAAAAGAAAGAGATGATATAAGAAAGTTAACAACGTACCAACAACTTTACTTGTTTCTCCATATAATTATATATATATATATATATATATATATATATATATATATATATATATATATATATATATATAAAGTAGGAATATCATAAAACTATTAAGTTAGATAAGACAAAAATCTTAGTAAAACATTGTTCAATTGAATTTAACTTTACAATATCAAATGCTCTTTAATAGATAATTTGATGTGATCTTACGATCATAGTTTCAAATCCAAAACATCGTAAATATTTACATTGATTTCAAATCATGGAAAAACTTTTGAAACACCAACTTTCATCCTCAAACGAAAATTTAATTTGCTCTAAATAATATTGGAATCTCAATCTTGGTAGAGACTTTGTAAACACATCTCCAAGATTGTCTTTTGAAGTTATTGTTGAAAATTCAAATGTAAGTCTAAGTCTCACATTAGATAGAAATGAGAAAGTAGAGCACTGTATAAAGATGAAATACCCATTAACCTATTGCCTTACGGTTTTGGGTAGAGAGTGGTGTTAATTCCTTATATGGTTGGGCTCAGATGTCATTGGTGTTTGTCTCCCCGATGAACCTCATCCTCAATAGACCCAACAATGGTATTAGAGTCGATGATTTGTTTTGGTGACCAGGGTGACCGGCTTAGACGAGTATAATGGTCCCAATACCGAAAGTCTTCTTGGCAAAGGGCATTCAGGTAACCAAGTCCCGTTAAGATGAATGACGGTTGGAAAGGGCTACTTGTGGTTGTAGTTGGTTGAGAATGCTTCTGTTAGAGGGGGAGTGTACCTATGTGGAAGGGACTCACCCTTGAGGGAGAGATTTTTGGGAATCCAAGTGTGAGTTTAAGTCTCACAATGGATAAAAATGAGAAAGTAGAGCACTATTTAAAGATGAAAGACTCATTAACTCATTGCCTTAAGGTTTTGGGTAAAGAGTGATGTTAATCCCTTATATGGTTGGACTCAGATGTCATTGGTGTTTGTTTCTTCCTGATGAACCCCCTCCTTAATAGACCCAACAATTATCTTATTCTAACCTTCCACTAGACAAGACCTTTAACAAAAGTGCAATCCATATAAATCTTTTTAGTTCTTTCATGATATATTTGATGATCAATTGGATGTATAGTACTTTGACTATTACAATGAATAGTCAAACAATTTTTCTTAAACCCTGACTCTCCTATTATCTTTTTCAAGCATAAAGCTTCCACTAGTACAACATATGTATATTAGATTGATTCCGGAATCAATCTAATATGCGCTAATGTAATATATTGAAGACATATTAGATCGATTGCACAACCAATTTAATTAGATCGATTGTATAACCGAAATGAATTAGATCAATTATTTTAAAACTGATCTAATACCTTAAAACCAAGAATCACACCCACATAGGTAGTTATTAAGCAAAAGGTCTCCCAAATCCAATATATGACAATAGAAGAAAAAAGTACATAAAATAAAACAAATACTTTATCCAATCAAAATTCAACTCAGAAGAAATATCAAGTCGTGCATCATCGTTAGTCACGTTTTTCGCACACAATCTATAACCCTGTAGCTAATAATCCACCCTAACATTTTAACATATGAACAAAAACCCTAATTAAAGGACAATAAATTGCTTAAGTAAAAAGTCAAACATGTATGAAATGGACCACATTCAAGAAAATTGGGAAAAGAAATTTGGAAGTAGAACTTTACCTTCATTAAACTATCGAATCAAAATCGAGGTCGTGAAAGTTGACGACGAAATAAAGAAAATTGTTCAAACACTTTTTATCAACAATTTTATAATGACTAATATTGATCACTGTTAATACACACGTGATATTGATATATAACTTTTTATCAACAATTTTAGTTGTTAGTATTTTATTATTTGAAAAAGTTTAATCCACATTCTCTTCCCCTCTCCTTTCCAAATTCACCTATCAAATCATATAAAGTGAAAAAAATGTTAAGTTCTTACTATTACAGGAAAAACTAAGATTTAAAAAGAAAGATATGATATTATATAAGTTATATTTTGAGAAAGAAAGTTAACGACATACCAACAATTTACTTGTTTCTCCGTGTCTATATATATATATATATATATATATATATATATATATATATAACTAGGAATATCATAAAACTATTAAGTTAGATAAGACAAACTTGTACAAAAATTGTTCAATTAAAGTTAACTTTACAATATCAAATGCTATTTAATAGATAATTTGATGTGATCTTACTATCATAATTTCAAATTCAAAACATCATAAATATTTACATCCATTCCAAATCATGAAAAACTTGTGAAACACCAACTTTCATCTTTAAAGGAAAATTTAATTTGCTTTAAGTAATATTGAAATATTAATCTTGGTAAAGACTTTGTAAACACATCTACAAAATTGTCTTTTGAAGTTATCTTATTCTAACCTTCCCACCAGATAAGACTTCTAACAAAATGCAATCCATATAAATCTTTTTAGTTCTTTCATAATATATTTCAATTAGATGTATAGTACTTTGACTATTATAATGAATAGTCAAACAATTTTGCTTAAACCCTAACTCTTCTATTGTCTTTTTCAAGCATAAAGCTTCCACTAGTACAACATATCTATATTAGATTAGTTCTAGAATCAATTTAATATGTGCCAGTGTAATATATTAAAGACATATTAGATAGATTGCACAACCGATCTAATTAGATCGATTGTTTTAGAACTGATCTATCACCTTAAAACCAAGAATCACACCCACATAGGTAGTTATTAAAAGGTCTCCAAAATCAAATATATCATAATAGAAGAAAAAAGTAAATAAATAAAACAAATACTTTATCCAATCAAAATTCAACTCAGAAGAAATACCAAGTCGTGCATCATCGTTACTTACGTTTTCGACACACAATATGTAACCCTATAGCCAATAATCCACCCTAACATTCTAACAACTGAACAAAAACCCTAATTAAAGAGCAAGTCACTTAAATGAAAAATCAAACATGTGTGGAATTGACCACATTCAAGAAAATTGGGAAAAAGAAATTGGGAAATGGAACTTTACCTTCATAAAACTATCGAATCAAAATCACGGTCGTGGAAGTTGATGAAAAAAAAAGAAAATTGAGAAATTGGAATTGGGTGAAAGAAAGAACAACCCTTTTGAAATTTTGGATTTAGTTTTCCAACCATCATTTACAAGAATACCCCAAATATCACTTTATACCTAAGACTAAAAAAAGAATTTGTGACGACTAAGTGGAGGAGTTGCTACAAAGAAGTTGTTCGCTTTTGCCATAAAAGGCGTGAGAGAGAAGAAAAAGCACGAAAAGTGAAAAGGGTTTCCGCACTTGATATTGGAAAAAGGCATATTACATCAGTTTACTCTATAATCGATCTAATATGTACATATGAGATTGCTTCCCTCTATAACCAATTTATAATACTTTTCAATATTTATAAAATTGCCATCACGTTTCAAATTAAATCTTTTGCTACAATTGATCTTATATCATGTTCTAATATCACCATTTTCTACTAGTGTTTCTTAACCCCTTCTATGTGTACAATGTATTATGCCTAAAAGTTAAAGTCATCACTGATCGCAAGCCATCAAACTGCAACTCCAAACAACATAAAAATATAACATGAAATAGACTTTCTAATGTCCACATTTCTTACATAAGCTCTTCAATAGCTTCTTTGCTATGGATAATCTGGTTATACACCCATATAGATAGTATTGTTCTATTCAAATATCTTAACACTCACTCCGAAGCTTCTTAATGAGCACATCTAGGATCTACCATGGAATTTCTAGCCATACTATAAGATTTTTCAAGTTATACACCATCTCGTACATGATACTCTATATTTTATTAGCATATGAATTTGTTTTCATCTCCTTTCATTCTTCTTCGAAATTAATAGTTTGGATAATTGGGAGCTTCATATGATAACCCAAAGGTGTGCTATAGGTTTAGATTTATCATGCTAAACCTCTCAACAACTTTTGTTAAGTAACCTTCTAGAGATAGATGAAACACCCCAATTATTTGAAGCCTTATTTGTCCATCTCAAGTATTTGCGTCAAGATCTATCATCTCAAACTTTGAGCTTAATATTTTTTAAGTTAATTTATACTATCTTCACACGGGATAATTATAAGGATACTATCAATATATAAGGGCAAGAATAACATACTTATTTCTTCTCTTTTCATGATGTAGGTCCATTTATCATAAGTATGATTTTGAAACCCATTTTTCTTAGGAAATCATCAAACATTTTGTACCACTATTGTGGATTCAGTTTCAAACCATATAATGATTTTTTTTTTCAAAAGACACAATTTTCCTTTATTTTCAACAAAATCCTTAAATTAATTCATATAAATCATCTCTTCCAAGTTTTGATGCAAAAAAGTTGTTTAAATTTTCAATTTGTTCTAGTGTTATATTAAGATTTGACATCAATATCCTTATTGAATATTGTTTTACCACAAGTGAAAACAATTTGTTATAATTTATTCTTTTTACTTGTGTGAAAATTTTTATCACTAGTCTCACCTTGAATCTTTTTTTCTCCACATGTGGTATTCCTTCTTTTTGTTTTCTTGAATTGCATCCAACCATCTTCTGATTTTAGGAAGATCCACAAGCATCCATGTGTTATTCCTTTTAAGGATTCAATATCATCTTCCATAAGATATTACCATTGTTGACCTTCTACACTTTTTATTACCTCTTTGAAATTTCCGCATTTTGAACCTTCTATATCTCCTATTCTAGTAAAATCATATCAAATAAAATCAAAAAACTCAAAACCATTATGTTGGTGGATCGATCTTCCTTTTCTCATTATTATGTGTAAGGCTAGTTGAAGTAAAATGTGCACATTCTTACCTTCTCGAGGATAAATAGAAGGTTAATTCTTATTGTTAGGTGCCTCATCATCTATCTTTTATAAACAATTTAATTCAATAGTCAAAGACTTCACTTTGACATGATCTTTCTTCTTGTCTTTCTCTAGATGACATCATGGCCACTAGACTCTCACCAAATATACTTATGAAGTATTTAACTTCCCTAGGTTTTACACTCCTTCTCTCCTTCAACATATCCAATAAAAATACACTTTTAGTTTGTGCTTCTAAGTTGTCTCTATTGTGCATGTGAAAATACCAACATGCCATACATCCTCAAATTAACATAATTTAACATTCAACTCTACACCTTAATGGAGTCTTAAAATTCATTCTTACAAGTGCTTTCTTCTTGGAAGAACGTAGGAAAACAAGCTCCCAATAACATACACCTTACAAGCTCCAAAATGGTTTTATCCATCTTTTAGCAAGACCATTTTTTTATGCATACTTGTAACCATCTTATACTTTTTTATACCTTATTTACTACAAAACTCGTTAAGTTGATCTTATACAAACCATAATCCATTTTCAATTCTTAGTACTTTAAGTTTGGTTACTTGTTTATTTCTAATCTTGATGTCACTCTTTAAATATTTGAAAAGTATCAATCTTACTTTTCAATATATAAGTCCAACCATCCTTGAGTAATCTTTTATAATAATAAGACCCTCCACCATGAGTTTGAGCTTGTGTTGGACCCTAAAAGTCTGTATGAGCATACTCAAATGGTCTACTATAGACATGCTTTACTAGTTTCAAACTTCCATCTATTAGACTTTTCTAGTATGCATTGATCACAAAATCCATTTCTTCTATATTATCCACCTCCTAACATATTCTTCTTACTAAGCTTCACTAAAAAAATTTCATTCACATGTCTCAATCTTAGGTTCTATAACTTCATGTTGTCTTACACATCATCTGACTAGTTGCAAACACATGTATTATTACTAAGAAACCTTCTAAGATATATAAATAGTTTAGTTTCACCTTTTTAACAACTATAAACATTTCCTTTAAAATCTTTATAGTATCATGTTCGATGTTGTCTTACACATCATATGACTAGTTGCAAACACATGTATTATAACTAAGAACTTCTAAGATATATAAATAGTTTAGTTTCACCTTTTTAACAACTATAAACATTTCCTTTAAAATCTTTATAGTATCATGTTCAATGTTGGTGGTTAAAACCATGAGAGCAAAGATACTATCGACAACATATATGTCTTGAACTTTAGAACATACCTCAAGAACATATATCAATTCTAAAATATTTTCAATCTAATTGACCTTATGTCTTGCACCTTATAAGCTTTATTTTTTCCAAGAAGAACCACACCTCCTTCTTTTAGTTATAAGGTCTCAAAAAGCTTATTCCTTACACATGTGGCCTTAGTGCATAAACTAGTTTCTATGTCTATCTAAAATCAATGCCACCAATACTCTAGTGAATTCATAACTATCAAATGCAACAACATTTGTAGATTGCATTTCAAAATGAGAATTTCTTCCCCTCTTATTTTTCTCTATTTTTAAGAAATTCTTTTGGTAGTGACCTCTCTTGTAGTAGTTATTACATGTAGGCGTCTTCACCCTATTGTGTAAGGAATATTTTAAGTTATTCCATTTTACATCCCTTTCTTGTTCTTAGATTTCATTTCATTTAAACTTAGCACATTATTGTATACCTTAGACTATTCAAGCTTTTGAAAGTTCATTTCCAAATTGAAGTTTCAACCTTCTCTAGTATAATGGTATGTTCTTTCTAAACATCAAAGTGTTTTAAAAAACATTCAAACATCTTAGATAAAACATTAAAAGTAGTAAAATATTTTATCTTTGTCTTTAAATTTCACCTTAATGTTTTCAAGATTGTTAGTTGTTAAATGTTATAAGTTACTCGACAATTATTTTTAATTTTATCCGAACAAATGTAAATGTTGTTTTAACAGAGTCTATATGCCAAAGATTTTAAATTAATTAATAAGTTTCATTCATATTGACATAAATTTAGATATAATGATAAACAACTCCATTGATCACTTACAAATCGCTCGATCTCTAATCAATTCTTCAACCATCTCTTAAAATATTATCTTAAAAAAATGTATTATTATTGTGTAAATAAGGACAAAATATTAAAAAAATAATACATGAATATTACATAGCAAAAATTTAGAACATCCATCTCAATTTTTTTCTACATCCATCTCAAAATTCATCCCAATTTTCATTAAAAAAAAAATAGAACATCACATGGTTAAGAAAGCCCTAATTTGTGCTAAGCTTATTTTTCATCAGAAACCAGCTGAAAGGAAGAAATATAAGGTATGACTATTTGCCAAAACACAGCAAAAGCAAGTAGTCTTATGTTGAACACGCCCTAGAACTAACCATAATAATTCTGAGAATCTCAAATGAAGAAAGAACTTAGCCATTAAAAATATAATAGTAAACAATAACATAATCATAAACTTAGCTTTTTCAGTGTTCACCAGTGATTCCGGGAGTTCCTCCAAACACTTCAATAGGAAGGAATTCATAGAGATTCTGAGTAAAAGAAGTGATGAAAATCCATATTGAAGTGGTCAGGGGAACTCTGGGAAACACTAGTTCCATTTTTGGCCCTTTTGCTCATTGCTGAGGAAACCTACGTCACGTGTTTTTATTGAATATATGCCAAGTGTTAGAAATTTTGTCGTTGACCAGTTCCAGCTATTATTTCGATAAATTTTAATTAGCCCAATTGTGAATTCTGTACCTAGACCACAAAATGGACTCTATTACTCTGCCGATCATTTTTTTTTTCTGTTTTTTTTATCATTTTGACTCTTCACTGTAAAAAGAAAATAATTCAACTTGAGTTCATATATTAAACACTCTTATTTAATTCCAAATCTTATGTTTGATATGTAAAAAAAGTTTTCCCGTGAGAAATAATATATATATATATATATATATATATATATATATATATATATATATATATATTCAAACAAACAACTATTGCATACTATGATAAATAACGTTGGCGATCTACAATGACTTGTGTGATGTGATTTAAATTTTGTATTTATTCCATATTTAATTTTTCTATATATTTATATAATAGTCATATTTGATTTAATAAAGGAATTGCCCCCTCTTTGCTTCATTTCAGCATAACACATAATTCGTTGAACAAATTTTCACTCTTTCTTTATATAGTCCAAGCTCCACTTTTGTCCTTGTAAAATATTTTCAAAACAAATGAGATTTAGTGAAACAGTTTCTCTAATACTGAAACAGAATAAAAATCAACAACTGTGACAGCTCAGAAACAGGTATTAATGAAGTTACTACAATATCAACCTCATATAATTGATTATGCAGTCAAATTATAACGTTATAATCAATCCACAATTTGTTTGGAAGAGAATCTCATCTTTCATACTAGAACAAAGCATGTTAGGTGCATTATCATTTTTATCAAAGAAAAGTGCTACAAGGTAAAATCGATATGAAATATGCCAACACTCAAGGTCAGGTTATACATGTATCTACTAAAAGTCTAAATAGTTCAAAGTTTGAAGAGTTCAAAAAAACAACTCAATATGCCGAGAAATGTTTTACTATGTATGAATAGTAATGACAATTTCTCTTATTTACCTAAATTTAAGGAATAACAATGTTATATTTCTATTATGCTTTGTTATATTTTGTTTAGGGATAATATTTTCAATTTTAATATTTTTAGAAAATTTATTTATTACAAAAACTTACGACAATATTGTGTAAAATAATCAAATACAAAACATAAGAAACAGGAGTTGGACACCCAAAATTTATCTTCTATTTATTTGTTATTCAACACTTCCTTTCACTTAATAATCACGGCGTTGAAGAGTTGAGTAATAGAAAATTATATTAACAGGAGTAGACCAAACGTAGCTGAAAAGTTGAGAAATGCAACTGTCCCCTTAACAATTATTGAGGCATAGGATCAATCGGCGCTGCATTTTATCGGTTCACCATATTTAGATCTTATCTCTGCTGCTATAGCATTATACACATCAATACTGCTACTTTATCTATAACACGTACGCTTGATCCGAAAGTGTTCTCAGAATTTTAAATCATCTCCTTGAAACCCTTTTTTGAGGAGTATAATATGACAAATACAGCCCCACCAACATATTCATAGTATCATACATAAAATAAATTGATACAAAGACTCTTATTACAAGACTTATCCATCAATATTTATGATCATAGATAAGAATTATGAGTAAAGAAGGGAAAAGTCAGCATATATTTCACTATCTGTTGGACCTCCTTGCAGCATCTTTGATCTGAAGGATAATGTAGCGTCACCTTCTCCACTGAGGTTGATTCAACTTATCTGAAATTGATAATATACACATAACACAGTGAAGAATGTCAAAAAGTAAGGCTTCAAGCAGAGTTCACTACAATTGTAAGCACTCCACATCATTCAGGGATAAAGAGAAAAATGAAAACAACTACTAATTTTCATCTATTTCAAGTATATACTATATAGAGAAAGGAAGTGTATGACATGATGACACTTAATATGAAAAATGAGAACTATAGATGTATATCATAAGATTATATTGAAATGATCAAGACAAGATCATGTAAGTACAAATAACTTATGATTGTGTATGACTCAGATTTAAAACTCTCATTCTTAAATTTATAACTATTTTCACTTGGTGAAGTCTTGTATATATGGGTGTAATCAATAACTATAAGTAATAATTTTAAAACAAGTTGTCCAAATCCTGAAAAGGACTTGAAAAATGAGCTTGCATAACAAAACCAACTTGAAGCATGTATATAGATATTGAGAATGTTTTCTGTAGATAAATGTGTGTCTGTGCAAGTCATTGTAAATGTATTTCCAAAATCTTTTGTTACAAATTCACTATCAATTGAAATGGTAAAAGAAAGTAAAACCAAAAATGATCTCATGAATAGGTGAAATCCTAAATTCTTACGAGTTCCATCCCTTGAAGATGATAGAGATCTGTCAGTCCTTATCTTGTTGGTCAAGACAGCCAATCTATCTGATCGTGGAGAGAATGAACCTAGCTTGACACTAAGCGAAGATGAAAGCGAAAGCCGGCGAGTTATACTGCTTACATCTGCCAGATCACTAACAGACCGTGGAGAGCACTGTCCTCTTAGCTTAGCTTTTGTAGATTCAGTGGGAGCCATGTAACTTGGAAGTCTTGGAGTGTTATCATGCAACACATTTTCAAGATCTGTAAAATTAGCAGGCAGGGAAGCTCTTCTCTGGAAATTCTTACTCTTCACATCATTCAACTCCTCAATCACTCCTCCATCTTTACTATTCATCAAACTAGGCTGCAAGAGAGAATTAGTACCATTACATGGCTCATTATTATCATGCTCTTGTGCTTGCTGTATAAGACTTTTCCCAAGATCACACTCTTCTGACTTTGACACTGCCAAATATTTCATCTTCTCTGATGAAGCACCAGCATCCTCCTCTGGAACATCATTGACTTTTGTATGATCTGAAACTTTTCTTACCATGAGTTTTCTCTTCTCATCAGAAGCCTCCGACTTATCAGAAACATTCTGAATTTGAGATTTTTTAGAACTCCTTTTCTCAAGTTCCTTTGGTGGATGTTCCTTAGCTGAATGCAATGCGGGGTTTGAATCCTTTTTTGGATAGCGTTTATGTTTGTTGGAATCTGAGACTAAATCATGAGGAGTTCCTTTCCTGGCATTTTTTTTAACTTGTCCCTTATTAGTTTCTACAGTTTGAGAACTTCCATTTTTCTTATCAGACACTGAATCAGATCTCTGCGCTTCTTGAAGAGGTACCCAAAAGTGTGATTTCGTCCAACGGCCAAGCCATTCCCAAACCAAGTTAGGTTCACCAGTATTATATTTGAGACGTGGAGAAACAGCATAGGGTGATGAAGCCAGAAGCTGAAAGGCATATATAGTAAGTTATTATCTAAAACAATAAGAGAAAGGGACAAGAATAGGACAAACATCCTTATGTTCAATGTTATGCAATTCATAATTCATATCAGTAAAAGGGTTTAGCCATTAACCTGTGAAATACTAAGAGTTAACAACTAACTAACAATCAATCAGGCACCAATTCTTTAATTATTAAAATCAATATACTCGTTTCAATAAATCATATCAGTAAATGATTGTAAGAATTTAGTAATTTGACCTATTAAACGCTGGGATATAAACTTAAAAGTTAAGACAGAACCTGAAGGTTTCCATTTCAATAAACTACTGATATGTATACTTACAAATACCAAGAAATTTTTTGCGCATATTATTTTCATGCTTCAAAGAGCATGTAAAAGGCATCTGAGAATATCCAATATGATAAGAGGAAGAAGAAAGACTTGTGTGAAGCAAATAATGAATGCAAAATGTACTGTGTGAAACATGATGACCGGATTCATATAACCCAAATGTGGTAGTAGATGAAAATCATATAGGACACTTTAACATGAGAGAAAAGAAAGACGAAACATAACTGACGCATACTATTTCAGCAAACTAAACAAGAAAGAACGCAAGCACCAAGAACACCAACCTTAAACTTATAAGGGTAACATTCTTTTATGGACAGTAAAAGAATTCGTTGATAATGACATCTTGATTCTAGTTTGTAGTGAACTGAATAACCTTTATCATCTCAAGTGCGAACAAGAGCAAAGTTACACTTTGTATATGAGACATAAAAACTTCCTACCTTGTGAGCAAAGGTCTTATCTGAGAGCTTCACTGCCTGTGTAGATATAACTACTCCAGTAGATTTCGAGAATTTAGTATCCTGAGCAGAAAGATATCGCAGAAGAAATTAGTTGATGCATATAAGTAAAAGTGCAAGTAGCTGATGAAACTCATCTTGAAATCTAAGCTATGAAATGTGAAGCATAAATCACTAAAACTTTCTCATTGTATTATAAGATCTTTCAATATTGATTAAATGAAAAACCTTTAAAATGTCTATCAAAGATAAACCACAGATGATTGTGCTGAAATCATTAGTTCAAGTATGTTTACCTTCAAAAGTTTCTGGACTGCAAGGCCAATATCAGAGTGCCTAACCTTGTAACCACGGGCCAATGCTTGAAATCTTACTATTGACTTCACACAATACAAAGCAGAAATAGCTTGTCTTCGAACCAACTGGCCACGAATATAAGCTTGCAGTGGAATGATATCTTTTACAGTTTTATATGTCCCTCGCGCCTTCAATTGAATAAGATATGAATCACTCATGAACCATTCATTAAAGAGGAGTTGGTGTTTATGAAATTTGCACCATCCAGTGATAGTTTATAAATCAGGGATCAAACCATGTTGCAAATGCATGGCCAAATAATTTCAATTTTTGTTTGCACTATTTTTCTCCAAGAATATGCAGAAGCTCATACAAACAGATGCCATATAAAAATTTGATAGCGAACATAACTTTCAAAGGATACTGTGTAAATGTAAGATGTGAATACCTGATATCCTCTAATTGCAGCCTGAATTTTTATTATTGCTGTTTTTATTAGCCTGCTTTTCTCATTACGGTCCTCAGAATAAAAATTATCATGAGATTGTCCATTGGCATGCTCATCTTCAGTTGTAAGAATTATCCCATCATTTGATGATACACTAATTACTTCCTTTTCTGATAGTTTTCCTTTAATAGCATTTGCACTAGATATGGAAGAAGACATGGATGTCTCCGAAGACACCGCCAGAACATCCTTGGTACTTGAAGGTTTCTTTATAACAACAGAATTCACAATTAGAACTTGCAGGTTAGAAAGTCTAAGTGCTTACATTACAGTTACAGCTAATAAAAACCAGACTAGTAAATTAGAAATATTTCAGAAAAGACTTTGTACTTTTGGCATTCACACATGAGCACTAATTTGGATTAAATAATAAACGAACATTTTAATTCTGCAGGTAAATTTTCACCATTTAAAGATTCCTGTCCTTCAAACACCCTTTTATTTTTATAATAATATAGACATTGAGAAGATTATCCATAAACAAAGATTGAGGCCAGTCACAAATGCCAGAAAGAAAACTTACATAAATATCTTTCTCTCTTGAAGACTTAGACTTTGACGACGATTTCTTCCCCAGAAGCAAGTTTCTGATCCATTTTCCAGGACTCTGTCTTCCCATCACGGCAAAATCAATACTTCAGAAAGCACAGACTTCCAATATCAGAATCTGCAAGCACCACATATAACAGAACAGAGCCATTTAATTAGGAAGCTTCAGTAAAACATCTAGAGCAAGACAATTTCTATTTTCTAATAGTTTCTTCCAACAATATCTTCGACCAAGTAAAGACCATGAACCATAAACAAAAACTCAGAACTAAAAGAAAAATAAAATCAACAATTACATCAGCTGCAGCACACTGTAATTCCTTCTCACATAGAACTAACACATTACTGTTATTATTACCATTATTACCAGAATTTAAACAGTGCTCACACAAAAATTGCCACGAGTAATTTAAAAAGAGAAAAAAAAAAACTGCAGTGCCTATTTTCTAATAATAAGGACAATAAATAAGAGTCAAAGAGAAGCAGGAATGGTTGTTCTGTACACAATGCCAAAGAAGAGTCACCTTCAAGGTGCACGCTTTCCCATAAGGAAACAGTGAAAGTAGGAAAACCACAAACGTTTGATGCCAACAACAACGAAAGGAACAGGTGGAGATAGCATTTGAAGAAACTGAGAAGAGAAGAAAACTTAGAAAGAAAACGTTACTAATTAATTTAAGAGACAGATAAATAAATAAATAAACGTGGCAGTCATTAAGGAGCCGACAGAAGTGACAGTGTCCTATGGAATTGAAGAGAGACTCTGTAATGCACACTGCAAGATACCTCCCTCGAGGTTTCATGTTTCATGTTTCAAATCTAACAAAAACACATCTTTGCTTTTTTTAGTCTAATTTTATGCTATGTTTTTTGGTCCCTGATTATTATATATCTCCCCAAAGAAGATACTAATGATATTTTATGTTTACTATGCTTTAATATATGTCTGACGTTAAATTAGAATATATAATTTTTGTACATTTTCTTTGTTTAAATTGTATTTATTATATTGCTTATAATAATTGAAATCCATCTAATAATTTGTCATTTTAAAACTGAGGTGTCTTTTGTCATGTTGCAATGATGGATGCGATATTATGATCACTTTTTTGGATTGAGTATTTTTAACTGCTATAAATTTTAGTACTTTTTAATACCTGACATTAATTTCTCAGTTTTTGTTCCCGTTTAATTCTTATCTAAACATAAAAAATGAAGGTTTTTTTTTTTGTTTGTTGTTCAAATTTACGTATTTCATGTATCAAAACCAAAATTTTACTATAAGCATATTTGTAAGTAATTGAACGAAGCCACAATCCAAACGATGCTAGTTTAATTATGTATTATCCTTGCGAGAGACGGGAAAACAAAAAGAAAACTAGGATCATTTCACGTGCTCTTTTTTCCCGTACCTTACAAAAATTAAATATTACTAATAATACTCGACTAAAATATTACTTTAATGAATTTGGACTTCACGTTATTACTTCCGGAAGTGAAAAATCTATTAAACTTTAAATTCAACCTGAAAATTAGATAAAAGAAATCCAATAATCAAATTTAAAATTGATGAAATCATTTAAGACTGTCATGATGATTACACTTTTGAAGAAGAAAGGGAAGGAAGAATTTGGGTGATGATCAGTGTTTGTTTGAGTAGATAATTTATGAGAATTTGTGAGATATGGTCATATTCTATCATTCGCAATTTGTTCAGATTTAGAGTGATTTTTTTTAAAAAGTCATTTTTGTCCTTTAACATATGGTAAAATACTACGTCCAAATGCAATTTATTCGATTCCAAATGTTGGATAATCGATTCAACTCGATTAATAATAAATAAACAACACAGTTTCATGCATATATTATGGTGTAGTGCTTTATCCTTTGTACATTTTGATACATAATGAAGTCACGAGTGTCTTAGCTCTAGCTTAGGCAGAGATTTGATTTCTTAAATTCTACTTAACAGAACCAAGACAACACACGAAAGATTCACGCCAATAGAGTGTGAGCTTTGAATTTGAAAACGTTTGACCAGCAAAGACCCATTGTGTATTAACTTTGAGTGATTCATGTATTAATTTTGAGGCAGAAGGAACTCATCTCATTGGTGTGGTGTGTTGTGCGAGTGTTTATGCTGAAGTTTTGTGTATTGAGTGCAATGAAGTCTTGTGTATTGAGTGCAATGAAGACAAAGCTCAAATCATGATAGTAATTGTTTTTGTGAAGGTTTTTATTCTTTTGCAGGTTGAAGGAGTTGGTTAAAGATGAAGACCAAGAATGGAGGTTGATCTATGGTTGATGCGTCGAGGTTGATGATTGATGTTGCCATACTAAAGATGAAGATGAAGAGCAACGAGGTTGATAATGAAGAACAGAGAGGTTGTAGATGAAGAAGAGAGCTTGAAGGAGGTTGAAGAAGACTATGTATTCGGTTCTTCACATTCGGTTCGAGTTGTGAAGTATTTGATTCCATTCCATACAACAAAGGAACGCAATGTTGTCTTCGGTTTTGGTGTTGTTGTATTCAATTCCACCAAGAAGCAGATTTAGTTCCACAACACGAATTTGTTTTCAAGCTTCCTAATGCATGCTTTGATCCATGAGGAAGAGGGACAAGGATGTAGAGAGGTCCATGTGTAGGGAGAGACAACACACATAGATCTCCATAATGGTAAGATATTATCCGTTTTGAGCTAAGCCCTCACGAATTTACTTTAGTACCACTCCAAAAGGCTTCTTACGAAGAGAGATATCTTATGTGTATATAAACCCATATTCATCTCTTGTTTTATTCTATGTGGGACTTTGTTTGTATCTGAACAATCCTCCCCTCAAATAAAGGATTATGGTTCTCCACCTCCCCTACAACGAAAGTATTTTCTTATCCGAGTACATTGTAGACCCATGGTTATACCACTGAGCATTTCTTGCTCTCCATCTACCATGATTCATCTGATTATCTGCCACCAACCACCTATCAAGGCTTCACTTACCATGGAGGACATACTCGTCTGAGCCCGGTCACCAGACTTGAACCGTCGACTCTGATATCAATTGTAGGGGGGACAACACACATAGATCTCCACAATGGTAAGATATTGTTTACTTTGGGCTAACCCCTCACGGATTTGAACTGATGCCAATTGTAGGGAGGGAAAACACATATATCTTCACAATGGTAATATATTGTCCGCTTTGGGCTAAACCCTCACGGATTTGCTTTGATACCAATTATAGGGAGGGACAACACACATGGATCTCCATAATAGTAAGATATTGTTCGCTTTGGGCTAAGCCCTCACACATTTGCTTTTGGTACCACTCCAAAAGGTCTCTTACCAACGGAGGTATCTTTTTGTGTATATAAATTCATATTCATCTCTTGTTTTATTCTATTAAGGACTTTGTTTGTATCCTAACACCAAGCATCAGCCCGAGAGTCCATGCAGTAGTGGGAGTACATGAAGGTTGTTGTCATGGCAACACTTATAACCTTTTCTTTGTGTTGTAGGTGTTACGAAGGAGAATATGACTTTGGTTATACGTGAAGATGGTGGAGTTATTGTGAAGGATAACTCATTGTGAAGGTGGTGGACCTTCATCATGTGATCGTGAATGAGTGTGTTGGTGTTTCACGTTGAAATGGAAGCCTTGCTAACAAGTTTTTGGTCTTATAAGTGTTAACTGAAGGAGGTGGAGGTGTGTTAAGCAGGTTGTTTAGGTGGTTTACATGGGCACAATTCCTAGTTGTGGTGCACTTGTGGTGCAACTATGAAAGGGAACCAATGTGCTGGAGGTTCATCTCAGCTTGAAGCATTCTCTATAGTTCGTTCAAGGTAGTTGATGTTTAACAAAGTTATCTCGAGTCTTTTCTTGAAGAATTCTTTCATATAACATTGTTAACAACGTTGGTTTGATATCGTAAGTCTTTTCTTCCAAAATTCACATTTGAAAATAACCATGAAGAATTTAAACATAATTTCTTATAACTATGGAAGGTATATATGTACAAGATAAGGTACTAATTGTATCATAAATTGCAATGTGTTTTGAGATGGTCTGATTCCACGAATGATTCAACTTATTTTTGAAGAAATTTTCAAGAGGTATGTCCTATACTGTGCTTCTTTTTTAATCACTATATGAATGCATGAATTTGGTAATAAGTGTATATTGAATGTATTATACATGACCTATGAAGTTGTTAAAATGTCAATTGAAGTTATTTATGACATTGTGATGTTGGTAATAGTATTTATATTTCTTTAAGTAAATATAGATGGAAGAAGAACTAAATCTCTCTTATTTGGAGCGTGAAGATATAGTGGATGATGTGGTTGGTGTAGACTTTAATATAGTCGCAAACCTACATTGAAAATTACAAATATCCACTGCAGTGGTCGAACTAACAGTGTTATGCATTGTTGGACATGCCCTGAATATATGAAATATGTGTTTGAGTGCATCAAGTAGTATTAGCAATTTCGTACCAGACAAAGATCGTCGCATGGACCAGCTAATATCCTACCTATACATACTTATCGGTGTCGCGACATTATTCAGATGGATCTAGAGGCCTTTATTAATCTTTGTCAACGACTAAGAACAACTAGCCTAGTTAAGGACACAATTTGGTCGATAGTGGAGTGTTGAGATTGTTGATAGGGGGAGCACTAGTTTAGCTGAACCCACAATCTTAGTGATAACATATGTTTTTTATGATGACAATACATAATTAATAATAACACACATGTGTAGTATGTTATACATATCATATGCTTTTGCTGACTTTATTATATCTGTAAAAGCATATATGTGAACATTATTGTGTTGATTATAGCATACCACTATGTTTAATATGTGATTTATCTGTGGATGCATAACGTATGTTTTCAGAAATAAAAAACCATAATTACTATGGTTGAACTTTAAAGTGTGGCAAAACAACAGTTTTAAGTCGATTACATTATTGGTGAAATCGATTAAAACTCGTATGTTTGCACAAATACTTTTCAAGTGTGTTGTGAGATACTTGTATTCGACTAAGTTTGTTATTGATTTGAGAACTGATTAAATGTTTGACATAACTATCACAACGGTCATATTTTTAAATATGTTGACCAAACATTTATTATGAATCGATTATATTAAATGTGCATTCAATTAATAATGCATTTGATTGTTATCATTATGTTACAACTGTCAAATGTTTTTGACTACATTAATAGTCAAATCGATTAAAAAGCGTCTGAATTGCTTTACACTACACAACTGTCAAATGTATCTGACTACATTAATAGTCAAATCGATTAAAAAGCGTCTGAATTGCTTTACACTACATATAGATGCATGATTTGAAATCTAAAAAAGGAATAACGATTTTACACTTTCATATCTTACAGAAAATTTTGTGATATCTTATAGAGAAAAGAAAATTTCCAAGAACCAAAGATCTACCATGATGATTTATAGTCTTGAAGGTTTCTTGAGCAGCAAGGTTTACTGTGTTTGAACGTTTGATCTCTGCACAACGAGTTGTATTTTGCTTGATCAGGAACTCTGCAATCGTGATGATTGGCTGGTATTCCCTGTGGTGATTACAGGAAGAAGAACTGTGTTCTTGACTTTGAGAATGTCTCAAAGGGTTTAACAGTAGAAGAGAGTGTTCTTGCTACGTGTCTTGTTTGTTGTATTGCCTATATTAGATTAGTGGGTTAGAGAGGTGTTTTACATTTTAACTTGAGGTCGCTGTAAAAGCCTTGGTGTAAAAACGTAGATCTTTATAGTGCATTTGCTTCCTATGGTTGGAAGGACACTGAATGTAGGCAAGTTGGCCGAACCAGTATAAAAACCAGTGTTTGATTTCTCTGATCCCTACACTCTTTATTATAGTTGATTAACCTGTTGTTGTATTCGATTAAGTGAATTGTTGTATTACATACCATTTTACTTGTGATTCAAGAAAAGTCTAAAGACATCATATTTTGCGAAAAAGTTTTTGAAAGTAATCATTTTTTACGTAACACCAATTGACCCCCCTTTCTTGGTGTGAGAAACGAAGTACTCAGTTTTTAATATGTAGGAACCAATAGCTCAATTTCTTCTTATAATTGGCCGTAACGTTAAGAATAGAAGTGTGACATTTTAACTCCATCGATTTGGGTCAACCGTTAGCAAAAGCTTTCACAATGTGTTGGATGCTATTTTAAGTCTAGAATCTGAATTTTTAATTTAGCTCTCAAGAAATGAGTTTCATCCATTTGTCCTAAACAACAATCGATTTTACTCGTACTTTAAGGTAATTATTTCAACACTTATTAAGATGTAATTTTATCAAAGTCCTCTAATGTTTTTTAGATTTTTCATGAGTTCTTATTTTTATGTTTAGGATCGTTTAGGGGCCATATATGGAACTCATGTTCGAGTAAGGGTTTCAATGCTCCCAAATATCGAGGAAGAAAAGATTGGCCAATACAAAATGTGTTTGTTGTGTGTGATTTCAATATGAAATTCACATTCATTCTAGCTGATTGGGGAAACACATCATCTGATTCAAGAATTTTAAAGGATGTTTTTGTTCGAAATGATTCGTTGGTTATCCGCGAAGGTTAGTGTTCATTGCGGTCTTATTTTTTTGTTATTATTAGTGACTAAATACCACTATCTATACAATAGGAAAGTATTATCTCGGCGATGCTGGATTTATGTTGAAAAAAAAACAGTTATTACTCCATATAGTGGCGTCAAATTTCACCTTAAATAATTTATATGCAGAGGACCACAGAATCTATGCGAACTCTTTAACCATGGTCATTCATCCTTGAGAAATGTCATTGAAAGGATATTTGGTATGTTGAAAAAAAGGTTCTCTGGCATAGCTTGTTGCATTGAACCACATTATGGGTTGGATACAATGATAGTAATTATATTAGCTTGTTGTATGCTACACAACTTCCTTCATGGCGTAGATAACGATGATTCACTACTTGATGAGGTTGATAATGAACTGAGTGAAAGGGAAGACCACACAACATCATCTCAAGTTCGTGAAGAAGATTATAGGTTTGGTAGTAATATTAAGGATTCCATAGCAAATGGGATGTGTCGAGATTATCAAAACTCGTAGTAGTTCTTATAATTGATTGTGTTGTTTAACTATGTTATTTTCACCTTCACAACAACTTTTGAGCTCCATAGGAATTTAAAACCACTATTGTGTTCCATACATAGACTACCTTGGAATATAGTATATATCGACTGACGCCCCAAATATAGTATATTCAAACCACTATTCAAATTTTTAGTGTGGGAAGTCATGTTTGGGCACCCCATGTTGGACACAAGAAACAATTTTGTTGAGTTGAATAAGTAAGGTGAAATCCTACAACTTCTGCACAAAAAAAAAACACTTGTAATCAATTACAACTCCTTGGTAAACGATTACACGAACAAAAAGTGAGATTTGTACAAAAACTTGTACTGTAGGAGTCAGTTGTGGGCATATAAGTAGCCAAAGACGATTTGAGTGAGATAACATGTTGTCAACTTTGACCTTTGCTGACTATTTTAATCATAACTTTTCCCATAGACCTCTAAATGATGTGATTCTTTTTTTTATTATAAAATAGACTCAAAAATCTTTCCAATGACTATTAATTTGTGATTTTTGAACATCTGAGTAGGTACAGTTAATTCCTTAAAGTTAACGTTTTACACATTCCTATCACCTTTGACCTTTGCTAGTTGCTTTACTCATAACTTTCTTCACCAAATGCCAAATGCGTTTATTCTTATTTTGTTGAAATCTAGACTCAAATATCTTTAAAATGACTACCAACCCATAATTTTTAGACCATTGTAGTAGATGTTGTTAATTTCCCAAAAACAACGTTTTTCTAAGCTTCCTAAAAGAGTTTACTTTCAAGTTATTGTTCCATGTTTCTTATTTTAGATGGGAAAATTACAAATTAGTATTAATTGGAAAGCTTTTTGAGTCTATTTCTAATAAAAAAAGTAACCAAATCATTTGGAATTCGATGGAGAAAGTTAAAAGCAAAACAACCAGCAAAGGTCAGAGGTGGTAGGAATATATAAAATGTTAACTTTAAGGAATTAACTGTACCTACTCAAATATCAAAAAATTACAAATTAGTAGTCATTGAAAAGCTTTTTGAGTCTATTTTCTAATAAAAAACAAATCACATCATTTAGAGGTCTATGAAAAAAGTTATGATTAAAATAATTAGCAAACGTCAAAGCTCGTATATGTTTTTGAACCAAGGTAGGTGAAGTCTATGACCATTTTTGCCCAAGTTATGCCTTGGTAATCCAGTTCAGACCATTTTGGCCATTGTAATGGATTACAAGGACCCTGTAAATGATTACACGAAAAAAAAAATCTGGTTTTGTACAAAAATTTGTGTTGTAGGAGCCAACTGTGGGCACATAAGTAACCAAAGACATTTTGTGTAATTTTTTCATTCTTTTTTAATGGATGAGACTTTTTTTTAGTGTTTAAGTGTGAGAAGAGCTTGAAAGCTGAGGTTTGGGCAACGCATGGTGGAGGAAAGACTCAAGCAATTTGAGTGAGATAATATGTTGTCAAATTTGACCTTTGCTGACTATTTTAATCATAACTTTTCTCACAGACCTCCAAATGATGTGATTCTTTTTTTATTATAAAATAGACTCAAAAATCTTTTCGAGGACTTTTAATTTGTGATTTTTGGACATCTGAGTAGCTGCAATTAATTCCTTAAAGTTAACATTTTACACATTCCTACCACCTTTGACCTTTGCTAGTTGTTTTGTTCATAATTTTCTTTACCGAACTCCAAATGAGTTGATTCTTGTTTTGTTTGAATATAGACTTAAAGAGATTTTAAATTACTACTAACCCATAATTTACTCGTGTAATCATTTACGAGTCTGTTGTAATTGATTACCTGTGTGTTTTTTGCTGCACAACTTACCTAAGTTGGTAATATCAGAGACATTGTTTCTTTCCTCCATGATGGAGTGCCCAAACATCACTTCCCAGCCTCTACTCACACTTAAACATCAAGATCACGTGAAAAACATTGAATTTATGTCAAAAAGTTGTAAATATTGACCATGGTCACCCAGGTTACGACAGTTGGCTCCTACAGTACAAGTTTTTGTACAAAACCAAGATTTTCCACGTGTAATCGTTTACGAGCTAGTTGTAATCGATTACCAGCGTGTTTTTGGCTTTCACAAGTTTCAGGACTTCATATAAGTTGGTAATCTCACAAACATTGTTTCTTTCCTCCATGATGGAGTTCCAAAACATGACTTCTCACACTCTACTCACACCTAAACACCAAAATCAATTTTAAATCATTGGATTAATGTCAAAAACTTATTAATATTGGGTGTTACTTTGTCATCAAAACACACACAATGTAAATGAAATGACATTACACATTAAGTAATCATGAAAGCTATAATCTTATTTGCAATAACAATTTGTACATAAATATCATTGTTTGTTACAAAGCAAAAAATCCATCTTCGTCTAAATACAAACAAAATCTCTACAAATGAAACTAATCCTGTAACAATCCATATTCCGCTAGCGCTTCCATTCTTCTAATGTTCTCATTGTCCAGGATCCATTCTCAATAATGCTACCAACATTGGATAAAACTTCAATCTTGGGTGGCTTGCAGCAAAAAGGCACAATGGAAAAATGGTGGACACGAAGGCTAGGGTTTGTCCAACACGAAAACGCCAATGCTCGAGAAGATGGTTAGGGTTCGCGCAACACACGAAAACCACAAAACAACACGACACCGAGAAGGCCCAATACCAATGGTGGACAGGGACGTCCAAGACAGCTTCAATGTTGCACAACAAGGTGTTGGGTCGCACTAAAAACAAAGAGTATAACAGAGGTAAGAGACCGACCAAGACAAACAGTGGAGACGAAGGTGGGCCAAGGCTTTAGGGTTCCACAGAAAGATGAGAGAGATGAGAGAACGAGAGAGATGAGAGAGCCAAACTGTGAATGAAAGAAGAATAAGGAAAGCGTGAAAAGAAATTTCGTATTTTTTTCTTCCCATAATACCGTCCTGATCAATTGAATATTGAATTTCTTTTTTCAAATTGAACCAATGGACAACCGTCACGTAGGGTTATCAAAACTGTGTCAAAAAAACTTGTTAAAGATGGTTTTCGTTTTCTTTTATATAATACATATATATGATTTTACAATGCGTTATTCTCTTTCAAAACTTCTAATGATTTAATAAAAAACATTCCATTATTCTTCTGGTTCAAATTCGCAACTTAAAACAAATGATAACCTTGTGAAACTTGTGCATCCAAGGTAAAAAAAGTATCTTTGAATCAATCTACAATCTTCCATATATGAGAACATGTGCTTTTGCGAAAACCCTTTTAACCCAACAATTCCTCTATTTGATCTTTCATACATATATTTCCTTCTCATACCTTTAGATTATCAAACATTTCACTTTTGGTATATTTTTTAAGAATTTGTTTCAAGTAAATGTTATTATATTGTATTTCTTCGAATTTGTCAATAATAATATCTTGATTATAGATATTGGTTATTTTATAAAGGTTATAGTTGTCTATCAAAAATAAAAAATTATTCATCAATCCACTAAAAAAAATAAATACAATACATTACATATTGAGTATCGAATGTTGGACGCTAAGTGTCGGATGACGAATACTAAGTATCCCAAATCAAAGGCTAAGCGTCATTTATTGATATATGTCGTCTTCAGTCATGGGTTAAATGTTACCGATTAGAACCTGATAATGTTTACCGACATTTAACTACACTTATCAAAGATATTGATGAAGAACTTAACTTAACCAAAACTGACTATATATCATCATAGATAAAATGGTAATACCAATAGATCCATATCCAAACCCGTTCAGGATCCACAATTATTAAAATATTTTTATAAATACAACCATAATCAAGTTTTTACTACTTTTTGTATTAACTATCATTTTGACTTCTTCAATTTTGAGAACTGATCTGAATGTTATAAAATCTTCTATGAACATAACATTAGTTTTTTATGTAGAAAACGAATATTGGAAAGATAAGAGAGAATTAATAGACAAAGACTAGATAAAAGTAATTCGTGAACATAGCAGTATTTATAAGATACCTCTTTTAAGTACACTTGTAATATTATACCTATTGGTTATTCACACCATTAATGCAATGGCAATGAAAAATCTGTCATTGTTATTACATGGATTTTCTTTTTATGTAAATTCCAAAAGTGTTCAACTTTCTCTTGGTACTTTTCAGACCCGCTACTTGAATTTATCCAACTATAAATTATTTTTCAAATACTCTATTGAAAGGCATCTTATCTTATATCATGAATTGTTTAAAAAAAATGGTCACCTTTTCTTTTCCGAAAAAAGGAAAAATTATATCTATACACATTAAAAAAAAGTTTCATTCATCATTTTTCACAAAAACTTCAGTAACCTTTTAGCATTTATATTTAAATATACAACATGAAAACAAACAAATTAAATTCATCATATAATCAAGTATGAACACAAAAATAAAATGAGATGCGTATATATATATACCGAAATTTCATAAAATTTTGAAAATGAGACTTAAAGTATATATAATAAATCTAATAAACAAGAAATAAATATTCTAACTTGTCTTACAATTCAAAATCATTAATCATTTTATTAAACTTCAAACAATAAACTAAAGAGTTCATTGATGAATTCAATATAAAAGAAAACTACAATAAGATATTTAGATTAAAAATCAAATTCTTATGTGTGCTATGGTTCAATGTCACACACAACTTTCAACTCTAATTTTGCAACCCTAAATCCTAAATTTATAAGTGAAGTACGTAGCTTAGAGTAAGATCCATAACAGTGTAGTCTCAATAACAATCCTCAATAGTAAAAGAGTTTGAATCTGTGCTAAATTTTATAATGAGGTTCCTGTTTGAATTTGAGTTTTATTTAATGTAAAATTGCTTCATAGATTTGATTATATGGTTATATTTAATTTGTACAAAAGTAAGTTGATTATTTAACTTATTTGGTTTTTTATATTTATGATTGTAGTTTTTTTTTTATATTGAATTCATCAATGAACTCTTTAGTTTCTTATTTGAAGTTTAATAAAATGAAATTTTATAATAAGGTTCACTTTTGAATTTGAGTTTATTTCATGTAAAATTGTTTTATAGATTTGATTATATTATTATATTTAATTTGTACAAAAAGTAAAATGATTATTTAACTTATCTGATCTTTTTTATATTTATGATTTTACACAAGAAATTTATGAATCTTTCATCTCATATGGTATATAATTTTGTCATTTCTACTTTATGTAAAATTTAGATTCATAATTAGATTATTTTCAATAATTTCTTTTCAAAGGTAAATCTTTTTCATATGTTATTTTTCCTTCAAATATATATTGTATTTTTTTGTTGTATTTTTTTATTATAACTATCTAAGTGATCACTATAACGAATAGTCTTTCTGAATTTATTTTATTTTTCATAAAAGAGGTGCATTATATATATATATATATATATATATATATATATATATATATATATATATATATATATATATATATATATATATATAGGAGTGATATGAGTATAATGCGAAAAGGACAATTGACACCACTTTTAAATATTTTAAGTTTTAAATATTTATGATATTATGCAATTTCGTAACAAATTTGTAAATATTTATAGCTTTGTCACGTAATTTCAACATAGACACCTTCTAAGATTCCTCTAGCACGTCATCTTTCTCAATGACAATCAAGCATTTTCACAATATTACTACAATCTGAACACTTCCGTCGTTTTTTCAAGACCTTCTTTGGTAATGTGTACCAAACTTAGTAAAATAAATTGCAAGATTTTTCAAAATCTGAACACATGCATTATCTATTAATATTCATCCATCTCCATGCAAACTCTTCCATTATCGGTTTCAATAAAATATCAACCCAATACTTCAAAGTCAAAACTCTTCTCTTCATTATTAGGAGTAAAATTGACTTCTCCATCACCATACACACACAAACTAAAATAGTGATTATACTTTTGATTTACCAGAATTATTATAATGATCAAATCGTGACAAAAACGACAATCCAAATGCTGCATACTACTTTTCTAATCCCTGGCTCAATACCAGCAACATGCATACAAGAGAAACCGATGCTAAAACTCTTCTTCAGATCTTGTCTTTACTTCCATTTTCTTTTTCATGACAGGTTGTCCACCACTTTTTTATGTGCACCAAACACCTATGATAATATAAATAATAAACAAGAAAAATATTAGGTGAAAATAATTCTTGCAACTGGTTACTTCTAATTTAGTAGATTAATTAATTGTGATAATATCACTGTATTCACTGAACAAGTTTTGAGAGTAAAAATTAACAAAGATTTTGTGCAGAATTTATATTAAAGTATATGTCTTGTTGTCACGCATTTTACCGAGAATGTGTGGCAACCTCGGTCTTCTGTCTTCACTTCGCTCTCACTTCAGTGGAAACATCTCACCGACAGAGACCCCCACCACCACAAAGCTCCAAATTCCAAAGCTCACCTCACCCAACCATTGAGCAGTTATGGCATTATTATGGACAATGAAAGCTAAATTATTGTGGATAAAAAGAGCTTAATCATCATCCATTATTCAACATCAACTTTTTACGTTCTCACTTATAACGAAATGAAACGACTTAATATTGCTTATAGATGTAAAATAAAATTTTCAGATATTACAAAAAAGAAATAACAAGATAACTTCTAAGGGAGAATGTGAGTATTCTATACTGAGAGAATCATGTTTTTGAAAAACACTTTTGAAGACAATAATGTTCGTGTAAATATTAAACTTAATTACAGATAATCTCATGTAATATTATATAATTGATGAGTTCCCGTAATGGTTAGACATATTACATAGTGTACTTGCATACTATTCAGAAAATCTAACTAAATTATGTTAAAGTAGCCAACAATTTTCTTGTACTTTACAGTTCATAATTGGATAATGCAGAAGCTTTTAGTTAAATTTGGATGAAATAAAAGAGCCTATCTACCCTTCAGTGCGATCACGTGCCATGGCGCGTGGTTTATTACATGAACAATTCTTGACTAGAGGAAAGTAGTGCTAAGGTACATGCAGGTCCATAATAAAATTGTCAGCACTAAAGCTTCTGCACTTTGCAGCATTGATTTGAGCAGCATTGTGTTGACTTTGAGTTGAGAGGTTGGATTTCTTGGGGCATGTAGCAGCTAGCAAACCAAGTGGCTATTTAATACTAGAATGCTTTGAACACCCTCTAATCAGAATTCCGTTTTAATGTCTATGCACACTTCCATGTGACATCTCTCATAAAAGCTCCTTTACTAAACTAAACTAGTGGTACTTTCTTGGTGGCTTCACTCACAATTTTTGAAATCTCTTTCTTTTCAGATCTCAACTCAGATCCATCTCACAAACTTCAGTCCTCTCCCCCATTGTCCTACCACCTGCTCCACATTACTGAAATTCTTTATTCCCATAATTCCCATCAAAAAATATTTTTTCCTGCAGTCATTATCCCATGACAAATAGCTTTTCTGCTTAAAAGTCTTTCTTTGCAAATTATTAGATTCTGCACAGCTGGAAAGTGAGAAAAAACTAAAGACACAAAGCCATGAAAGACCATGGATTGTTCTGCTTTGTGTAGCTCTCTACTCATGGAAATTCATGCCAATACCATCTTTTGAGCAATTCCACTGTTGTATGTTAATCCAATATTTTCAACTCTGAACTCTGCAGTTGAGTATGCTGTGTGTGACTAACAAGACTCTATAGTACAAATACTTTAGCCTCATAACATGAAGAACCTGAGGGTTTGTTTCACTTACTTTTTTCTTGCAATCGTTCTTGTTCTGCTTACTCCTTCCTCGGTTGCACAGCTATCAACAAGTGAGAATAGAATTCTATTCCAAGTTCAGAAGCTTCTTGAATATCCTCAAGCTCTTCAAGGGTGGACAAGATGGACCAACTTGTGCTTCCTCCCTCCCTCTTCTTCCCTCAAGATAGTTTGCTCAAATGGTCATTTGACAGAACTAACTATCATTGGAAACAAGACCTCCCCATCTTCACACAATCCCCAGGCAGGTTCCTGGACTTCCCTTCAAACACTTTCAGGAAAATTCTCCATCGATTCTTTCTTCACTGTCATGACAAAGCTTTCAAATTTGAAGGTGTTGTCCTTAGTGTCCTTGGGTTTGTGGGGTCCTTTACCATCCAAAATCAACAGGTTTTGGTCTCTGGAAGTGCTAAACATTAGCTCAAATTTCATTTATGGGGAAATTCCACCATCCATATCCTCAATGATGAATCTAAGGAGTCTCGTTTTGGTTAATAATCTCTTCAATGGAAGTGTCCCTGATCTCCAGAGATTAACTTCTCTTGAAGAGCTCAACTTGGGAGGTAACAAACTGGGTCCTGAATTCCCTTTAGTGGGAAAGAATCTTGTCACTATAATCTTGAGAAATAATTCACTGAGATCTCGTATTCCTCCAGAGATTGAGCACTTCGACAAACTTCAGGTATTTGATGTATCTTCCAATGATGTTTTTGGAAACATCCCGTCCTTTTTTATGTCTATGCCTTCCCTTCATTCCCTAAACTTGGCTGCAAACCATCTAAGTGGTAACCTCTCAGTGAATAAGGCATGTAGTTCTTCACTAACATTTGTGGATATCTCACACAACCTTCTGGTTGGAAAATTGCCTGCGTGCCTTGGTTCAATGTCTTCAAAGGCCACAGTACTATATTCTGGAAATTGTTTCTCAACCAAAAGCTTAAATAATCAGCATCCATCTTCTTTTTGCAAGAGAGAGGGAGCTTTAGCTGTTAAGCCTCCAGCTAAAAAGCCGCAGAATGATTCAAATTCGGGTGCCAAACTAGGCGTAGTGATTGGAATAATTGGAGGAGCTGTAGTAATTGCTGGACTTCTGGTTTTTCTCATTGTGTTCATCTTTAGAAAGACCAATGGAGAAAGATCACATCATAAAATGGACAAATCTGTTGCTAATAAATATTCTGCCAGTGCATCTCCTGGACCAAACGGTACAAGTAAGGCCACTATTATATTCTTTTCTATCACTGTTATATGATTCTATACGATATGATAAAAATCTCAAATCTTCTTTAAAGTTCATTTCCTTCATTTAAGTGTGCATTAATCTGGTTTCTCCTGCGGGAGTAGGACATATTCCTCAGGCCATGAAGCAAGCTGCACTTGGACTTCCACCATACCGTATTTTCACATCAGAGGAAATTGAAGATGCAACAAATAACTTTGACCCATCAAATTTAATAGAAGACGGATCACAAGGACAGGTAAAATATTTTTCTATAATGTTTATGGATTCGTAACTTGCGTTTTATAATGAGATGGAACCCACAAGTACAAGGGTTAGTGACAAGCATTTACTATCATATTCATACAGCTATATAAAGGTTGGCTCAGAGATGGTTCAGTGGTCCTAGTTAATTGTGTTAAAATAAGGCAGAAAGGTCTCCCCCACAGCATCATGCAGCAAATAGAGGTATTACCCAATTTGAGGCACAGGCACATGGTGAGTGTTCTAGGACACTGTATCATTACTGAACAGGAACATCCCCAAACAACAAGCACAGTCTTCATCGTATTTGAGCACATCTCAAATGTGTCGTTAAGGGATCAACTTGCAGGTAAACATTCACATAGAATGAAATGCTAATGAAAATAGAGGAATTCTTAAAAAGTGTAGCATAACTTGAGTCCTCATTCAACAGATGGGAGAAAGAGGGAAATGCTGAAATGGCCACAAAGAATGGCAATGAGCATAGGCATTGCAAGAGGAGTCCAGTTCTTACACACAGGAGTTGCTCCTGGCATATATGGCAACAATTTAAAGATTGAGAACATTCTGTTGGATGATAGTCTCAATGCAAAAGTTAGTAGATACAGTATTCCATTAAGATCCAAGGTTTGGACAGACTAAATAATTTGATCACTTTCTCATTAATATTTGTACAATAGAATTGAATCTATAAATCTAACTTGCATCGATCAATTTTCAGAGTGCACATAATGAACACATTGCCACCAATCATATGGGCAGGTAGTTCTCATTTTAAAAAGAAAAATCTTCTCTTCTATTCCACTGTTATATGCCAATTATAAGTTGTTGTTAAACCCATATGCAGCACAAATAATGCAGAAAAGGAAGACATCTATCAGCTGGGCGTTATTCTTCTTGAAGTTATCACTGGCAAAGAAATTGCTTCCCCTAGTGAAATAGAGGAGATGAAGGATGAGGTATCCATTAAAACTTTTTGCCTATCGTTTTATTTGTCACTTTTGGAATGTTTTTTTGCCTCAAATTATGTCACTGTAATATGAAGAATCTACTGATTACTTTTTTGAATAATATCCTCGAGAAAATGATGTACTAATAATAGATATGTAGGTGTAACTATACAATATAGTTAATAAGGTAACTTTGTCGTTGAAATTGATGTAATCCTAACGACAAATAGAATGCTCACAACCCACAAAGTTTGTTCCAAACCCCACCGAATACCAAAAGTTTATGGTAACCAAATCAAGTATACTATTATTTTTCTTATTTTTAATTGGGTCTATATTACGCTCAGCTGGAGAATGGTTCATCAGAAGCAACATCAGTACTTAAAAGTGTAATTGATCCTTCACTGCGAGGAACTTATGCATATGAATCAATGAAGACTGCAATTCATATTACCATCAACTGTCTCTCCAAGGTCTCTAGCCAGCGTCCTTCAATAGAGGATGTTCTTTGGAATTTACAATACTCAATGCAAGTTCAAGAGTCATGGACCAGCAGTGGAAACCTCAGCACAAAGTTGTAAACCTCTTGTTAATAAAAATGTTTGCTTACATTTCATAAGTTCATTATGATAAGGAATAAATGGTAATGTACATATGTGAACTAAGGCCCAAAAACACAGTTTGGCCTGCATTTTTCCTTATTTGTATTGTTACTGAATTTCTTACAAATCTGAACTACGTTCATATCAAAATATCGTTTCCTTGCTCCTTTGACTTCGATAGCATTTACATCGTGAGTACAACTCTGATAGAAACCAGATCCTTACATATACACCCCAATAATTGACCTTTTCTTTGTCTTAATAGTAACAAATTCAAAAACAACTTACCACTTGTTGAAAAACAATAGATACTCCGATTAAAATCACTTAAATGTCACTACTTAATGATATATCACACAAAACCATTAATTTTTCAGAGAATTGCGCCATTAATCCTTTTAACCACTTTTATTTACAATGCCTTGTAATAATTCCTTATTTTATGCCTTCCACACTTAATCAGCTTAAGTGGTCAATTTTCAACTTTCATCGAACTTTCATATTTCCTCTAAACTTTTTAGTTATGAAGACACATAACTCGATCAAAAAGGAATCTTCACAGTATTAATCCATCTAAATAGCGGTCATATGTTATGAATGTTGCTCATATACGTCATGCAAATTATTTGCCTCATAAAACGATTCATTACCAAGTATTTTTCTAACAAATAGAATAACTTAGAGAAATTCATCCCTACAAAATAGTGGTCCTCAAATAATCGACTTTCCACCATACTTTTAACGGGACGTACAGATGGTTCCTTGGGTGTTCAAAGGGTAAAGACCATTATGCTTATTGGTATGGAAATCGCATGGTAGATCCGCCATCCTATTCTATAATGATAAAGTTGTCACCAAAGACATAAATGAACCACAGAATGGAGTAAATAAGGTGGAATATTAACTCATAGTTTGAGCAAACACATAGTCAACGACTGGAAAATCATAATGATCCTTTAAGTCTTGGTTATTCAACCATATCCTTTTTGACAACCTTTTGATTGCCACATAGGCCCTATCTTTATATATGATAATTTAATCGGCAGTCCAACTCTGCTCAACAATCTCACGGACTCTTCTGTTGTATTCACGCTTGTTCTCACTGAACATCCGAGCAGCTTCAGAATTTGCAGGAGAACTAGCATTCGGATCACATAGCAATGACTGCAACAACAAAACCCCTTTAGTGGAAAATACCAAGAATCGAGAGCAATACACAAATAATCTAACACAATGTATCTGGGTTCGAAAGTAACACTCTTTTAACTTCTTTCTCCCACTATATGAAATTTATATATGAATCCCAACGATTAGGGAATTCGACCTGGCACATTTAGTGGGGATCTACATGAATTTCACCCGGTAAGAGGAGTTTTAGAAACTAAAATTTCTCTCCCATCAAGATACATACAAATTCTTTAATGTTCTTAATTAGTTTGTTTTGTTTTTTACTTTATCTCAATTATTTAACATTGTAGGACCAAAAAGTATCAATAAAGTGGGGCTTACCTTTGATAATTAGCAATTGTTTTTAATTGGTAGGTTATTTGCAAGTATATTCACCACTGGTATGCCCCCTCACCTACAAGAGTTTTGAACCTACTATGCAAGTGGTGATTGCTATATACCCCTTACCAAAAAAGATTGTAAATATGGGGATCATTGAAATGGCTGTGACATTAACAACGACAATGCTGGCTAATGTATATAATTTTTATTTTTCCCATACCTCTTAGCATTTGGATTTAAGTCTTAAACTCCACAAAATTGGCTTTGCCCCCACCCCACTTTATACATCCTATTTGGTCATATCTCCAATCAATGTGTGACTTAGGATTTTCCCAATACCAAATAAGAAATGAAATTCACGTGGCTATACTGATAAGATGTTGTTCAAGTACATGGAGTACTATTGCGATAGATCTTGCAAATGCAGGTTCCTTTGGTATTTCCCTCCAATGCTACCTCTATCCCTTTTCACATGGCTAGAAACTAGGCCTTCTACTCTCCTCACTAGTTCCTCTACTGCCTTATTTGCAGATGTCTAAACCACCTTAAACTTAAAAAGTTTTAATCATTTTTTCATAGATGCCACACACATATCTCCTCATATGCCTCTGTATCATGCCTTTTCTTTTGGGGACAGCCATTTTAACATTCTCATTTTTGCTACCTGCACTTATTTTTGGTTTGGTTCCTTTAAATCCAACATTTACAACGATGTATAGTTGGTTGTATAACAGCATTAATAACACTTTCCTTTGAACTCATTACATATTTTATGATCACAAATAACCCCGAAGGCCTTCCTTTATTTTAACCACTCAAATTGTATCCTATGTTCAACATCTTTATTAGTTTTCCCATCAATTCATTCATTCCAAATGCATAAATTTCGAAACGTGTGATACCGGGATATCTCATTTTACCTCCAAAGCATTTTCGTCTTTCCTTGTTAAAATTGCAGTTTCTTGCACCAATTCAAGCGAAAGGGCTTTGATTCTAAAGTTAATATCTACAACCCAACATGGCTTTGATTCTAAAGTTAATATCTACAACCCAACATGTCCATTTAGATCTCTTCCTATGAGTACCATTTCTTACGCAAGCACTTCTGATCCCTATTTGTGGAGGAGCCTTGAAGCAACCTTACCCAAAACTTTTCTTACACAGGCACTTCTGGTCCCTATTTGTGGAGCATAAAATTTAATGATATTGATAGTTTGTTATATCTCCATCAATTTTACAGAGTAGATTCAGAGATTCTGTTGCCAAACTTTTTTACACCCACCAAATTCTTTTTTCAATTCTACCCAATAATACCACACTTCTTTCTATCCTTTATCTTCCTATCTAGATCCTTGGCTCTTCAAAAAACCATTTGCTTTCTTAAAGACACATGATGTTAATTTTTTTTCAAATCATGGTGCCTACTACATCCAAATACCCCAATATTTGTCAAGAAAAATGTGAGGACCCTTGCTCAGTTAACACTACATTTGGGAGCCAATATAGTGACTCACTCTAGCTCATGTGACACTGTATTTCAGTAACACAGTGCATTACTTCCAAATAATGGGCAAGTTTCAAATCATTGTGAGTATTACCTCAAAATACTTTCCTGTCCAAGTACAAATATTTAAAATACCCACATTTGCCAAGAAAAAAAAAATGAGAACCCTAGCTCATTTGGGAGCCAATGTAGTGACTCTAGCTCATTTAACACTGTCATTATCCAAATAATGGGCAAGCATTAGCACACACACAATGCTTCATGATTGATACATGTTTGAGGTTTCAAAAAGTTTCATATTGGCTACAGAGGCAGAACACAACGCTTCTCCTCCTACACACTAATATCAAATGTATTTTAAATAAATCACAGAAAAGGTGCAATCAAATCAGTTTTGGCATGTATGGTCTCAACTCAACGCAAGTCTGAAATATTAAGAGAATCGCGATTACCTGGATTGAGGTAAGAATTGCAGCTACATCATAGATAGGACTCCACTGATTTTGCAAAATGTCCAAGCATATACTTCCATCCGCATAAACTAAAATTGCCAATTAAGATGGGCTTAGAACTAGATTGGAAGTTATTATCGTGCAAAGATAAAAATGGTGTTCTGATCCAATTTAACTTAAAATAGAAAATGTTTTAAAAACAAATGAAATATTCACCACTTATCACATTTCTGCAATCGTTGACATTAATCATAAATTTGATCCGTAAGATCAACATGTTAAATTGTTAACAAGATACAATTCAATGTTTAGATCACTGGCAAAAATATGTATATGGAGTTATTATACAACATCAATGTTAGCAATAACAGATAATGGGCTATGACAGTAAAAAAAAATTACCATACAAATATGGCAGATGGCGCAGCAGCATATGGTGGAAATTCATGACAGACAAATTCTTATATAAATATCCACACAACAAAAACTACAAAAAATGACAATATATTAAAAATAGCATAATCAAAAACTAATTTCGTAACATTTATAAAATTCTCATGATTATCATCAGATAATGTCTTAAACATAACTTATAAAAACACTACTATTTCATTTAGTAGTTTTAGGATGCATTGCTTAGGTTTTGGACTCTTGACATTATCTTATAAGTGGAAAAACTCGGGAACAATGTTCTCTAAGCAAACACAAGAACAATAAACAAATAATTGATTCTGAAATTTTGAAAAACAAAAACAGAGAACTATAAAACAGAGAACTCTAAAACAGAGCAGAAACTAGATGAAAAAGAACATGTGAAAAGAGGAGAGAAAAAAGGAAGAAAGAAAAAATACAAGGAACAAGACAAAAAAAAACAACTGCTTGATTTCAAGATTTAGGTCATCAGGTAGCAGGTTCAAAATAGCAGATGGCGATGAGGGGGCAAAACCTCCATATCATACCTTTATGGCACTGCCATAACTTCCATTTGATAACATTGCACGATATAAAATCCTTACAGAGGGAATTCAGAATATCCAGACAAATTAATACATACGTAAGAATTTTCAAGATTTATATTTTGATCATTTCTATACCAAAACCAGTTTGTGCATGAAAGAGACAGATATATGAGAAAACAGATTCAGCCTCTAAAGAAAAATTTATGTTTTCTTTTCAATCAGCAATAGGGACAACACAGGATGCCATAACCGAAACAACAAACTATATTAAAGGGGGAAAATACATTCACTGTCCTTCAAAGAAAGAAAGTGTCAAACCTGAACTGAAGTATAAAATAATTGATACCTTATATTTTAGGCATATTTTTTGAAACAGCTTCCAGGTAGATAAAATCACCACAGAAGCTGTTTCAACAATGACTTCCAAAAGCACGTGAATGATGTTGATTTAAAAAAAAAAAATACTTCCCACTTCTGTCTGAAGCTTTTAGTTTAACAATAACACTACTGCATTCATTGTACAAATATTTCATAAGTCATTATAAGTTTCTAACACTAAAATGAAATTGCAGGGTAGTTTTCTACTCACTGTTTGGATGAAACATTCTAGAAACAAAGCGCACAGTTGGTGGCTTATTAGGATAATCCTCTGTAAACTGAAGTGTCAACTTAAACGTACCTGAAAGACAAGGATGTCAGTCATACAAACATCCAGAAATAAGAAGACTCTGTACCTAGGCACAACTAAGTTACCATTACACATGGCAATTTAAACCATTATCTTTATACACCTAAAATAGATCAAAAGCTAAGCCTTGTGTGACATGTGAACAAGTTGAAATTGTGTTTGTATGAGTCAAATAAAAGAGTAAAATCATATCAGGCACTTTCAATTGTAATTTGAATTATTCTACTTTCTAGTTTCTGAAACCAAATTGCACAAAAAGCAGACACTCTTTAAAATCAAGAAGAAAAAACTTTCTTGATTAAATAACATTGCAGCAACAAAACATACATATACACCATAGACAACTGGATGTGCAGTTCAATACTTCAACTTTCATTTCTTAAAAAAACATTAAAGTCAAGAAGAATAAACAATTTGATTAAATAGTATTGAAGCAACAAAACATATACATATACATATACATAATAGAATTGGATGTGCAGTTCGATACTTCAACTTTAATCTCTATCAACTACTTTTTAATGCATATGCATATGTTTTGCTGATCATACACGACTGCATATTTTTTTAATGAAAGCCGGTTGATCCTCTGCATTTAATGTTGGTCATAACTAATCTTAGCAGGACAGATGCTATCTCCAAACAGTTATTATAACATGTGGAAACATTCAAATAAGATACAGAATCTCAGTTATATATATATATATATATATATGGTAGAAGATGACTGTACCTCCATCCCAAGGGGTGTCATCTGGTCTGAAAAAAAAAAAAAGTAACAGAAGAGCACAATTAGAAATTTACTATACATTAAATCATCCAAAACCACAAAGTAAAGAGAAACACAGTCAAGAAAAAAAAAATCAGGATTAGTAATCTACTACACACCCAAAGATAACAGCATTCCAAAGCATAATATTATTGTCTTGGGGCGCCCCACTGATGCCAGCAGGAGGATCTTGCTGCAATCGTTTAAAATCCCTCATCAGTCTCTTCCTCGCCGGTGTCGACATCTTCACCTATATCTCAATCAAACACGATTCAGACAATAGCAATCAGCCATTGACATGTTCATATACAGAGGTAAAAAACAAATTGAGAGAAAGAAAGGGAGAGTGAGTGAGTGAACAAGATAGAAAAACACAATATTTAATAAAATTTCGGTAAAAGGAAACATCAAGGGTTCAGAAAATGCAAACAAGGAGAACGATAAAGCTAAACTTACGTTCTCAGAAGTTACCAATTACAAAGCTAGTGATGCTTTATTAGTAAAATCCAGAATTTTCAAAATGAAATCAAAATTGAACAACCTAATACCATGAGTTTATCTGAACTAATAAGACAGTCCTAAGGGCATGCATCAATGAGTTAATAGAAAAAACCATTTCACTCGCAAAGTGAACGACGAAGTCGGAATACGATCATTCAAGTCTTTAAAAATCCCAAAACAAAACAAGAGAAAGGAAAATCAAGGGTTTCTAAACACACAAGAAACTTTATTTACAAAATTGCAAAGACGATATCCTCAGTAGATATCTCAGATCGATTTCTTCATTTCTACCACAACATACAGAAAAAGAAATTTAACAAGCCAGAAGCTACCCACCAGACAAATGGTTCTTTGAAACAAATTCCAAAGCAATTATCAATCTGGGTATGAATTAATTTCAGGAAAAAAAAAACGCACTAAAAAAACGAAAAACAGATTTTTAGGAAAAATCGGAAAAAGGAGAAAAGATAGGGGTTCTGACTTGTGAGCGAAGAAGGGTGTGAGGGGAGGTGCAGGGGGCAGAGGAAGAGAAAAGATTGAAGCTTTGAATGGATTGAGGAGAACCCAGAAAAGGAAGATGAAAGAATGGGAATAGAGACTTTTGAGGAAAATGGTTCCAATGAGAGAGAGAGAATCTTTTGTTCCAATTATTTTGATTTTATAGAATGGTCAGGTCAGCTGAGCGGTCCCAATCCCAAATGCGCTCTCTTTCTCTCTCTTTGTGGTGATATCTGCTTTTCTTGGCAACTTGCTCCAAACTCCCAACAACCCATGAGACTTTATCATGCATACACAGTTACTTACACTATTTTTAAAGAAAAATGATTCTTTGACACACCTAAATTTTTTACATTCATTTCACATTATTCTTACTTACTTTTTACTCTCTTCTTTCTTGAAAAAATACAAAATTTTACACTTTTAAGACTATTTTACCCTTATACTCTGTGTCAAATGAATGTAAAAGTGTGTCATGGTATCATTTCTCATTTTTAAAATATCACCATCTCTTCAAAACAAAAAAACATTTTTATTTACCAATTTTCAATTTATAAAGATAAAAAAAAATACATTTAAAGACAAATATTTATTATATTATGAATAATATGTAACATTATTATACTTCAAAAATTATTACTCTTATTATACTGGTAGAATGAAAGTACTTTCACGTAATTAACTATATTTAAATACTTAGTTGTAATCTTGCGAAGATTATAATGAAACTCTTTACAAAAGAGACCCAATATAACTCAGTTAGACTGAACCAATATAAAAATAATTGTACATATATCTCTTCTCCTATCTAAACACTTCTATTATAAAAACATGTAGTTGTGGTTTTATTTCCAAATACAAGAACCTTTTAAGTTAAACGATTACTCTTCAACTAAGAAGGTTTTTATAAAATTATGCAATGTACATTTATTTAGCACGTAAAAAGCAAGAATAGTTTACAACTTTTATTAGGTCGAGTGTCTAAATTTCATAAGAAATTTTCAAAGCTCAATTACGTGTTATATCAGAAGGTTTGCGAAAAGAATTTTTCCATTTACATTATTCAACACCCTCTTCTAGTGTTTTTCAAGTACTTCAGGGGGGTTGAATAATGTTAATGGGAAAAAAGATTCATAACCCTTTTGGTATAGCACATTCGTCGACTTTTGGATTTATCACATAGACAATTAAATGCTCGACCTAATAGATGATTGTAAAAGATAGTTGCTCTTAACGAGCTATCCAAAATGTACCTAGCAATGTTGGTAAGAACTTCCTTAGTCGAAGAATAATCATTTAGTGCGAAGGTTCCTGTAATTATATATAAAAATGCAGCTACAAGTTTTTATAATATAAGCGCTTAGACAAGAGAGAAATAACGTTTGCATAGATATTTTTATACTGGTTCACCTCAACTGAGTTACGTCCAATCTTCTCCATAGAGGGTTCCACTATAATCTTCAAGAAGATTACAATTGAGTATTCGCACCACTCTTGGTCTTCTCAGTCAGCAAATAACCTCCTGTTACACTAGACTGAATGAGTATTCTCATCATTCCTGATCTTCTCGGTCATCGAATAACCTCTTGTTACCCTAGACTAGATGAGTATTCACACCATTCTTGGTCTTCTCAATCAGTGAATAACCTCATGTTACCCTAAACTAGATAAATATTCACATCATTCTTGGTACTAAGCAACCTTTCGAAATTTCTTTAACTCAATTGAATTCGGCAAGTGTTTTAATTCTCTTCAAATTGTAATCTACGATTGCTTACAAGTCATTTATACTATTACTATCATAGAGAGGATATGATTACAATACAATGTAGTCTAAACACTCGTAGGTGTTTATCTCTTTTCTTTTTCTCTCTTTCTTACAATTATTAAGCAAATATTACACTAAAGCTCGAGAGTATGCTTTTCTTCTTTTGTCTTCTTCTCTTTTTTTTGTTCAAATATTTTATTTTTCTTGAGTTCTTTTTATTCTTTTCTTTTGAATACTTCTCAAAGGATGAATATTTTCGTTGTACGTTATCCTCTTGATAATCGCATACAACAGTCATTGGTTAAAGTCAACTTTTTAGAGCATGCATGTTTTTTCAGTACTTTGCTTGAAGTATGTTGTACTTTCTTTTAGACATCGTTTCAAGTGAAGAACATTTTGTGAATATCTCTTTTGTCTCTAATGTCCACTTCTGATATTTTAATTTGAAGCTTGTGGAGGCGTGTATAATAGGTTATCTGCAAAGAATAGAGTAGATTGTGCATGCAGTAGATATGTCTTTTCTCTTATCACTTTTGTTGTTTATGAACGTTGAGCATTTAATGTCATTTAATGTTTGCTCAGAACAACAAAGTGCTTTTCAATTTTCTACCATTGAGGTAGCATTTAACAATTAAGCTTTTCTTCTAATTGAATGCTTTGACTTAATAGTCGTTTAGCATTACATATGGGTATTTTGACTTAGTTTATTTTCTATTTCCTAAAATCGTAAGAGTTTTCCTAAGGTTTGTCTATGTTAGGGATTTTAAACCTAATTCTTATGTTTCTTCCTATGGTATCTTCATATTATTATTTCATTTAATGTTATTTGGTTAAACTTCAAAACATGAAAAGTGTTTAGACATATCGACGATTTTGTCTTAAGAACTAGGTACGACTAGTGTGACCAGGATTGGTGTGAATAATCATATGTACTTCATTGAAAATCTAGTAGAACCCTCTAAGATATCTTAGCTTAGAGGAGAACAAGATATAGCTTAGTTGATTGGACCAGTATAAAATTTGTGTATGCCTAGTATTTTAGTTTCAAGAGCTTTCTATTGTCAACTGTAGCATATACTTGCAAAGCAAACATTTAACACACATGTGCTCATCATTAGACGCAATCTTCCTTAAGAGCTACTTCTCCTAGATGCTATAGAAGAATAGCTAAACAATTAAGCTATAAACGCCTCTGTCAAGACAACATCTTATGAGTCATGGGATTAACAACTCGTGAGGATCATTCAATCTTTATCAAAGGTTGTCAAATATCAGTGTTTAAAAATATTATTCAACCTGCCTTATAGTGTTTCTCGCTACTTCAAAAAATAACTCAACTAGCAATTAAACAAGGTTTATAATAACTAAACCACTAAATTTGACCATTTCAAAACCTAAAACTCGGTATAAACACTTTGGCCACTAAACATTGGATTAAGAACCTTATAGCAACTGCAATGCTACTTTAAACACTGGACAACAACAATATATGAACTAATGAGATATGAAATTAACCTTTATAACTATTACCTATTGGAAATATACTCATTAGTAATAGAACACTATTTTTACACATTAACTAAGCTTACATCTATACTAATCCACCCAACAACCATTAATTACACAAAAAAAATACCTTAAACATTGACCTACATGAAAACTCCCCCTTAAACCAAGCCTTCCAAAAACCTGCCTATGACATTTAAAAGTAAGGTCCTACACAGATTGGACATTATAACTTATGGCAACATATTATTATAAAACACTCAACCCCTTAGATAAAAGCTTGACAACGTATAAGATCAACTTTCACTCGAATAAATTTATGTCATTCTATAATTTTGATTAATTGACCCAAATTGGTTTGTACCAGACAAATACAAAAAACCTAGCAGGTTCATACCCCTCAACCCAAACTAATGTGCTCTCAAATTCCAAATTTCCAATTCAAGATAGTGATTACTACGTGTATTGATTTCACGTAACAAAAGATAAATTTCTAACCATATAAAACACTCAAAAAATGGATCATCATATGCAGGATCAAAACCAAGCCCAAAGTGCTACACTAAACAACTTTCAACTTATTAATTAGAAAATGTACAAACCTAGCGGTATCTGTTGTACACTCAACCAAATCCAATCAAATAATAGAACAATTATCTAATTAAGTATACCATTGCAATTCAACCAAAAGTAAAATATAAACATGGCAACAATCCAAATTCACCAATCAATAAATTGCTCAACACAAATTGACGTGAACGTTAAAGAGAATGGAGCATCCAATAAATTCGTTGAGTGACAAAGCAAATGATTTCAAAACATCATTACACAAACACATATTGTAAACACAAGAGTTGTCTAGGTTAGCTTCTTCACACCTTGGCCAATTCTAATATCTTAACTACACACAATATCACAGCAAACTAAATCCTCTTCTAGACTCACTTTTGTTGTCCAAAGTTTTGCGCTCACCCTTCTACAACTTTCTAGTCGTGCATTCATTTCTTCCCTCAAGGCTTTTACCTCTACACTCTCTTTTTTCTTATTAAAACAATTGTGTATCCCTTGCCATGGTATTATATTCTCTCCCCAAGCCCTCTCACGTTCACCCGTCAATCTGTCTCCAATCCCCCTCTTCCTCTTCTTTTTTCATTTTTTAAAACCAACCAAAATTTTTCCCTATTCTATCGCAATCAATTTTTAAATTTTGAAACTGATAAAGGTTTTGCTTCCACGTTTCAAATTTTCTTATTGCCATTTAACATAATTACAATTTATATTACTTATGTGGCTAAGGAACAATTTACTTAGTTTATGAACCTAAAAAAGAAGACATTACAACCCCAAAAACATTCTTTTTAAGCCCCCCTAAGATTCAAACTCTTATCCATTCATCTTAATCAATCATCTCCGTCAACAAGTCATCACATATCATTGAGTATAACATGCATCATAAATATATTAAACATGCAATAGAAAGTGTTGCACTATTTAGCATAAAATAGATATTTAACCTAGAAAATAAGCTATAATCAAGAATCAAATACATTACTAGTTAGCCCATCAAAAAGCTTTTACCAACTGAGCTACACAACACCTTGTGAAACATGAGAATTACATTAATAACATAGTTAAGTTTTATTACAATATCACTTCTAGTTTTACATTTTTCCTTGGGTCTTACAACCTTGGTCCATGCTTTCTTTGCCATTGAGACTCCTTCACGCGATGCATTCGTTCCATTAATTCCCGCAAATCCACTTCTTTTTTGGCCAAACTTTTCTTAGTTTCTTCTAGTTCATACAACAAATAAGCCTTGTGAGGAGAATGAGGATTGAAGCCATGTTTGGATGATGTTCGAGACATGTTTCATAGCTATAAACAAAGAACAAACAAATTAGAAAACATAAAAAATAGCAAAGTGAGTTGTTCTCAATGTATCACTCGGTTAGAGGTGCAGGGAAGGCACACTCAAAAATTGACTCAAACTAGAATGTCACTTAGTTTTTTTTTCATTGTTGAACAAGCAACTCAAGTCATATAAGAGAAACTTTAAACCAATCTCTCGAAAGGAAAAAACTACATAACACAATAAAGACAACCAAAAAAAGGCCAATTAGAAAATTTTTTTAACCAAAAATAACATAATGGCTTTAATATATAAATTACTCAAACAAAAAAGAAATTGTCCCTACTAGAAGCTAACACAATTTGCCATGTCACAAAGAGCAAAATGTATGCAAGTCTTAAGCTAGTTGTGTTAATGTGTTTTTATTGAACTATTTATTGATGTCATTGTAAAGAGAATTTCAACCTTAAGGAGGAATGAATGACCTTTTTTTTTTTCTTAATTACTTTTATCACCAAATTGACTTTAGATCAGATTATGTTTTCATTTTTGCACTCTATTTGTAGTCATGAACGCCCGCACTTTTAATTTCAGGTCACACCTCAATTTTCTATGTACCATACACCTATTATAAATTGTTCATACATTCAAAGTAACAATCACATGAAAATTTCTATCTTAGAAACCTAGAGACATATGACATCAAATAAGAAAAAGATGGACTTAAAAAAATTAAGTAATGGACTAATGATATGCACCACATGATAAAGTGCATATTCTCACTAGTGCAAAAATAACGTATAACGTCACGCGTTCAACGTCCAACCACTAAATAGCCAACGTTAAAAATGACTGGTGGCATTCTTGTAAATAAATGAAATTATAGAACGTCGAAACTCCATTCAATTCGATGTTCTATGATGGTAGTTATCAAAACTAGCGCGTCATTCTCTTTCTTCTTTCTTTTAAACCATCAATAGTATGTCGAATCCTGTAGGGGTTCGACGTAATATTTGTCAGTCAGAACCTAAAGAGTCACCCTTTTTAATTTTTTTTTTCTTTTAAACAACAAATAATATGTTGAGTTTTGTACGGGCTTCGATGTATTATTTGTCAACCAGAAGCCAAAAAGTAACCCCTTTTTAATTCTTTTTTTCTTTTTTCTTTTAAACCATATATAATACGTCAAATTTTGTAGGGGCTTCAACGTATTATTTGTCAGCCAAAAGTTTCCCCTTTTTAATTTGATGAGGAGATTGAAAATTCATTTACTTTATCTTAGTGTGCGAGACTCTCTTCTCTTCTCAAACTTTTCTCGGACGAAGTTTGACGACCATCACATGTAATCTTTCTTTTATTTGATACAAATGAATGTTAATTAATTACTTTATGTATAATTTTCGTTTGTTTTGACCGATTATTTTCTTGTTCTTGTCCTTCATAAGTGCATTCTGCTTTCTTTCTCACTGGTGAAAACACTTCATTCCGACGAGCCTACCTTTTGAAGGTTCATTTTTGTTTTTGTTTTCGTTTTGAAGAACTTATTTGTTGAACTTGTTTGTTGTTGTTTTTTGTTGAACTTGTTTGTTATTGTTATTTGGTTGAACTTGTTTGTTGTTGTTGTTGTTTGATTGAACTTTTTTGTTGTTTGTTGTTGATACTATGCTACATGGTCATAGTTCATGCTTTATAAAATACCAAAAATTGAAATTTGTTGTTTTTCTGCTTTTCAGGTCTAGTAGAGTTGTAAAAAAGGATCACAATTAATTAAACAAAACAAAAAAATTGTTTAACGTCGAATATTAACAAAATTTGATGTCAATTTGATGAACGTCGAATTTTTTAAATTCGATGTCAATTTAATGTCTCCTGATATGACGTCGACCTCGAATTCGACGTGAAAGGCCAAAAAACAACGATGTTATACAATATTTTTGTATTAGTGGGTGAACACGATATATGATAACTTAAAGCAATATAATGTGGAAAGAGATTACGGGTAGAACATATACCATGTTGGATGGAAATCAGAAGGGTAAACTCTGTTGTTGGAGTTGGAGGAGACAAAGTAGTTGATACTTGAATTGAGTCACTAACTAGTTGATGAAAAACACATAGTGAACAAGGTACAATTGGAGGAGCACAAATGACAGGAATATTGACTATATTAGGATTATTAATTGTATTAGAGGGAGACATACTAGAGGAAGAATGATTGTTAAAATAAAAGGAAGACTCATTGAAGCTAACATCTGTAGAAACAAAATAGTAGTTAAGAGAAAGAGAAAAATACTTGTATCTTTTTCTTTATTTAGTAAAGCCTAAAAAACACAATTGTATGATCAAGGAATTAACTTATCAAGGCCAGGACTAATATTATGAACAAAACATATAGACCTTAAAACTTTTAAAGGTAAGAGGTCAATGGGTTCATGAGAAATAAAATGGAATAAGGTATTTTATTATCTACAATAGAAGAGGGCATGCAATTAATGAGGTAACATGTAGTAAGAATAACATCACCCTAAAAATATTGAGCAATGTTACCTTGAATTAAAAGAGTGCGAGTTGTTTTAATAAGATGTCTATTTTTGCACTCAATCATCTCATTTTATTGAGTTGTATACATTAAGACAAGATCGTCTAAAGAAAATAGATTGTCTAGTAACTTGAGTTTTGAAGTTTAACAAACAACATTTAATGAAATATCACTTAGAGAAGTATAACGTATGGACAATGTGCACATCAGAACATTTTTACTAAACGTTATCAAGACAAATCATGATGTGTCAAGTATAAAAGATTAAACAACATTAATCAAAAGTGCATCTAGAAAAATGAAGCCATAAACGATATATGGTATCTACTTGAAAAAGCTCAAAATTGCACTGAATTATTTATTATACGAAACATGCTTCAACACTCCATCTACGTATAAATCATTAAACACATGTACGTATTATACCTTTTCTGCTCGACTTTTTCTTTCTTTATCTATGCATAAATTGACAATACAATGATATACTTAAAAGCACTGCACGAAGATCAAAAAGATGTTGTATATAGGAAGACATTCCTAGAATGTTTTCTAATTCCTGGAATGTTTTCTAATGTTTTATGTCCTACAATAGTCGTACAAACTCTAACTATGAAAGTAATGTTGCTCTTCCCAAATCGTAAAAAAGTACATATCTTTGTACAAGAAACCACATACTCTTAACAAAGTCAACTATCTCTAATTAACAGTCATCTCTCGAAGAAAGCTTTAAAATGAGGACTTGATACGAAACAACATGCCTAGATATAAATAAAACTAAGAACTAAACAAGAACAATTATGAAATGGAATTAAAAGACTAAAGTTGTAAGAGCCAAATGAGAGGAAACTTATGAATTGGAAGGCATGCCACTTGAAAGGATCCATGATAAAATCCAAGGAGGATCGTCACTTGTTCTTCACAAGATAAGATTCAAATTTAGACTAAGAGACAAAATTCTATATCAAAGAAGTAATGCAATTGAATGCAAAACACTCTTTATATTAAAATTTGAAAATGTTCAAGGTGTATGTATAAAGAAGACCTTAGGTTGCTTATATAGCATTAAGAGGTGAAGTAGGTGGAAAAAACTAAAGGATGTGGGACTTAGAGGCCTACGAGTATGGACAACAACTCTCAAGGGTGTTTTACATCCCACATCTCTTAATTCTACAACCTTCTAAGAGTGTATAAGCCACCCAACTAGTATAAATATCAAAACTAAAATTATACATAAGATAACTTGCATTACAAGCAACTAAAAGGAGAAAAGACTTATTTATTCTTCTTTCTTTTAAGTATAAACTATGTGAAGTCCCACATGGTTTGCACCTTAAAGAAAATAAGAATATAAAAGCCTCTTTACAACCAAACTAAAAGAAAGAAACAAGAAAGGAAAAATACAAGCCTATGAACAACCTATTCTACTAAAGGCCAAAATACAAGCCATAAAATTTATGTTATGTGTTGAAATGCCTTTTAGTCGCCTCAAAGCCAACAAAACCTAGTCCCCATTAATGTTATATAGGGCTGACTAGGGATCAATCCAAGGGACTTGGTACTTGTTAAGAATAGAATTGTAGAATTATAGCCTATTTATTTATGTACTAAAAATTAAAACTAGGTAGGAAAAAATGTAAAAAGAAATCTGATATGAGAAACTAATTAATGATGCATGATTATATTTATCTAAATGATGTATAAATAAAGGAAACCAATACCTAGTGTTATGAACTAGATGCAATGAAGAAAGAATATGTAAACAAAACCTAATAAGCTAAAACTTAAAGTTACACTACTATTGTGTTATTGTAAAAAGAAGGAAAATCAGAACCTAACTAATGGAATCAATACCATATAAGATGCTAAAAACTAAAATAAGAAAGTAAACTACTTATGAAAAACCGAAACAAGCAAATGATAAATCCTAATTCTACTAATGAAAAACTATAATGCAAACTATGAAAAGAAATCTCAAATGGAAACAACAAGATAGAAAACTGAAATAGAATTGAAGTAACTGTCCTAAATCTACCATCTATCAAACCAATTAATTAAAAAATCATATGAAGAGTTTAGGTAAAAAAAAATTCCAGATTGAACAAACATTGAATTGTTAAAAAGGGTCTCAATCACTCTTATATTTCATAACTCACTTTGGGGTCTTTGAGTTCATATTTCAGAACTTGAAATGGTGACTCTTACTCAATTCATCAACCCATTATTTTTAAAATCCAAAAACATGTCATATCACACATCAAAAGCATCATAAAACTACTCTAAAAGCAATAAGAAACAAAATTAAAATATGTACTCTATAGTGTGAAAACATCATCAAACTAAAAAACGAATATCAAATGAATAGGATCAATGGAAGAAAGAGATATACTACAATCTAAAACATAAGTAAAATCAATAACAGTGCAAGTACAAAAGCGTAAATGGGATTAAAAAGGAAAAGTGACAATTAAATGTAAATTGTATCAAAACTGAAACATAAAAGTGCTTTATTGAAAACTAAATTTAGAAATACAAGATACCAAAGTTCTCAAAGAGCCCTAGTGCCTGTCACCCAATGGAAAAACTCCAAGAACTTTAGTGCAAGAATCAAAGTATATCTACTTTACAAAAACTAAGAAACCTAAAACTTAAAAGTTGAATCGAAAATCTAATCTAGGTATAGTGTCTGTCACCCAACACACACCACTATACATTACAAGAGTTCCCTTTATATAAGGAAATTCAAAAACGAAAAGAGAAAGAAAGAGGGGAAAGGGGAAAGAATCAGTTACAACTTAGAAGCTTCTCTCTTCACTTCAGTCGTTCCAGCTTCACACACCTCCCATCATGATTTTAGCCAATTAGTTTCTAGGTCGACTTCCTTTTGGTTTTCTTCATCAGACCGATCATCCTCCAAGCCGATTAGTTTTTGGGCCGGCTTCTTTTTGGGCCACGAAGCTTCTAGTCTTCATCCAAAGTCATCCATGGAGCTCATATTGTTGCTTCTCTTCTTTTGTGCTTGACAAATCCTAACTCGAGGGTTGAGAGAATTTGGGAAAATTCCAAATCGATTTGATCTCTTATGCCCAAACGGATGTGCTCGAGCCTTATCCTCAAAGGCAACTTCAACACACTGTTTCACCTATGCTCAGCCCATGCCATCGATCACTAGATCTCAGCCCATCAAAAGCACTCCAAAGTAAACTTCAGCCTAATCTCAACAAAGGTGCGATGTTTTTATTTTCATTTCAGCATTGACCCAGTGCTTTTATTCAGTTCAAAAAAGCTAGCACATTCCTTCAGCCCAATTCGAGCTTTATAGACCCAAACAACCAAAGACTTGATCTGCAAAAGAGAAATTAGGAGTTTAAACAGTAAAAAGAAGTTTGGTCGAGGTTGTACCCGAATCAAATTAATATGCAATTAAAGTGCAGTATAAAAAAGGAAGTGAGTTTTAGGTTGTCTCTCAAGGACCAAATATGATTCATGAATTAGGTCAAACACTTGGTGGAGGGTGTTTTTGGACAGATTTGTGTAGTGATATTAGATAAATTAAAGCACGAATTGAACACGGATTTAAAACGATTGGTCACCAACTTAATTACAATGCTTCCAATCACAGATTAACAACAAATACTCACTCCTCTAACCCTGATCCAACATTAATTAACCAACTAAACAAAGACCAATCATGCTTTCATAAAAGTGAATTAAGCAAACGTTTTGCTCATATTTCAATCAACTCTGCACCACACAGTTTCATCAACTAAGCGAAGATTAAACACCAATTAGGCAACTAAGCGTATACCCAATCGTAAACGCAAAACATATTCCATATTAAGCCAAATCAGAGCAGCAAAAACACACTTTCAACTTAGAAATCTCATGGAAACGATGCAATTTCTCCAATGACTAATCAAGCACACTTAAGCTACCATTAAAACAGAATTCAAACAGCAAAACGAAATGGAATTAGAGTACAAAACACAATCTAAAATGGAAAAACGAAATTGCATATAGAAACGAAATTGGAAACGTAAATGGAAACAATAAACGAAAACGAAATTGCAATTAAAAACGCAAATCATTCATTACAAGGAAAGGAAAAGAGAACAAAACCTAAACCCTCAAAAGGGGGGGGGGGGGGCGGGCTAGAAAACGCAACTATGCTCCAAGACCTAAGGGGAAAACGTGAAATGGTGGAGAGAGGGGAAGTGAAATCTGATTATGGGTTTATAGACCCCAAATTACAATTCTGCCCTTCTAATGGGCTTCTAAAAAATATTGACCAAAAGTAGGCCCAAAAGTCAAATCTGGTCAAAACTAAAATGATTAAAATTACAAAATGAAATTAATCCCAATTGTTGATGTGGTCACACTCTTGTTGTCCCAAAGTATGATTCCAAAATTGCCCTACAAATAATAATCGGAATAATTAAGACCAAATAATTCAAATTAATTAAAATAAGAATTATTAGTCTACTTGAACCCAAATAGTGAAAATGAGACAATATTGAAGAATTCAACACAATTCACTAATACAATATGGTGCAGAAAGCTAAGTGAATAGTACCAAATAGTGATTCATCAACTTGATCTATAAGAAAGAAATTATGAGTTTAAACAACAAAAAGAAAAGATAAAAAGCCTACAAAATCAATACAAATATTGTTTCTTTTTCTGAATATTTTTATCTAAGGAGGAAAAAAACTTATTTATTTATAAGACTATTTATTTAACTAAGAAGGGAAAATTAGCACTATTTTTATCAAACCCTAAAATTAAAGAAAAATCTATAAACTATCCTAATTCTGGAAAATGAGAAACTAAAAGAACCTAAAAATAACTTCCAATCTAAGAAAAATAAGTAAAAATTGGGAGTTATCACTATGTTCTTTTATGTTTCTTGTCACTCTTTTAATCTCTTCATCCTTGCTCTATATATAATCACATCATCCCTTCCAGGTTGGAGATGATTTGATCTTGAATCTTGAAAAACCTGCAAAAAGAGAGAGATTAATGACTTATTGTGGAAGCATGCCATTACAAATTGACTTTATTGCTTTTTGTAAGCCAAAGTAACTCCTCCTGGATCAAATGCCAATCTACAAAAAGCATCAAACATTTTATGAATGAATTTATGGTTGTTAAACAAATTATATAGACAAGTAATACTAGAAGAAAGTCTCCTTAGAAAAATTTTTTATATCTTATTATAAGAGAAAGTCCTAATTGTTGAGATTGTTGATAGAAGGATCATTGGTTTAGCTGAACCCACAATCTCAGTAATATCTGAGTTTTTATGATGACAATGCATAATAATAACACATGTGTATTATGTGTTACATGTTCTATGCTTACATGTTATATGCGTATATGAGAACATGATTGTGTTGTTGTTATGTTGTTCATTGCATTTCACTGTGATGTATATGTGATTTTATACATGAATGCATGACACATGTTTCTAGAAGAGAAAAACCACATGCACTAATGTTGAATTTTAATTGTGTGGAAAAATAACAGTTTTAAGTCAATTTCATCATGGGGTGAGTCGATTAAAACTTGTGTCTTTGCACAAACCTTTTTCAAAGTGTGCTATGAGATTTTTCAAAGAGAAATTTTTTCAAAACTATGATTTACATTGTTACATAGTCGATTATATTGTTGCATTCAACTAAGTCTGTTACTGTTTTGAAATTCTGTTAATGCTTGATATAACAGTTTAACAGTCATATTTTTAAATATGTTGAGCAAGAATTAAATGTCATTCGACTGCAATAATTGCGAATTCAATTAATTGCTTTGACTACTGCTAACTGTTATAACATAATTGTTATATTCGACTACATTAGTAGCTTAGTCGATTAAAATGCGTCAGAGATGTGTTATACTATAAATTGATGCAAATTTGATTTCTGTAAGAACTTTTGTGAACCTAACAGTTTGTGTGATATTTTTCAAAAAGTGCTATCTTGCAGAAAGAGAAAAAGAGTTCCGAGAATCAAGAAGTGATCGTGGTGATCATCTCTTGAAGAACAAGTTTGTTGTGTATTCAATTGGTTGATCAATTCTGCACACTTAGGTGTAACTGTAAGACCAGAGTCTACAATCTTGTGAAGATTGGATTAAGGTTCCTTGTTGTGACTATAGGAAGAAGAGCGTGCGACGTTCTTGACTTTGAGAGGTGTTTCAAAGGGTTTAGACAGTAGGAGAGGAGATTCTTATTGTTGGTCTAGTTATTGTATTGTTTATATTTGATTAGAGGGTTAGAGAGGTGTTTTATATTTTTGACGTGAGGTCTATATAAAAACCTTGCTGTAAAAACCTTCATCTTTATAGTGGATTTGCTTCCCGTGATTGGAAGGACACTGAATGTAGGCAGGTTGGTCGAACCAGTATAAAAAGCAGTGTTTGAATTTTTTGATCCCTACTCTTTTACTTTTAATTGACTTTTCTCCGTACTTATTCGATTAAGTTTTTCTTACATTAGGAAGTCTTTTACCTTGCGTTTCAAGAAAGCTTTAAAGTTATCACCTTTTGAGAAAATGATTTTAAAAGACTTTGTTTTTAAGTTTCAGTAATTCACCCCCTTCTTGGTGTGAGAAATTGAGTCATTCTATTTTAACAATTGGCACTAGAGTTGGTTTTCATAAAATATTTGAAAACACTAGTCGATTACTATTTGCGTTAAATCGACTGATCATGGAAAATGGCTTTCAATTCTCAGACCTTTGGTGAAGGTGCTTCGACAAATAGACCACCACTATTTGCTGGAGAAAATTATGCTTTTTGGAAAATAAGGATGCAAATCTTTCTTGAATCGGTGGATAAAGTAGTTTGGGATGCAACTCTTAACGGTTCACATAAGCCCACTCATGTCTTAAATGGAAAAGTTATTTTGAAATTTTTTTCTGAGTGGACTCAAGATGAGAACCGCAAAGCTCAATATGATGTTAAAGCTAGAAATATGATTGCATCAGCACTAACAATTGATGAATTTTTTTAGGACATCACAATGCAAGACGACCAAAGAGATGTGGGAAGTTCTTGAAGTCACACATGAAGGAACGAATGAAGTAAAGAGAGCTAGAAAGAATTTTCTCATAGAGGAATATGAGTTATTCCAAATGAAAGCCGGAGAGACTATCTATGAAGTACAAAAGCGATTCACACACATAGTAAATCACCTCATGGCTCTTGGAAAAGTGTTTGACAAGGAGGAAATCAACATCAAAATATTGAAAAGCCTCAACAGAAGCTGGCAGCCGAAAGTCACTGCCATATTTGAATCAAGAGACTTGACCAACATGAACATGGCCACCTTATTTGGAAAACTCAAAGAAGATGAATTGGAGCTTTGAAGGCTAAAGGAGGAAGAAGAAATTGAAGAAAAGAAATCAATTGCTCTAATGGCCACAAACAAGAAAGCTCAAAGAATCTTGAATCTGAAGCTGACTCAGAAACAAAACTACATGACAAAGAGATAATGAACATGGTAGTAAGGAAGTTTAATTGGTTTATGAAAAATAAAAGTTCCACCACTAACTATGCAAGTCATGCAAAAGCAAAGAAAAGTTCAAGAAACAATGATGTCCAATGCTACGAGTGTGGAAGAGAAGGACACATCAAACCAGATTGTCAAGACTTGAAGATCAAACAAAAGGGAAGCAGAAAGTTTCCACAGGACAAGAGAAGGAAGCAAAAGAATGCATACATTGCCTGGGAAAATAGTGATACTAATTCTTCAAGCGATAAGGACTGCATTATTGACGAAGAGTCAAATATTTGCTCCATGGTTGGATCTACACAGATAAATTATGACAGTGATGAGGAATTTGAAAATGAGCCGATAGAAGTAAAGTATGACATGTTGCTAGATACGTTTTAGGAAATACATGTAGAGGCTATGCGACTCCAATATAAGGTAAATCGACTTACCTCTGACAGAAAGGATTATGAATATAGAATCAATAATCTAGTAGGGAAAATTAAAAATTGAAAAAAGGGTTAAAAATGCCTTAGAGTCTGCCTAATAGTCAGATAGTTGAAAAAGAATCTGAAAAATGTCCTGTTCATATTGAAAAAATTGATTACTTGTCTAACACTCTAGCAAAATTCGCCCAGGGAAAAGAAAACTTAGATATGGTTCTAAGAGCTTCTGGTAGAGCTGTCTACAGACAAGGAATTAGTTATAAGGCTAAAAGTATTAGTTCTAATTCAAAGAAATTTGTTGATCTCAGTAAACCTGTTACTCATGCATGCTTTTATTGTAACAATATTGGTCACAATGTTAGAAATTGTTACTATAGAAAAGTTGGTGTTCCAAAAGGAAAGTACAGGTGAATCCTTAAGGAACAACTCTCTGAAACTAATAAGACAGGATCCAAATTCAAATGGGTACCAGCGTCAAAAAATTTTAACTACTTTGCAGGGTAGTAACTGCTGCGGAAGTAGTATTCAACTCAAGGATGAACTACCATGATGAAATAAAAAATTCTTAAGATTCTTAAAGTGGTAACTGCTGTATTTTCATTGCATCATGCATAATAATTGTTTGTATGATTGATTGATGAATGCATGTTTGTTGAATGATTGATTGAGTGATTGTATTTTGTGAAAATCAACTCGCTCGAGTTTTAACCGATTATATTAAGTATAGAGTCGAATATGTTTGAAGTATGTATGTCTCTGTTTCTTAATCACTGAATACATGTAACCGACTTTGGACTTAATTAAACCAATTAAAAATATCTATTACGGACTTTTCAGTTTTTGAAAATTTAAATTGGGCCTGATTGAATCATTGATTGTTCGCACCCTTATATATGTGTTTGTATGCTCTAAATCTGCTTCATAGTTGTGTCACATAGAACCTTTGTCTGTATCAAAGTGTCTCTGCACATTCCACTACTTCTGCAATGGCCTCCTCATCTAAACGTATAAGAAAAGTTCCTCCATCCGAAAGAAATGCAAGTACTTTAGGGTGGATTAGTGACAACACTGCTAGAGAAAGGTTCATGGGTTGGAAAAGTGTAAAACATGTTGCTCCACACAAATCAATTGAGTTATCTCTATTCAGAAATGAAGGATTTATTTTTCCAGAAAAACTTGAGCATTAAGGTCTATTTACCTTCGTTCAAATGAAGGGTAATTGCTATCCAGAACTTGTTGAAGTATTTTACAACAATATCAAAGTAGTTTATGTGAATATTACTCACGTGTAAAAGGAGGAAACATTGTTATCAATAATGATACTTGGCTACAGGTTGCTAGACTCAAGGATGAAGGACGCATGTCACACCTACCTGACTGTCTGCAAAATAGGTGGACTAAAAAGACACAAATGTTTAAAGACTGTATGAGGTATACAGGAAGGTACAAGAAGGAAAAAGGATTTCTACATAGGTGGTTAGATAAAGAAGAGAAAATCATCGCATACATCATTGATTAAGTTTTGTTACCCGGAAGGTTTCATTATGATAAGTTGACATCAGAGGATCTATATTTGCTAAATGCAATAATGTTCAAGATACCAATAAACTGGGTAGTTGTGTTCAAGAAACATATCATTGATGTTGGTAACAACGACTAATGTAATCTACCCTATGGTATGTTCATAAGCAAAATTTTTGTCTCTTAGTGAAATTGCTCTTACTGGTGAAACCAAGTTCACATGCAACATAACCAATCAAATTGGAAAGATAACTCGAACAAGCATTCGTTTGAAGAGAACTAATCTAGGATTGATATTCAATGATGTACAAAGTCCAACCAAAGATCAAGATGAAGTACCTGATTCTGATAGTGAACAGATCTTACTATCCCCTATATTTGAGTTTGAGAAATTTGTGGTAAACAAGTTTGGGAGAAAGTCTCCAAGAGAGCTAGCATGATGAAGAAATCACTTATGAGAATGAATGAAAAAATGGACGAAATTATCAAGAATTATATGTGGAAAGCTCCACATCAACAGAAGAATCAACCGATGGGGTTCTGATGAGGATTATAGGAGTCATCTAAAACAGAATAAGGGTCCTGTGATTAAAACTTTTAGTTTTTTTTTGTTGTAGTCATTTATTTTCTGTGTTGATTGTATTGTCTTGTTTTCTTTTGTAATAGATGACTTTATATGCCATTCTTGTCTTGGCTTTATCTGATTGTACTCTATGGTTGATTTTATCAAGAATTATGTGGAAAGCTCCACATCAACAGAAGAATCAACTGATGGGGTTCTGATGAGGATTATAGGAGTCATCTGAAACAGAATAAGGGCCTGTGATTAAAACTTTTAGTTTGTTTTGGTTGTAGTGATTTATTTTCTGTGTTGATTGTATTGTCTTGTTTTCTTTTGTAATAGATGGCTTTATATGCCATTCTTGTCTTGGCTTTATCTGATTGTACTTTATGGTTGATTTTAATGAAATCAGAAGTTATTAAAATCAATTATGCTATGCATATATGCGAATGAACTATTGATTACCGTTACATTCATACATTTACATACTTATATTATACCTGTGTTAATTCTTGTATAATATTGATTCTAAAATGCTTGATTTAGAAAGATCTTGAAAAGGTTTGCAGGAACATTGCTTACTGGATGGATAAAACTGGTAAATCAATTCACGGGGAAGCAAAGAAGTCGATTATGACTGAGGGCAAATCAATTGTATATCAACAGGGGTTAAAGATTCCAATATTTGAATATCTAATATCTTTAACTATTGATATATATGCTATTAACTTTTTTCTTTCAATATATCTCTTTTCTATAGTTGACTTGTGATGATTAAGAGATTATATTGCTTTTGATGAATGATATTGTATCATTGTTGCATTAATGTTTTTGTACTATTTCTGATATGATCCAATTTTAACATATGCTGATATATGCTCTGATATATATTGTGAATATTATATTGTGCATCTTTGTTTTGAGATTAAAACATGCATAATGGCAGGGGGAGCATTGCATATACTTTGAGATGTTTCACATGCCTACATTTAAGGGGAAGAGTATATATTATATCATGTGAATATCTTTAACAGGGGGAACACCATTATTTGTTTTTTGATGATTATCTGATGCATCTATGTATGCTTGATTATGTGTATATCAATACCATTGTGCTTACCTTTTTTGCTAATGTCTAAAGGGGAAGAATTATGTTGTTTGGTAATTGATTGGTATTGAGTTATGTAACATGGTTGATTATTAATCATGGTTGTGCATCATCAAAAAAGGGGGAGATTGTTGATAGGGAGAGCAATGGTTTAGTTGAACCCACAATCTCAGTAATATCTGAGTTTTTAATGATGACAATGCATAATTAATAACACATGTGTATTATGTGTTACATGTTCTATGCGTATATGACAACATGATTGTGTTGTTGTTGTTGTGTTGTTCATTGCATTTCACCTATCTCATTGTGATGTATATGTGATTTTATACATGAATGCATGACACATGTTTCTGGATGAGAAAAACCACAAACACGAATGTTGAATTTTAATTGTGTGGCAAAACAACAGTTTTAAGTCGATTTCATTATGGGGTGAGTCGATTAAAACTCGTGTCTTTGCACAATCCTTTTTCAAAGTGTGCTGTGAGATTTCTCAAAGAGAAAGTTTTTCAAAACTATGATTTACACCATTACATAGTTGATTATATGTGTGTTGCATTCGACTAAGTCTGTTACTGTTTTGAAATTGTGTTAATGCTTGATATACCTGTCTAACAGTCATATTTTTAAATATGTTGACCAAGCATTAATTGTCATTCGACTGCATTAATTGTGAATTCAATTAATTGCTTTGAATGCTTCTAACTACTATAACATAATTGTTATATTCGACTGCATTAGTAGCTTAGTCGATTAAAATACGTCAAAGATGTGTTATACTATAAATTGACGCGAATTTGATTTCTTTAAGAACTTTTGTGAATCTAACAGTTTGTGTGATATTTTTCAGAAAGTGTTATCTTGCAGAAAGAGAAAAAGAGCTCCAAGAATCAAGAAGTGACCGTGGTGATCATCTCCTTGTGATTTCGTGAAGAGCAAGTTTGTTGTGTATTCAAAGGGCTGATCAATTCTGCGCACTTTGGGTGTAACTATGAGATTAGAGTCTACAATCTTGTGAAGATTGGATTGAGGTTCCCTATTATGACTACAGGAAGAAGAGCATGTGGCGTTCTTGACTTTGAGAGGTGTCTTAAAAGGTTTAGACAGCAGGAAAGGGGATTCTTGCTGCTGGTCTAGTTATTGTACTGTCTATATTTCATTAGAGGGTTAGAGAGGTGTTTTATATTTTTGACTTGAGGTCTCTATAAAAACCTTGTTGTAAAAACCTTGATCATTATAGTGCATTTGCTTCCAGTGGTTGGAAGGACACTTGATGTAGGCAGGTTAGCCAAACCAGTAAAAAAGCAGTGTTTGAATTTTCTGATCACTACTCTTTTACTTTTAATCGAATTTACTCGGTACTTATTCAATTAAGTTTCCACTGCATTAGAAAGTCTTTTATCTTGCGTTTCAAGAAAGGTTTAAAGGCATCACCTTTTGAGAAAAATATTTTAAAAGACTTTGTTTTTAAGTTTCACCAATTCACCCCCTCTTAGTGTGAGAAATTGAGCCATTCTATTTTAACACTAATAATAACATAAATTGAAACAATCCTTTTAATAATAACATAAGATCTAAAGCAAAATGTTTATGTATATTTATATTAATCCCTCATCCAGTTGAGACGGTTCAAGGTTGAAGCCTTCCAGGAGTTAGGTGTCCTATAATCATTTCATGTCTAATTTTGTACTTGTATTTATGAATTTCTCCTTCCAGCTTTGGTCCAAAGAGTGGCTTAACCATTGATACTTATGTCCTTATTTCTTGTGTCATGATGTGCCTTTTTGATCTTTTGCTTTATTGTTGGAGCTCTTTCATCTTCTCATGATTGTTTCCTCTACTTTCCGTTCCCCTATTTTTGCACTTCTTGTATTCCATTGTTTAACCATGTATTATGCTTTGACAAGCACAAACATGCTTCCAAGACAAAATATTTCTTAATTTAACTTTCAAAACCTCGTATACTACTAGGTGAGTTATGATAAAATTTTAAAGGATATTTGTGCTCATAGTTTACTTTGTCCTGTTTCTGGCCCTACTCCATGTTTGATGCATAAATACCCTTTTAATATGTTCTTTTCACTTAGAGTTAATTGGTTCATGATAGCTAGATTGTACTTATGATAGCCTTAGGTACCAAACTATTGTTTGCCCAACAAAATAGGTACAACATGCTCTAATGAAGATACTCCTTTTCACAGATTTTAAACTTTGAACCAAAATTAAGTACTAGTCAAAGTATGATAGTGTTACATTAGGTAATTTATACTTAATCCATAACCATGCATTTAGGTGTGCCAAACAAAAATTCCTTTTGTATCTACATTTTCTTTCTTAAATATAATCTTATTCTTATGATTCCAAATGGCCCAAGTAACTACTATTCATACTCCCTTCTAAATTTTATTTTGTTTTTTATTTAATTCCATTAGGTGGAAGTGTTGGAAATGAGCTTTGGGTTGATTATGGTTCATCCATGTTACTCCTACCCATTTGTCACACAACTATCAGACTCTTTTGGCTTTCAACCATAAAATAAATGTGTAATGTTCTCATCTTTTTCTTTGCATAAGTCTCATAGTTTATCCATCAATACTCTCTATGCAAAGTGTGGAGCATTTCGGAAAGCCCTCATAAATATCCATCCTTGAATTGCACACATATAAGGATCAAACTAAAGGCCAATCTTAACCGCAAAAGTATGGACATTTTTCCCTTTTCCTAACCTCTTAAATACAATGTGTATACCTTAGAGTCTATAGGAAAAGCCTTGAATTTTGTTGAGGGTGCATATCCCTATTTTGGCATGTCAATATATATCCCTATTATTGTCCAACACTACACCCTTATGTATTAAGTTCTCTTTTATTAGGATCTTATAATACTCTCCATGCAAAGTGTTGAACACTTGGGGGAGAGCCCTCTTAATCTATCATTGAATTGCACACATGAAAGGATAACACTAAGGGCCAATCTTAACCACAAAAGTATGGACCTTTTTCCCTTTCCTTAACATCTTCAATGCAATGTGTATGCCTAAGAGTCTATAGGAAAAACCTTAACTTTTTTTGAGGTTGCATATCCTTATTTTGGTATATGTCAATATACATCGCTATTATTGTCCAACGCTCCCCCTGTGTACTAAGTTCTCTTTTGTTAGGATCTTATCCATGAATACTCTCCATGCAAAGTATAGAACATTCGGGAAAGCCCTCATAAATATTCATCATTAAATTGCATAAATATAAGGATCAAACTAAAGGTTAATTTTAACAACAAAAGTATGGACCTTTTCCATTTTCATAACATCTTCAATGAAATGTGTATAACTAAGAATCTATAGGAAAATCCTTCAGTTTTGTTGAGGTTACATTTCCTTATTTTGGCATGTCAATACATGTAGGCATGACTTTGTATTAACTGGGATGGAACAATAATAGGGATGCCAAAAATATTGTGTATATCCATAGATAAAATCCAGAACAAACATTTGATACCCACAAATATTTTAATACTCATTTATAAACGGGTCAAATGCGAATATCATACTATATATACCATAAGTATCCATTATCCACAAAAACAAAAATTAAAATTTAATTTATATTTTATTAAGTTAAATTTAATTAAAATTAAAATTAATTTGTACTTTACTAAGTTAAAATTAATTAAAATTAAATTTTAATTTATATTTAATTTAATTTATATTTAATTTAATTTATATTATAATTTACATATTTTTTAAATTTTATTTTAAAATTTTTATAAAATATATTTTTTTAAACATTCACATATATCCACTGATAACCATAAATTTTTAAATATTTACAGATATTTTTTAAACGAAAATCAAGAATAATTTTTTTTATTATGGTCGGATAGTAGATAAGCAGTATCCCTTTATCCGAATGTACAACTGCTTTTAAAAGAAAATTGTAGTTATATACTTATTCTAAATACACATACTACTAATAAATAAACACACACACACATATATATATATATATAATTAGTTTTTAATCAATTTATCCATATACAAAATTTTATTAGTCTTTCTATTCTTAAAGAATTAAATTTGGTTTCTTAATGTTTCAAAAAATTTCATGTAACCCTTTTTTCTCTAAATTATGCTGACGTACACCAGCATATATTCTTTGCCATAATTTATTTAGATAGAAAAGATGATACCTGTTTTTTTAGAAAAATTAAAGAATCGAATTGAACGGTTTGAAAATAGAACGACCACATTCAACTTTCCAAATAAAGAAAGAAACTGAAAATAATTTAATCTAAATGTAAATTTACTATCAAACACATCAATATTATGAAGTTTTGAAATGCAAACGACAATAATCCTTTCCATTCCTTGCAGCACAAAAGAACAACTTGGAAAGCAATGATATGTAATGTAACTTTTGTGCCTCTATGCTATAAACATTGTGAAGCTCCCAATCTAGATAGGCTTCGATCATGATGTAATGTGTACATTATTGATTTCACTTCTATTGGTCTAACAATAGGTTACTTTTAGATGCATGTGATGGCTGAAATATGACCGAGTTTATTTTCGGAGCAGTAGGAGCAGAAAATGACATTCTCTTGTACCTTGATGCATTAGAATTTGGGTAAATTGTCTTGGTTGTGTATGGCATATCTCCACCTAGATTTAAGTCCAAACCGGCACTTTGGGCCTCATCATGATTTTCTCTTAGCCCATTACCAGCATAAGCTGTGAGGGCAGCTGCTAATATAGCAGATTGATATTTTGGGGTAGCAGTGATTGCTTTGGATGCAGCTACAATGGAATCAGGTAAAGATTGCTTAGAAACTGCATGGTTGGTAATGTTATTGGATCGACAAAGATGTCCCAGGAATGGTTGTTTTCCAGTGTTCATATGGGAACCGTTAAGGTTTCTATTTGGGGTGATCAATCCCTCATAGTTGAAGTAATCACCATAACAAGGTGAATGTAGCACACTAGATTGCAAAGGAGAGAAAGTACTCGAGGGAAAATCAACATTGGTTGATGAATATTTTGGTATGAAAGACAAGCTTGGGGTGAAATTTCCAATGTGAGGTGAAGTTTGAGGAGTGGCAAGGTCAAGAGTAACTGTGGGGTGAGAACTAGAGGTAGAAATAGGGGAGCTGTGGAAGAATAAGTGTGGTGATTTTGAAACATGGTGACAGCTTGATGTGAAATTTAGGGCATTAAGGTTATAAAGAACATTAGAATTGAGGAGAGGGACAGTATCTGAATTGAGTAGTCCTAGTTGTGTGGTCAATGAAGGAGATTGAAGCATGGAAGCAGCAGCAGAAGTTGTGTAGGCCATGGTAGTGGCTGAAGTAGGAAGAGGGTGGTTGTGAGTTCCTTCGTAAGTGCTAATCAAGATTGACATGTCTTCAGCACATCTTTGAACCTGAAAATTTGAAGCGAGTAATAAGGTTTAATCATTTAATCAATGAAAAAGGAAAAAGTTGTTTAAAGAAGTTATTGGGTAATCTGTGTGCAACAATTTCATTCTGACCTATTCTCTTTTGTTACCTTAGACAATCCACTAGAAAATTTTGTATACCTGTTTTTTCACAGGACAGGATGGAGAAACAGTGCATCGATAGTATGCTCGGGGACATGGATTCCCTTTTGCTATTTTCTGTCCATATTTTCTCCATTGGCAACCATCATTCATCTGTACAAAATTTCAACCAAGTAGGATTAAAAGAAAACATTGAAATTTATTAAATGGTATATTAGTAAGACAAAATCTGGATGCAATTTTTAATATCTTTTATAATCCAAGTAAGAATCTATCTCAATACCTACAAATTATAGTTTGTATTAAATGTCAATAATGGTTACCAAGCTAAGCCTCTCACAACATGTTGACAAAGATGAAAATAGAAAGACAAAAAGAAGAAATCAATGTTTAATATTTTCAATAGATTAAGTTTATTCTATTATTAATTAGGAGTGATAAGGTGACTTAGTGATAAAGTTAGAAGGAAAGATGAGAGAAATAAAAAAAAAACTAACCGTAAGATTATCACATCTTGCTCTGATACAAACCCTAGCCTTCTTGACTTCAGCATGTTGAGAAGCTTCACTTTTATCCCAAGTTCTCATTGTCTTGAGAACTTTACTGGGTGGCCATATCTCTCTGAGTTCCTCTTCCTTTATTTCCCCATCACACCTACTTTCAGTGCTTTGATTTTGTATAGCTGAAGGGTCAAATCGTATACCTAATCCAAGTGAAAGTCCTTCTTTCAAATCCTCATTTTCTCTACTATTTTCAGTTCTAATCTTCTTCTCATGTTTACCTGTAGATGAAATTCCAAGAGAGAGGGAAACAAGTTCACTCTCTTCATCACTAGTTGAATCATTTACCAGCCTTACCAATGAAAGTTCTCCAACCTCTCGCATTTCCCTTTCAAGCTTATGATCCTGCATGTTGTAACAGATCAAAGACCTAAGACAAGCTATAATTAGCAAGTGTGTGTGTGTATATATATATCTCTTCCACACCTTTGCTGTGTGATGTGAAGTAGATGAAAAATTCAGTGTTATTATCGGTAGGATAACCAGGCACTTAAACTTAATACACATCATGATGGAATGGTGCAATGAATTACGACATACACTAATATTGTACGTTGAAAGTTGAGGAACAAGTTATTATTATCAATCCATCCATTCGTGGCAACTGTGATTCTTGTGTCACTGAGATTATTAAATAAAGACTGAGATTATTAAATAAAGAGTTCATGATTATTACCTTTATTAGTCAACGTAAACATACTCATCAATATTTACAGTGAAACATAGCAAAGCCAAATAATTCTTCGTTTGTACTTACAAGCCAGAATCAAAAAAGCACAAACCTACAGTTTTCTGCTTGAAAAAGTCCTAAATGTTCACTTTTTCAATGCAATTTTTCTTTATCTACTCAAGTATTAGTTCTCTTGTGGACACATGTAGGAGAAAAGGAAGGTGCTTAAGAATTTGGCCGAGATTTGGGCGTAAGTATAATCATTGAACTTGGAAAGACATGCTTTTCGTTTTTCACGTTGGATTGAGTAAGAATATAAGTACATTAACTCTGACCACTAACTTCATGGCACTAAATCATGATTAATTCAAATATATACCAGACTTACAGTATAATATTTTATCTGAAAATCATGGCTGCTGTTAAGTTTCTTTGTAAAATGGAAAAATTAGGAAGAAAATAAGCTAATTAAGAAACATGTGCCAAACGTCCAACTAATTGCAATTTAAATTCATGATTTATATTAGTATAAATTATATTATTTTGTTTACAATTTTAAACTTTTTCGTGACTAAGGTTGTGCTTAATAAAAATGTGATGGGTAGCTATATATGAAACAGAATAAACGACAAAAGAATTTGCTAGTGCGGAAGAAAAATTATAAGAAAATGATTTTTTTTCTCTTGAGTGTTTTTTATAATATCTAATTAGCTAATTCGTAACGATTAAAAAATTTGATTAGTTTAGTTTAGTTAATATAACTAAATATCTATCATTAATTAGTCGTCTACAAATACTTAAAATTAACGTACTTATTTTTATAAAAAAAAAATAGAGAAACATCTTAAATTAATTCTTGTCAAACAAAATCAATACCACTTTTCTTAAATCTCAAAAGCTTCGAAATAATATATCTTTTATAAACAAAACCAACTTCCGACGTCATGATTATTCCCTCTCAAAATAGATCATGAGTTCCACTAACATTTTTTTGTTGGACAAACAATATGAACCCATTTAAATTTTAATGTGGTTTATCGGAAACATAGCATTTGGAGAATTATTAGAGCTTCATCAGAGATTTCAAAAAGAAATCAAAATAGTTCTTCCTGTCCCTCAATGTAAAAGGAAAGAGAATGCACAGAAACATTTAAACAAGACAATACAGTATATTCTTAGAAAAACAATTGTTGTTTCCTATACCTGTTCGCCATCCGAACATTTCGAACTTATCAGATATTAGAATAAATTTCCCAGTTAAGAGAAACCAGTATGGTAGCATTGTTAAAATTACCAGTGGTTTTTTCTTAAAAAGCTTATCAATTAATATACTCTTTCAAAATATGAAAGTTTAAGCGAAATATGTGTCAATTGATACTTTCTTATTTAGTCTAGTTTAACTCATCATTTTATAAATTTTTCAGATTGAAGAATTTAACCAAACTTATTTTGCACTATATGAATGAATATATTTTTCCTGGCTGAAATCAAGAATCTTTATGACTCAACCTAGCTCTTTACCTTGTCATTCATGTTTGTGTTCAATGATCTTCTCAAGTATACTCAAATATGTCCTCTCACTAACACACCATCAGAAGCATGAGATCATTGACTCAAACATTGGGAAACTAGGCCAGTCCTTGTCAAAGTGAAATAAATGGACAACAACACAATCACTCAATTCACATTTATGATTATTAAACTTAACATTTAATTGATGCTTTTAAGAACTAAAGCTAGCATGCATGCACCATCTCAGAAATTCTATATTTATCATTGACTTCTACTTCATAACAGAGTCATAATGAAACTGGAAAAGTAACATTAACGAAAACTTCAAATTGCTAATCAGAAACACCACAAATGAATAAAGAAAAAATCACCTTATTGCTAACTTCATTGCTAACTTCCATGGAGTATTCTTGCCAAACAAAAAGGTACAAACTCTTAATGGATCAATGTTTTCTTCCTCTCATCACAATATAGGACTGGCTTTGTTATATACTGAAGCCAACAGTTTTGACTTCGATAATATAAGCTAAAATTTGAATGGTGTTGCCAGCCTCACGTCAAGAGCGTGTAAAGAACAAACAGTGATCTTTTTTTATATATATTTCTGTGTATTAGTTGATTTCTTATACATATGATTAAAAGAATGAACATTATATAATTCAGCATTTCAACTCTAATAACAATGGCTAATGGCTATGTAATTAGTATTTTAGACATCAAATAACAGTAGATTTGAAGATTAACGTCACAAAAATGCCGACTTGAGTCAAAGTTCACCTGCCATGTTTCTCATCAACCTTGAATATGGTGATTTTGTGTGGGTCCTCAATTTCGGTGCCATTTTTATATTTACACCTTCCTTTCTTTTTACCACCATAAAGTCATATATTTCCGACAAATTCCCCATTGCAAGGTTGTATTTATACTTTTGTACTTTCTTTTAATAAAGAAAAGACACAAATGAAACTTTATATATATATATATATATATATATATATATATATATATATATATATATATATATATATATATATATATATATATATATATATATATATATATATATATATATATATATATGTCCACTATAAAAATTAAGAACCCTTCCTTTAAAATTGTTATTAGATATTATTCAAAGCATTCTTTATATACATAATTAAGAATAAATAATTCCTAATGTCATGCGTAACTGCTATCATGGCTGCATTTATATGCATGGCATAATTTTTTGACTATATAATAGTTTATGAAACCTTAGATATGCAGCAGGAGAGCGTTTGGTTGGTGTTCATTGCGTTCCATTTCTTGCTCAAAGGGTCAGTTAAATTTAGATGCTTTCTTTATGGTTGGTTAACTACTCATTAAAGATGTGTCATTTCAAATGTTTAAACTCAGTCAAGAGGTCATATAACACTTGACACACCCCAATACGTTCATATATAAATAGATGCAGACTAATAATATCATTAAAACAATGTTTTAAAATTTCAGAAAAGTCAGCTAAAATATAACAACGTTTATTAAAATAATGTCTCTCGCATCATTTTTAGTTTGCTTAAGAAGGTTGAATGTACCCAATATTAACATCATTTATTATGTATCTATCCTTATTATACATGTCTCAGTATATGAAGAATATGAGCTATGTCAGACCATTTGTATACTTTATCAGAATTCATTTAACACAAACAAAAAGACTTTAAAATGTTTCAGAAAAATTGCAATCAGATACAGTATTTCAAACCCTTTGAAAATCCTGTTTTGGTTTGTAAATGTCTTTTAAATTAGGATTGACCGAAAAATGGTTGTGTCTGCAGAATGTACATCCATTGTGTAGGTCTAATGACCCAAGTCATCCAACCTACATGTTACTGTTACTGTTCCTATTTATTAGTATTTGTTTGTTTTCTTCGAACTAATGACCAACGTTTTCATTGTATAGCAATTATATCATGGTCCACATGGCATGAGCAGCAAAACTAATACTTTATTTCAACGATCGAGGTCTTAGTTACAAGCACAAGTCCATTGAAAGCTATTCCTACCTTTGAAGGGTCATTTATGCAGGCAGCAGCTATATGCTAAGCAGTGAAAATCCAGCTTTCAGTCACCAACTAGACACGTTTTGTGGGAATTTAAGGGCCGGCAAGGCAATTATACACACAATACATTAATCAATTATTGACTATATCTCATGGATTCTAATTGGTATTTCAGTGTGTTATCTGTGTTGTGTCTATTAACTTAACTTAAAGCTTGTTTGAAAATATTTTAGGTCTTGAAACTTCAAAGTATAGGTTGGGAAGTATAATATAGTTTTAACTGAAGGTTAATAGTCATGGACCAAAGCCCTGTTATTGTCCATAGGCATGACTCTAGTAGAAAAAACCTTGCCCATTTAGTATTTTATTTAAGCCAAAATAAGTAGAATTTTATTTAAGTGATATTCACTCAGAAATATCATTGAGTTACCAAAAACAAAGTTCTACTTTTTATATATAAATGAGAAATTTTGATGAGTTAAACAAGACACTCACAATATTTAAAACTTGCTACTATTTTTTATACAAGGGCTCGAGTTTTGTTCTTTATTATTTTAAAATTATTTTTCTGTCTTTTTACAAATTTTTACATCTGATTTGTTTATATTTTATTAATGTATTTGGTTTAATATTTAAAAAAGTTATCGATATGCTAAAACTTTAAATTTTTTAAGATATAAAATAGAAAATTAATACAAATATATCAATTTACTAAAACAAGTAAGTGTATATTAGATAGAGTTGTTATAGTTATATTATTAACCCAAATTCTAAAATAAGTTTCTTCTTTTTATTAAATGAGTAGATGGTAAAAAATCTAAGTATTCAAAATCTTCACATAAAATGAGTTAAGATGAGGTTGAAAGTAGATTCACCTTTAATTATTAACCTTTAAATATTTTAAAATTGAATGAGTAGTTAAAATATTCTAAATTACAAATTGATTCATACATATTTTACATTAATTATAAATTAGTGTTTAATTATTTTTTATTATAGGCTTAATATCAGTGTTGGTCCCTATTTTCATCAACTTTGTTCGATGTGGGACTCATTTGTTTTTAATGTTCAATGTAGTCCCTTATTTCATAATTTATATTCAATTTGGTCATTTTCGCTGACGCGATTAAATTGCTAACGGTGCAGATTTCACATAAAAAAAATGGGATGACCTGTCACTCATCTCGCCACATCATCACCATCTTCTCCAAATCAGAAATCCTAATTTTCCTTCAATCAGCACGTCATTATGAACCAGACTTAGGCCATCATCTTCTCCACGTGAACTAAAGAATTCCAACTTCACATGAACCTACAAAGTGAAATCCCAAAAATCACAAACCATTGAACATGTAGAAAATCCATAATTCTCCAATTTTCTTCGAACATTAACCCAAGTTTGTGCAACAATCCCAAATCTTTTTGAACCAAACCCTAACTTGCGCAAATCACGTTCAACTCCTAAATCGTAACAGAGATTCTTCATCGTAATAGGTTGTGCAAAATATATCATCTTTCTCGTGCATCATCATCAACACAAATCGCAAAAACCCAATTCACGATGAACCCCTCATTCGCGAAATTGCACCTCTTCCGTGAAAACTTGTTTATATCCCAAATTGCACCACCATTGAACTTGTTTAAACTCCATGGATGACGCAAAATCATCTGCAAGGAACAAAACCCTCAAATTGTTTTCCATTAAATCACAAAAACCTACAGAAATTAGGGTTTTTGATTGGGAAAATGATGATTACGGGGTGAGATAATGATGTGAGTCACCCACTGTGAGCATTATTGTGTAACAACACATTTTATTTTTTTTACGTGGAATCTACGTCGTTAACGATTTAAACGTCATCAGCGAAAAGAACCAAATTGAACATAAATTACGAAATTAGAGACTACATTGAACATTCGAAAAAATGAGTCCCACATTGAACATAGTTTACAGAAAAAGGGACCAACAATGATATTAAGCCTTTATTATATGCAACTTAATTGTAAGGTTGGGACTTAACTTCATCCAATTTGACTTAGGTTCAATTTGACACCGGTCTAAGTAAATTTTGCATGAGTTGGCCCAACCCAACTAGATCTTTCTTGACATGGGCCCAAAAAACCTCATTTAACCTTAACCTAATATCAGTTTAGACCAAACTTGGTTTAACCTTAATCCAACCTGACTTGAGCTCAGCCTAATCAGACAAACTCTAACTTAGGCTCCATTTTTTTTACTTGTCTTAACCTAGACTAGCCCCTACCAACCTCAAATAGGGGTTCATCAAGACCATACCTAAGTTCAACCTAACTCAGTCTCATTTTGACATAAGACAAACCCAACCTAACTCAATCTCATTTTGACGTAAGACAAACCCAACCTAGTTCAACTTAACTTAGGTCCTACTCAACCTAATTTAGGTATGACCCAACCCATCTCAATTAAGGTTAGCTCGACCCAGTCGAACAACCTTATCTAATTAAGCTTAATTTGACATAATATTTCACCACTAGGCCCCAATCTAACCTAGTCTTGATTTGGGCTAAGCTTAGACAAACTTGGCCTTAGATCGACTTGTCCTAATCAAGTCAGATCTAACATTGTCCAACAAGGGTTTGACCTAAGTTAGGCCTGTGTCACCCAACCTAACATGGCTTAATTTGAATTTGGCCCAATTCGCACTCGACTCATTTCAGCCATATTTATTTTCAACTCAACTTAACATGAGGTAGGTTCAACCTAACTCAGTTTGACCTAGACCTAGCCAGACTTTCCCTAACCTATACCTGACCTAACCTAGGCTCAATCTAACATGCTTTACATGGTCCTAGCTCGACCTGACCTTATCCATACTAACCTTAGCCTAACTAGATATGAATTGGGCTTTTCCCGACTTGAATTGACCTAGCCCAACCTAACTTGGCTTAAATGGGTTTATCCCAAATTGGCTCAACATGAGTCGTGCTCATCTTAACCTATCTTGACTTGGTTGAAATTGGATTCGTTTCGATTTAACCCTTGCCTAACCTGAGTCAACACGAGTTGGATCAAGCTTAACTTGGACTAACATAAACTTAGTTCATTTTAAGCAAACTGAACTTGATCCTACTTATCTGAACCTAAGATTAACTTGGCATTGTCCTACCAAACTTAAAACTTGACATAAGCTTGACTTGACCTTATCCATACTGATCTAGGTTTGGATTTGCATTCAGTAAATGTCTTTCATATGCGAAAAAAAAATTAAGTAAACATTTGTTTTCATTTGTAAATAATACTTTTTACTTAAAAAATATTCATAGATTGGACCTAACCCAACATTTTTGTCATATGAACTTGATCTAATGTGAATTTTTCGTTATTATGATTTTGTTTACCCTAACACGTGTAAGTTAAGATCATATTTTATATAAAGTTAACCAAATTGACAAGTTTAACATTAGAATAGTTATAACTAATGTATACTTCTTTTATATTAAGAAAACATTATTAGACTATAATTTTAAATTTATTTTAAAATACTTTTAAAATATAATATTTTAAAGGTTAAACCTTGAATATTACATCATCAATTATTAATATAAATACTTTCACTAACTAGTATGTGATTTTAATTAATATACTTAAACATTTTATTAATCTATATTAAATATAATAAATTTATTTTTCTCTTTTAAACTTGTGGAGAAATCAAAATCTTTCTTCAAATTCGTCAAAGAGTAAAAAAAGGATGATAAGTATGAAGGTATGTTTCAAAATATATATAAAAAAATATTTATTTCCTGCCAAAGCTTATAAGTTTGTCATCTCACTCAACAATAGTGTCGTACTTAGCATTGTCCAACTTGGTTATAAGCTCGATGCTTGTTTATGAAGAAGGTAAAAAGCAGCGCCTCACTATTTCACTAGACTCTACAATTGGAGTAAAGAGCGATATCACGTCATTAAGAAATTGGTCTAAGCACTCATCTTCGGCTTGGAGGCTCTAACAGTATTCCCAAAGCTTTAATATCATTGTATAAATTGATTACCCATCAAACAAGTGTTACAAAAACTAGAGCTATCCAGCCAAATGATAACATGGTCTCTTGAGTTGCCTAAATTTACATTAAAGTTTGAGAGCAAATGTTGAATTTGTTAGAAAATGACACTCATTTGTATATTTATCAATATGTTTCTAGTGTGTATTTTCATTTCATTAAGCCTTTCAATTTATAAGATTAACATTAAGTCTTTCATCTATAGACCATAATGTTTCCAATTATTACAAATCAAACGTTATAATGACTATAAAATATAATAAAGATATTTCCTAACTCTTCTTCTCTGAATGCAATAATCATTGTTACTCATAATATTTATCTAATAACACCTAAATTTTAGTTTATTTCTATAAAACTCACGCATAAACTTAAAGTTTTCCTTCTTTCGTTTTGATCATCTTTTTGTATTCATGAAACATTATTGTAGGCAGTGGTTTCATGAACATATTAGTTATTTGCTCTTTCCTCCCTACATGTTCGAGTTCCACGCTTCCAATCTTCACCTTTTTTCGGATAAAATGAAATGGAATGTCTATGTGTTTACTCCTTTCGTGGTTGGCTAGGTTCTTGGTTGTTGAGATTGTTGATAGGGAAGAACTGGCTTAGCTAAACCTACAATCTCAAAGCTTCTGATTTTTTATGATGACAACATAATTAATAACACATGTGTTGTTTATGTGTTACATGTTATATTGCTTACATGCTATATGTTTTAATCATTGTGTAAATCTGTTTAAAGCACTGAGAACATGATTGTGTTGATACATTGCATTTCACTGTGCTATATAATTGATTTTATTGGTGAATGCATGTCTGATGTTTTATAAAAGGAAAACCACAAGCACTTATGTTGAACTTTTAATTGTGTGGCAAAACAGCAGTTTTAAGTCGACTTCATTATGAAGTGAGTCGATTAAAACTCGTAGGTTTGCACAAACCATTTTCAAAGTGTGCTGTGAGATTTTTCAAAGTGAAAGTTTTTCAAAACTTTGTTTAACTGTGTTACATAGTCGATTACATGCAACGTGCATTCAACTAAGTCTGTTACAGTTTTGAAATTTTGTTAATGCTTGTATTAAATGGTACAATGGCTATATTGTTAAATATTTTGACCAAGCATTAAATGTGATTCGACTGCATTAATTGTACATTCAATTAACTACATTGATTGCAGCTAACTGCTTTAATTGAATTGCTATATTCGACTGCATTAGTAGCTTAGTCGATTAAAATGCGTAAGAAGTGTAAAAATCTATAAATAGACGCAAATTGGGATTCTGTAAGAACTTTTGTGAATCTAACAATTTGTGATATCTTTTGCAGAAAGTGTATTCTTACAGAAAGAGAGAAAGAGCTCCAAGAAACAAGAAATGACCGTGGTAATCATCTACTTGTGGATTCTTGAAGAGCAAGTTAACTGCACTTGCAAAGGTTGATCATATTTGCACATTGGGTGTAACTGAGAGATCAGAGGCTACAATCTTGTGAAGATTGGATTAAGGTTCTTGTTGTGATTACAGGAAGAAAAACGTGTTTCATTCTTGACTTTGAGGGTGGCTCAAAGGGTTTAGAGTACAGGAGAGGGGATTCTTGCTGCTTGTCTGTTTGTATATGCCTATATTTTTATTAGAGGGTTAGAGAGGTGTTTTATATTTTTGATGTGAGGTCCTTATAAAAGCCTTGTTGTAAAAACATTGATCATTATAATGCATTGGCTTCCTGTGGTTGGAAGGACACTAGATGTAGGCTTGGCCGAATCAGTATAAAAACTCAGCGTTTCATCTTTTTATCCCTGCACTCTTTTATTCAGTCGACTTCTTACTGTATTCAATCGATTTAATTTCCGCTGCATAAACAAATCTTTTTCCTTGCGTTTCAAGAAAGCTTTTAAAGACATTCCACTTTGCGAAAAAGATTTAAAGAAAACTTTGTTTTTACATTTCACCAATTCACCCTCCTCTTGGTGTGAGAAATTAAGTCATTATATTTTCAATAATTGGTATCAGAGTTGGTTTTCATAAGATATTTGAAAAATAAGTCGATTATCTTTTTCTTTAAATCGACTGATGCTGAAAAATGACTTTTAATTTTCAAACCTTTGGTGAAGGTGCATCCACAAATAGACCACCACTATTTTCTGGAGAAAACTATGCTTTCTGGAAAATTAGGATGCAAATCTTTCTTGAATCTGTGGATAAAGGAGTTTGGAATGCAACTCTAAACAGCCCATTTGAGTCAACTCATGTTGTTAACGGAAAAACTGTTTTTAAAAACTTTTTTGAGTGGACTCAAGATGAGAACTGAAGAGTTCAATATGATATTAAGGCTAGAAATGTTATTGCTTCTGCACTAACCATGGATGAATTTTTCAGGATATCACAATGCAAGACTACCAAGAAAATGTGGGAGTTTCTTGAGGTGACACATGAAGGACCAGACGAAGTCAAAAGAGCCAGAAAGAATATAGAAACGATTCACACACATAGTCAATCACCTTATGGCTCTCGAGAAAGTGTTTGATAAAGAAGAAATAGACATAAAGATCTTGAAAAGCCTTGATAGAAGCTGGCAACCGAAAGTCACTACTATATCTGAATCAAGAGATCTTACAAGCATGAATATGGAAACTTTGTTTTGCAAGTTGAGAGAACATGAATTGGAGCTTGGAAGGCTAAAGGAGGAAGAAGAAATTGATTTCTCTAAAAGCCACAAGCAAGAAAGCTACAAAGATTCATGAACCTGAAACTGATTCAGATGCAGATATACCAGAAAAAGAAACTATGAATATGATGGTAAGAAAATTTGGCAGATTCATGAAAAATAAAAATTCTGCAACTAACAATGCAGCTTTCTCAAGAGGAGGAAAGAAGAATTCAAGAAGCAATGTTGTTCAATGCTATGAATGTGGAAAGGATGTTGATATCAAGCCTGACTGTTCAAACTTGAAGAACAAGCAGGAAGAATTCTCCAAGTATCCTTGGGACAAGAACAGGAAGCAGAGGAAAGCTTATATTGCTTGGGAAAATAGTGATATAGATTCTTCCAGTGATGAATATTGTGATCGTGAAGAAGAATCAAATTTATGCTTCATGGCTGGCTCGGCACAATCTGATGATGACAGTAATGATGGCTTTGAAAATGAACCAATAGAAGTCAAGTACCACATGCTACTGGATGCATTTCAGGAAATTCATGCAGAGGCCATGCGACTTCAGTACAAGGTCAATCGATTATCATCTGAGAGAAGAGATTATAAATACAGAATTGATAATCTTGTGTAGGATAACGAAAAGCTTGAAAAAGATCTTGAAGAAGCTCTCAAATCTACAAAGACAATAGAGACTGAAGTACAAATTATTGAGAAAGAGTGTGAGAATTGTCCTCTACATGTTAGAAAATTGAGTACTTAACCAGCACATTGACAAAATTAACTCAAGGCAAAGAAAATCTTGATGCTGTGTTGAGATCATCTGGAAGAGCTATCTACAGACAAGGTATTGGTTATAAGGCTAAAAGTAATAGGATGAACTCAAAGAAATTTATTGATTTGAGTAAAGCTCCTACTAATGCATGTTTTTACTGCAATACACTTGGTCACACAGTAAGAAACTGCTATTTTAGAAATGTTGGTGTTCCAAAGGGAAGATACAAATGGATTCCCAAAAAATAACTTTCTGCTACTAAATAGACAGGACCCAAATTCAAATGGGTATCAACGTCAAAACCTTTTAATTGTTGTGCAGGAAAGGAGCAGTAGTTGCTATAGTAGTACAAAACTCAAGGATGAGCTAACTTGATTACATCTAATTTCTTGAGTATCTACAAGCGGTAACAATCATTTTCACATTGCATTATGTATGATATGTATCTTAATGATTGTTTGATGATTAATTGTTTGTTGATTGATTGAGATTGCTTTATGTAAAAATCAATTTTTACGACTTTTAATCGATTGGATTAAGTGTGGAATCAATTATGTTACTATATGTGTGTTTCTGTTTTTAAATATGTTGTAAAACATTGATTGCAAAAGAAGTTTTATTGTAACGTTGTATTTGGAAAAATTAATATGCTTTATTGCCAACGGGAAGAATTTTGAGCAACGATAAAAAATTCCTTAAGTGCTCCAACATTCAAAATTTAATGTTTTATTTTCTTTTATTGGTTTTATTCTCTCCTAGCTCTATAAATATAGAGCTCTTCTTCCTTTCCAAAACACACCTAAATCAATCTTCTCTCTTTCTTTTTTTTCCTTTTCCTCTTCTAAAATTATTCTGGGTTATTTTTATACTCCTTTGAGAGATCCTTGCTAGTTCTGAGATCCTAAAAAATTCTGAGAAGTTCCTATTGTATCCTAGGGGACTTGCGCAACACACTGCGGATAAGTCCTTAAGGACAGTGACTTTACACGCCTTAGGAAATACTATTTTGTTAGCTTTTTACAACAATCTTAAGGACTTATGGCTGACATCAACAACATGCATTCGGAGAGCCAAACCTTTGCTTCCGGAACCCAAACAGTCTTTGCAGAATCACTTCCAAACGTGTCAAGAATCGAGGTCTTCTCTGGACAGAACTTTCGATGCTGGAAAGAATGTGTGTCCACCCTTTCAGTCATGTATGGAGTTGCTGCTGCTCCCAAAAGGTACGTACACAAACCTGATCACAAAAAGAGAAATAATTTTCTTAAATCTCGTCCCAATGAATCTACACCTGGCGTAGAGTAAGAAACGAAAATCCTCCTAGGACAAAAATAGCCGAAGGAGATGACATTTTTGCTGCGGTTGTTTCTCAAGTAAACCTGAAGACCAAAGTGAGCAAGTGGGTGGTAGACTCTGGTACTACCAAGCATATCTGTGCAAACAGAACTGCCTTTACCTCTTACACTAGTGTAGGGGATGGAGAAGAACACGTCTACCTCGGTGATTCCAGAACCACTCTTGTTCTGGAAAAAGGAAAAGTTCTTCTCAAACTCACATCTGGAAAGACTCTGACCTTGAGTGATGTGCTACATGTGCCATCAATCAGAGTTAATTTAATCTCTGTAGCACTATTGGGAAAGGTAGGGGTTAAAGTATCATTTGATTCTGACAAGATCATTATGACAAAAAATAATGTTTTTGTGGGGAAGGGATATTGTGATCAAGGACTCACTACAAAAAAGTAGGGCATTACCGAAGGCCAAAAGCCCTCGGAAAATGCCATAAGCCGTCGATAAAGGGTGTTTACCGAAGGCTTATCGACGGCCAAAAATCCTTCGGTAAATCTCTTGTCGCTAAATATTACCGAGGGCTTTTGTCCTTCGGTAATTACCGAGGGCCAAAAGCCTTCGGTAATTACCGAAGGGCAAAAGCCCTCGGTAAGTTTCGAAGTGCGAAAGAAGAGAGTAAGCAGTGAGTGACTGTCATCCTTATTGAAAGTCGGAGTTTTCCATACATCTCTCTGGGCGTTTCATACAAGACGACACGTTTCTCATCAGCATCATCAGAATTTTCAGAGGAAGGTACAGGGACAAGATGCAAGATCCTTCCTGATGGATAAAGATGATGTTTAGCAGGCTTCTCTGATGTTGCCTCTGTACTACCTGCTTCTGATGTTGCCTCATTTTTCATTTCTGCTTCTGTGATGCCTTTTTTTCTGGCTGCTTGTTTTTCCTTGCCACCATTAATCTTAGGATTATCACCCTGTTCCTCCAGTTGAAGCTCCTTCAAATATTGATTCATTTCATCGTTAGCAGTGTTGTGAGTCGCAGAACTTATTTGCTCCTCTTCTTCACCCACGCCATCATTATCAGATTCTTCACTGGTGGATTTAGATCCGTCGTCCTCATCACTCGTAAACTCGGAATCTGTATTATTAATTATGGAGTGACATAATAAAAGCCAACTTGATCTGATCAAATAACCAGCCATTAACGTAAAATATTGACAACAAATAAAAACAAAAAAAACACATTTGCCAAAACCATGTAATGTTTAAAGAACTAATTTGAGCACCTCGTGAATGAAATCATGGACAGAAGAAGCTGACAACGTGGGCACCAGGTCATCACTATTCACAATGGAAGTGATAAAGGGCTTCCCAAATTCCGCCATTTCCATTGACATACAGGCAGCTGCATAAAAAATTATATTTGTGAAACAACAGAAAAATCAACTAATTAATTAATTAAGAATCATAGATAACAAATTCCCAATTCCCAATTCCCAATTCGCAAACCCCAAACTCATTCTCACGCCATGGATCCCAACCCTCGAACCTTTCCCATCCTTTCCGACTCCGACCACTTCGACCTCGAGCAGCCGCGGGCTCCGGAGATTGTGAGCCAAATGCCGCACCTCGCCGACCCATACCTCATGGCCTCCATGGGCCGAGTCGTATCTCAGGTGGCCCAGGCCGGAACGGTCCTGAACCAGATGGGGGAGCTGCCCACGCATGAGGAAGTTGACAGCGCCAGGGCCAGGCTGACGGAGATCGAGGCCCACCTGTCCCACGAACTAGAGGAGATCGCGCCCCGCGGAGATGGAGATTCACGAGTGGCGGGCCCACCAGGCCGAGAAGGAGAGGGAGGGCCGGGAGCGGGCGGAGACGGAGAAGCGAATCTGGAAGTCGGTGCTGCAGTTGGACGAGATGCACGAGGCATACGAGAAGCTTCTGAAGGACGCGGAGAACGGCTTGGGGTGACCAAAAACAGACAACAGTTTTCGTAGCGGTGGAGGAATTTCGAAAATTTGGCAGAGGAGAAGGGGAATTTCTGAAATTTGGCCAGAGGAGAGCAAGATTAGGGCTTGATAGCGTTGAAGGAGAAAAGGGTTGGAGGGAAAGGTTTTGGGCGACGAGAGAGCACTAGGGCCGGTGGGAAAATGAATTGCAGAGAGGGAACATCTTAAACTTTTTCGAAGAAATTACCGAAGGTTTCTCAGCCGTCTGTAATTGAACTCACGAATGACTTACCGAAGGCTCATAAGCCCTCGGTAAAAAGCCACCGGAAATAAGCGCATTTCTTGTAGTGACTCTTCATTCTAAATGTTTTTAAAAATATTAATGAATCAAGTTCTTCTGCTTATATTGTTGATTCGTATGATATATGGCATGCTAGATTAGGTCATGTGAATTCCTCGTATGTTTTGCAATTACAGCAAGTAGGATTAATTAATATGCATGATAAACAAAGTAGTAAATGTGATATATGTGTAGAATTTAAATTAACAAAGAAAACATGTTTTTCTGTAGAACACCAAATGAGTTATTAGAGTTAATTCACACATATTTGGCTGATATGAAACAAACCATGTCTAGAGGAGGTAAAAATTATTTTGTGACCTTTATAGATGATTATTCTAGATACACCAAAGTTTACTTAATCAAACATAAAGATGAAGCCTTTGATGTATTTTTAACCTATAAGGCAAAAGTAGAAAATCAATTGAATAAGAAAATTAAAAGGATTATATCAGATAGAGGTGGTGAGTATGTGCTCTTTAATGACTATTGTGTTAAAGAAGGAATTATCCATGAAGTGACCCCACCATATTCACCTGAGTCTAACGGAGTAGCTGAGAGAAAAACCCTTAAGGAAATGATGAATGTTATGCTTGTTAGTTCTGGTGCACCTGATAACCTTTGGGGAGAAGCCTTGCTTACTGCATATTTTTTACAAAATAGAATACCCCATAAGAAAACTGGTAAAACTCCTTATGAGTTGTGGAAAGGTTACCAGCCTAACCTTAAATATCTAAGAGGTGGGGGTGCTTAGCTAAGGTGATGTTACCCGATCCTAAGAAAAGGAAAAAAGGATCTAAAACCTCTGATTGTATGTTCTTAGTGTATGTTGAACATAGTGTTGCCTATAGATTTCTAGTTGTTAAAAGTAACATACTTGAAAGAAATTCCATAATGGAGACTAAAAATGCTGAGTTTTTTGAACATGAGTTTCCCTTAAAGGTTAGTGAGATGTTTCAACCTGTTGATGATAATGATAATAGTAATACCATAAATGAGGATTTGAGAAGAAGCAAAAGACAGAGAAAGGAAACTTCCTTTGGAGATGACTTTTATACTTATCTTGTTGATAATGATCCAATAAGCTTTATAGAAGCTACTAGTGCTCCTAATGCAAACCAGTGGGATAAGGCAATTAGGACTGAAATTGAATCAATTTAGAAAATAATACTTGGACTTTAGTAGATTTGCCTAAAGGAGCAAAACTCATTGGTTGTAAATGGATATTTAAGAAAAATTATCACCTTGATGGATCCATAGAGAAGTATAAGGCAAGATTAGTAGCAAAAGGTTTTACTCAAAAATCCAACATAGATTACTTTGATACTTTTGCTCCAGTGACTAGGATTTTCTCTATTCGAGTGTTGTTAGCCCTAGCAGTTATCCATAATCTAGTGATACATCAGATGGATGTTAAAACAGCCTTTTTGAATGGTGATTTAGAGGAGGAAATTTATATTACTCAACCTGAAGGATGTGTTGTACCTGGTCAAGAGGATAAGGTATGTAAACTCTTAAAATCCTTGTATGGGTTGAAACAAGCACCAAAACAATGACATGAAAAACTTGATAATGTGTTACTTTGTGATGGTTTTTCACCTAATGATGTTGATAAATGTGTGTACTCTAAGTTTGAAAGTGGTGATTGTGTCATTATATGCTTGTATATGGATAACATGTTAATCTTTGGTACATGCAATGAGATTGTCGCTAGAACTAAATTGTTTCTAGGATCAAAATTTGAAATGAAAGACATGAGTGAAGCCAATGTGATTTTAGGTATTATAATCATAAGGAAGGGAGATAGTAAATTACTATCTCAAGAATAATACATTGAGAAACTTCTTAAGAAGTTTGGGTTTTATGACTTAAAACCAGCGAGTACCCCTTATGATGCTAATTCTAAATTAATGAAAAATAAAGGAGAATCATTATCTCAGCCTCAGTATGCCAAATAATTGAGAGCTTACTACACTTGATGAGCTTTTCTAGACCTGATATTGCTTATGCAGTAGGTAGACTGAGTAGGTACACTCAATGTCCAAATCAAGAACATTGGGATGCACTTACAAGGTTTATGAGATACTTAAGAGGTTCAATGGATTATGCCATTGAATACAGTGGATTTCTCGTTGTACTAGAAGGGTACAGTGATGTTAACTGGATCTCTGATTCAGATGAGACAAAATCCACTAGTTGTTATGTATTCACATTTGGGGGTGGTGCGATTACATGGAGATCAGCCAGAAAAACAATTATTGCAAGATCAACAATGGAATCTGAGTTTGTCGCTCTTGAGATGGCTGGTAGTGAGGCTGAGTGGTTGAAAAACTTCTTAGCAAACATTCCACTAGGAATGAAACCAACCTCATCGGTGTCAATACATTGTGATTGCCAATCGGCAATAGCTATAGCTAAAAACAAGAATTACAATGGAAATAATAGGAATATCCAGTTGAAACACAATTTAGTGAAGCAACTGCTAAAGAGTGGAACCATTTTCATTGATTATGTGAAGTCAGAACGAAATCTAGCGGATCCTCTAACAAAACCCTTAGGAAGACAAATGATATTAGAAACGTTGTATTGCTTTAGTGCCAACAGGAAGACGTTTTATTGCAACGTTGTATTTGGCAACAGGAAGAATTTTGAGCAACGATAAAAAAATTCCTTAAGTGCTCCAACATTCAAAATTTAATGTTTTATTTTCTTTTATTGGTTTTATTCCCTCCTAGCTCTATAAATAGAGAGTTTTTCCTCCTTTCCAAAACATACCTAAATCAGTCTTCTCTCTTTCTTCTTTTTCCTTTTCCTCTTCTAAAATTATTTTGGGTTATTTTTATACTCATTTGAGAGATCCTTGCTAGTTCTGAAATCTTCAGAAATTCTGAGAAGTTCCTGTTGTATTCTGGGGGACTTGCGCAACACACTGCGGATAAGTCCTTAAGGACAGTGACTCTACACACCTCAGGAAATACTATTTTGTGAGCTTTTTACAACAAAATATGTTGTCATACAAAAGTCGAGTGTGGACATAATGAAATTGATTTGATATCTCAGTTTTTGGGCTTTTTGTATTTGAAAATTTAAATAAGGGCCTATTGGTTATGTGTTCTTTCTCGCCTTTATATATGTATACCACGACTAGAGTTGTAACACACAAAACCTTAGAAAATTTTGTGAAAGGTGATTCGTGAATTCTGTGAAAACGGCATCATCTTCCTCGTCTAGGCATACCAAGAACATTTCTCCATCCGAAAGAAATGCAAGTCCTTCAAGGTGGATCAGTGACAGTGAAGCTAAAGAAAGGTTTATGTATTGGATGAAAGTTAA